>JAHLJT010004567.1:193232884-193765711 GCA_031308135.1 Acheta domesticus
TGCAGTATACCCTTCTTCCAACCCATGATCTCTTTAATTCTTTCATTTCGTATTTTCTCTCTTCTTGAAATGCAAGCTGATCTTCTAAGAAAGTCCATTTGCATTATCCTCAACTTTGTTCTCATTTGTTCCGAGAGTTTCCATATCTCAGCACCATAGAGTACAACACTTTGGATTATTACTCTATATATCATGAGTTATGTTTTTTTACTTATGTTCTTGTCCCAAAGGGTAGAATTCAGAGAACCGATGAGTTTTCGGCCTTGTTTAATTCGTTACAAAACCTCTATCTCATAAAGTCCCTGCTTCCCAATTTTTATTCCTAAATATTTAATTTCTTCAGTTTTCTTAATTTTTGTTTCCTGTGCCCATATTTATGTATTCATTATTAGTATTTAATGCCCAGTACATTGTTTTTCCTATGTTGAGTGTCAGTCCCCACTATGCGTATTCATCTCTGATCCTTATCAGCATAAATTCTATATCATCTTGGTCGTGCGCCACGATTATCTGGTCATCAGCGAACTGTAAAGTGTAAAGAGTAGAGTGCATATCCAACGGTATTCCCATTCCCGCACAACTCCTTTTCCATTTCTACAGAACCTCATTCACATAGATTTTAAATAATGTCGGTGAAATGCAGCATCCTTGCCTTAAGCCTTTCGTGATTGAGAATGATTCTGTCAAGTGCTTTCTTACTTTCACTATTCCTGCTTGCTCTGAATATAATTATTTCACTGCAGCAATAAGAGGACTATTCAAATTTAGACGTCGCAGGACCTCTCATAATTTATTTACTGGCACATTGTCATACGCTTGTGCGATATCGAGGAAGACGATGTGTAATTCTCTCCCCGTTTGCCACTTCTTTTGCGTTACTTGTGATAAACAGAATAAGTTATCAATGCAAGAGCGCCCTGCTCGAAAGCCACTTTGTTCTTCTTCTTAGTGCACCACTCCCATATATTTTACTAAATATATTAGTTACTGCTATCCCCCTGTAAATTCTGCAGATGTCCTTCCTTACTTTCTTGTGGATAGGTGTGATGTGTACTATTTTCCACTCGTTTGGTACATCTCCGATATTCATGCTTTTGTCCATTAATGATTGTATCATTCCCATTAGTTTTGGTATTCCATTTTTCAGTAGCTCGCCTGGAATATTTCCAGGTCCTGGGGCTTTTCCACTTTTTAGTTCATTTACACTCTTCTCTGCTACTTAAACTGTTATGTTTGTGGAACATTCTCTTGGACATATGATCTCTGTATTAAGCATGAATTCCGGCCTGTCTTCCTTCAGCAATTTACTGAATACTCTTCCCATTGTTTGCTTGTAATACCGTGGATTTGAACATTCTCTCTGCACGGTGATTTTATATTCCTAATGTATTTTCAAACTTCAGTTGTTTTTCTCCCACCTATATACATTTCTATTTCCTTACATTTTCTTTTCACGACTGTTGTTTTTCCTTCCTTATCAGATTTCTTACTCTTCTCCGCTGGATTATGTAATAGTATTTGTCTTTGTCTTCATAGGTACTTAGCCATTTTGTAAATAACTGTTCCTTTGTCCTAATCTCATTTATCAATTCTTCATTAATCCAGTATTTAGTCTTTTTGTCTCTTATCACGACAACTTCCCCTAAGGCTTCTTTCGCAGCCTGGTGTAGACATTTTTTTAAGTGTTCATACATGTCAGTATTTGTTTGTTCTGTATTTTCATTTAATACGTTATCTAACATATTTTGATAAAGATAACGGGTATTACTATGATCCAGTCCTTCCAAATTGTACTTTATTTCTTGTTCGTTTTCTTTCTTCCCTAAGTCCTTAGGATTCTTTTTACGATACTTCCTAGGAGGGAATATTATTTTTAATTTCACCAAGTAGTAATTAGAACCACATTCTGGTCCTCGGTGTACCCGAACATCCAACTCTCTTCCTTGGAAGTTCTGCGGAGTAATCACATAGTCTATCACTGACCTTCTACCTCTCTGTTGGTCCGTCCAGGTATACTTATGCTCATCTCTGTGTTGGAAGAAGGCTTTTCTGATTATCATGTTATGTTGTTCACACAGAAATGCTAATCTTTTCCCATTTGAGTTACATACATCCTCGCCAAATTGCCCAATTACTTTTGAACCACTTGCTTTTCCCACCCTGGCATTAAAATCTCTGAGAAGAAGTATATCTCTTTTGCCTCCACAGTCGCTGATGATCTCGCCTAGTTTTTAATAAAATTCTTACAAGATACTGGTTTTTTCGTTTTCGTTTGGTGCATAGATTCCAAGAATTGTCAATTTAAATTTAAAGTTTTCAAGATTTACCTTAATACGTCTCTCGTCAATTGCTTCCCAATTTCTTAGGTCTTTTTTTTTCTTAATAACTACGGACACACCTTTATTTCCTCTTTGATCTTTTGGGACACCACTCCAAATGTGTATGTATGGGCCGATTTCCTCTGTTCCTGGGGCTTTATTCTTAGTTTCACTCATGACTGTGATATCCATATCCATCTCTTGGACTTCGTGTATTACCTCCTGGGCCTTTTTCCCAAACCCTTGCGTATTCCAAGTCTCTACATTCATAGTCCATTTCTTTTGCCAAGTTCGTTTCCAATATCCAACCGGCTTATCCTTGTTAGGCTTTTTAGCATTTTGAATTTTTTCTAAGGCAGTGGGGGGCTGGCCCATCGCCTCAACCCCCTGCTCGGAGGACCAGGGTTTTACTTCAGAGTTTCCCTTCTCTTAGACGAGCTGTCTTCCAGGACTATCGAGTCTCATCTACCCGAATTTAGGAGAAATGAAGACGGCATTATAGAAAATTGAGGAGTAGAGTAGTAAGAAAAGAAGAAATGTTCTAGAACAGCGAAGAAAAAAATATGAATGATACCCTAGCCCTCGAAACCTAATAGCTTCGGGATCGAAAATACAAGGGACCAAGAGAGGTCTAATAGAATAGATAAAAGAAGTATGACGCAAAGTACAGTTGAGCAGTGTCACACTAGAAATGGCACCACCTGGCAACAAGGGTCGCTGGTGGGGGTGGGGAGCGGTATTGGATATAGGTATAGGGAGGAATGTGGGAGTATCAGGACATGGAAAGGAACCGAAAGGTCATAGCGAGACATCCCTTCGTCTGACTCCTCCGCTGAGGTCTGCACAGCTTGGGTGACCCTACCAGTAGTAATGTTAATTGATTCTTCAACCAATCCACACTTCTACCCCTGTCATAGCCCTCAGCATCATGGGAGCACGCAAACCTCCTCGCCCGCACGGTCAGTGCTACTTTAAGGCGGCGTCTCCTGGAGGAGGGGTTGATTTTATTAATTGATTAATTTGGATTGATTTTATTGATTCATAGTAAGCTTATTTACGATTCATTCCGTATATTTTTGCTCTGTGACTTGCCGTTTTATACAGATGCACAATAAATAACTTTGTAAGAAATGTTACAGAATTTAAGTCTGAACTTTATTCATTTCCCATTCTTTTAGTTTTCATGTTCTCTGTAAAACATACGTAATACAATATATCATTTCTGCATAAGTTTTACAAGTTTTTTTTGTTGGCCAAATTGTAACTATCTCACACGACGTTAATGATAGTCAAAGTTAATTGACTTCAAGTTGAACTATAGACTGTTTCTTGTACAGTTATTAACTTAATTGACTTCACTATCCGAGGAGCAACTATGGCAGAGGACAGTACTTTATGGTTCATTTTCTCTCACGATGCGTTGCACGATATTCTACCGCATCTGGTGCAAACTTTCTCCACAATGGGCATTACATATTATGTCACAATAGTACCTGCACTTTCCATTTTGCAGTGACAGCCTGTTACCAACAAATGCACTCAAGGCTGTGAATACATATTGTAATATTTTGAACTGTATTTCTGTCCACCTGGCATTTGCTTGTGAGTACCGATAGCAACGTTTCCTCTTTCTTGGTTTGAGCTGAGCAGAAAAACGTTTGGGCCCATTACCATAATAGTATTTGACAAATAAAAACGTTTCATTCAACAACAACCAATTTATCACATTCAGACCAATTTCATTTAAAGAATGAAAATTTGACTTTTTAAGAATCACTCCTTGTTAAAACCAGCTGTTTCTATGATCTCTCAATAAATTCAATATGTAACATTTTATTTGAACCATTATTGGTTATTTAATAACTTCCAAAAGCACGTAATTTATTTGAAAGTTCAATGATAGGTACGAGTATTTCATTGACGGCTGTGTTAATGTTTTATAGAATTTGACACTGTACTTCGTACTTCCAGCGATGAACAGATGTACCAACTCGTCAATGTTTATTATAGTATAAATAGTTTAATTTACTACATATATAGTATTGTGAAAATACGTTGATTTTATTCCTCTGATATTTATTTAATAACTGCGTACTACAATAAATGACAATATTTTTCAACGCTGTTCATTGCTAGTATTATTTTAAAAATAATGTGAGTAGGTAAACAACAAGCTTGGTGGTGTGTTAATTCTTTTTGACGTATGAAATAAAATTTATTTACTGCAATTCACATTATTAAATTACATATGCGCTTAAACAAAACTTAAATTTATTTCAGAGCTTAATTGCATTTCTAATTAATTCAACACAATTTCAGTCTTTTGATTTATATATTATCATGGTTTTTAAAGTGTATCTTAGGAAAACACTTACAATGTTTCTCAACATATCCATACACACATTTAATGATTACCATGCTCACGGTTGAGCAATTTCCTAATCATGTATTAAAGTAGGCTTTTGTGTTATTATGTTTTCTCATCATTTATCAATAATTTATTCACTGGACTCCAAATAGTGTGGAGATGTTATAGTGCCTGATTTGTAACTTAAAGTATTCGTATAATGCTTCATTTACTTATATGTTCCAAAAACATGTACCTAACCCCAAATCACCATCTTAAGAGTCTGTTCGAACAAAAACTTTAACAAAAGGAAGACCTCTTCTTTACTTCGCAAGGCAAAACAAGGCTTCCAAAAACTGAAAGGCAAGCAAGGACAGCAAAGGTGAAAGTAAGTTGCGGAGACGGGGTCGTCGTCGTCGGCGGCGGCGGCAGAGGCGGCGGGAGCGTCGGGGGCGTCGGGGGCGTCGGGGGCGTCGGGGGCGTCGGGGGCGGCGGGGTCGGCGGGAGCCACGGGGGCGGCGGGGGCGGCGGGGGCGGCGGCGGGGGCGGCGGTGGGGGCGGCGGGTCGGCGGGGGCGGCGGGGGCGGCGGGGGAGGAGGTCGGAGGGGGCGGAGGGGGTGGCGGGGGCGAAGGGGGCGGAGGCGGCGGCGGGGGCGGCAGCATCCCGGGGCGCAGAACTGTCGGAGCGCAGGATAGGGGATTTCCGTGGGGCGCAAATGATAAACCTTGGATCCCCGCAGCCCTCAGCAGCAGCGACACGAAGGCGCGCTCTTTTGCATCTGGCTGCGGGAGCCGCGTGGCTCGCCTCCGCCGCCCCTTCATCCCGCCACCGCCGACGGTCTCCTGTTCCACAGTCTCCTCGTACCAGTGGAGGTGCCTCAGGGCATCAACTGATGTCACTGCAGTGCCTCTGACCGGGTGGTCCGAGGGTTCCAATATTGACCGTGGCAAGATTTTTAACACTAGGTCAAATTCAGAAGCTATCTGGAGGGGAATTCTAGTGGCGCGCTGCTCTGATCGGTAGTTTTCCGTTCGACATCAGGCAAATGCCGGAGCAGTATCCTACACTGTCAGAAGTTTCCGCAATACTTTTAATGTAAAAGTACATTAAAGTAAGTATCATGTACGTAAATGAAATTTAATGTACACATACAGTAACTTTAAAGTACGTGTGCATTAAATGTAATGTACGTGTACAATTAAATTTACTGTATGCGTGTACATTAAATTTACTGTACGTGTAAATTAAATTTACTGTACGCGCAAATTTAATTTAATTTACGTACATGCTACTTACTTTAATGTACTTTTACATTGAAATTACTGTATGTGTGCATGAAATTTACTGTAAATGTACTAACTTCAATATTTAAAAGTTGTTCAACGAATATTCACCCCGACCGGGATTCAAACTGGGGACTCCTGGTTTACACGCAGGTGCTCTAACAACTGAGCTATTACGACATCCAATTGCTTTAGCAGGTTCTTAGGACTAATGTACTGCGCGCTATATGTATAATGTATTCATTACGTCTACTGAACATATTTCTTTAGACGTAATATATACTAAATATGTATTAAGTCCACAGAATTATGTATATAATATATAATTGTCACTACCTCTTCACCCGTTTTAGACGCGTTTACGTTCGGAAATATGTTTCGTAGCCGTAAATAATACTAAATTCTTACATTGTTACAGTGACAATTCTTTGAAAATATTTAAATATTTCCGGAGAATTTGAAAAAATTGTTAACTAAAGAATTAGCGTACTATGTACATCGCTACAGTTTTATTATTAAGATTTTTACAATTTTACTTGTTAAGAATTTCAATGTAAATACTAATTTTAAACATTTATATATTTTGTATACATGTTGAAAATATATTTTAAATTTATTATACGTAAATTCAAATAGCGGAAGAAAATATTTTTAAATCTTACACTGATTTTAATTTAAACATTAAATTTAATGCACAAACACATTAAAATCGTTTTAACGTACACGTTGAGTTAAATGTAATGTACTACAGTACATTAAATCTACATTGATTTTAATTTACTCATGATATTTAATGTACACGGTACATTAAATTGAATGTGAAACAGTGCATTAAACAACATTAAATTTAATGTAATTTCTGACAGTGTAACAAATGGGCTACGGACCGTGCGTCATCTTTTCTACACCTTCTAAGGTAACAAAAAAAATGGGAATGATTGGGAAGCAGGGTTGAGGGAAAACTGGTCGCGGGATGCAGTTGAGCGATTTCCATCCCCTCCTTCGCAGCCGGCGTCACCGCCGCCACTGCCTCCGTCGCCGTTGCCGTAACAATACCATAACTACGACACTTTCGCCTCTGCCTTCGCGAACTCCATCACAATTTCGCCCATTCCTTTTTGTCATTTCCCCAAACTCGCGTAACAATTGTCAGCACTAGCCCTTTGCTTTTTCAGCGACTACATTGGTTATTACATTCTTCCTTGAAAAAGACAACGGCCACTCATTAGGTGTCCGATCCAAGAAAAAAAATCGGATGTATTTTTTTCTTTGCAGTTCTATGTTTTTTGAGATGTTAAATTCGAGTTGTATGTTTGCCACCTGGAAGAAACTCGGCTTCACAAAGAAAACTGCAAAAAAAGAAAAAAACTAAAAATATGCCATTTTTCTCTCCAAACTATGCTTTTTGTTGAAACAGACCTATTTACAAAATTAAGGTGACAACATTTCCTAAAAAATATGTATAATAACTTCAATTTTCTAAAAAGTATTTTAGGCACAACAGCGCTGAAAATCGACGTTTAGACCTGTTCTCCTATGCTTCTGCTTCCCGACGGCTCTCTATTTTGCTACAACACGCTTGCAAGACATGACACTGACATATATTGTGAATGAAATATTGGCGTTACATGACTAAAATTCCGATACGGTAGCAGAATGGTTTGGAATCAGCAGAGACGTGTTTACTTACGCGAAGTGTCTGCAAAACCCAGTCAGTTAATAAACACATGACAGAACCGAGAAAAGAGTAGACGCAATACCTTCAAAACAATACAATACGTTGATGGAATTTTTGGTACGAACCAACAATACGTAAAAGTAAGAATAAAACTATAGATGAAATGTTATATATGAAATAAAAATATTGAACCAAATATTCAAATTTCTTCAGAATATATGGATCATTTTTATCGAAATAATCGAAAAATGAATGAAGGAAGTATTACATATTATGTGGGCTGGAATGTATTATGAAGGAAAGTTACACAATAAATACAATGATCAACAATACAATTTTCTCTTTCAAAGACTCAAATTTTAACTATTCGACAAAGTCATATTGGTTCTGGTACAAAAACTTGGTTATTCAATTATCTACATTCACCGTAGCGGGCGGCTGTTTGGATAAAACTCATAGTTTGGGAGATAAGCGAAAAACTGAAAAATGTGTGAAATGCATAGTGATTTTTCGCAATTTTCTTTGTGAGGCTTACCTTTCTCAAGACCGCAACATTAATTTCGAATTAATTTAAAAAATACTTAGAACCGTTGAGAAAATTTTTCCTGAATCGGGACTTTTTGAATGGCGGGTGACTAATAGATATAATTGAAATTTGAAACGAGAACATATTCATGCCGGCTTACATGATCGTTGAGGCCACGTTCTCATCATATGCAATCCATACAATTGTTTTTATCTGCCTTATTAGTGCTTATCGCGTTTCTGAAATCTGATAGTCTCTCAGCGTACGTCTGTATCACATGTACTATCCTCTCCATGGCTTCTCCGCCCAGACATCATGGAAGTCAATCGATAGTAAGCTATGCTTTTGAGTTGGTACAATCCACTTCTTGCAGTATCTTTATGATCAACGTCTTATATAAAAATAGCTACTACCGCTGCTTCGTTCTCATAGTTAAGTACATTGCTTTCAAAACTTTTAATCGTGTTAAATTCTCTCAAAAATCTCATTAGAACTTTTATTCTCTATTTCATTATACTTCCCATCGTTCGTCCGCATACTGCATTGTTTACAACCTTGGTTTCTTGGTTTAACAACATTACCCCCACAGTTTTCCACTTTTTGTTCCTATAAAACCACTGATACTTCAATTATTATCTTGTCAATAACTTTCCGAATGGCATCTTTGTCTTTATATTTTTAATAGTAATCTCTATAAGCATCTACAATGTTGTGTATCGCACTAAACTTTGCTACTGTCGTAATTGTTGATTTTCATTATTCACAATCTCGGCGTTCTCTGTTGTTTCATTGCCTCTTCTTCATTGAATTATATCCGTCACTTAAACATACTCAATTTTACTAATTAATTAATGATGTCTTACATGGCGAGGTTCAGGCCACCAGGTCTGTTTTTCCGCCTAACCACACAAAATTTTTGCTACGCGCCTTTGGCCACTTTTAGCGCCATCATTTCCGACGTCATATCACAAAAACAGCCGGCAACTTTCGTCAGCTCAAAGTCTCTAGCACTACCTTCAACATATATTTCGCTCGTTCCGCTACCTTCAGAACTACCTTCCCACTGACGTCTCATTTGTCGCATCTACATTTTCGGCAATGACTCCATCAATGCCTCTGAAAAGCTGCATTACGTCATCCATTTCCTTTCCGACATCTGCCTTCGGCATCGTCCGGTAGACTCGACCTCATGCAGGCAGGTCACCGCCTCTTCTGCCGAGCTGCCGCATCGGGAACGCCTGCTTTAAAGGGGATGTGCTACAGATGGATCCAACAGTCGCCCGAGGGGTTTGGGCTGCCGCCACCGCGACCATCACCGCCACCTCCACTACCGTTATCAATTCATTTTCATCACGAAATATTCGGCATCCTTCTGATAATAGACTATCATTTTCTTAGTAATTGATATTGTTTGGAATTTTAGGGACAATCGGTTAAAAACCAAATGAGGAACGTAGATGAGAGGGGGATATTTAAGAATTTAAAGAGGAAACATTTATTCTTGATTAAACTTTGAAAACTATTACGTATCGCGGTCCAATATTTGGTCGCTTCTTCGGGCATTGCGTCCCACAATAACTGAAATCAATTACTAAGAAAGTGATTTTCTATATTTGGAAGGATACCGAAGATTCGAACAGAATTAACAATCGAAGTGTGATCCAACGTCGTCAATACCAGGAACTTCACCACCAGGGCGTTTGAACACCATATAACGTGATGGAGACCATTATAATGGCGCGCTCTCCTGTATCACCTTACAGAAACTAAAAGTCGAACTGTCGCCAGCGATACTTAAAACGTGCGTGGCTGCTGCGTGGGTTCGCGAGACGCAAGCAGGCGCGCTACGTTACAAAAAATACTTTTGATGTTCGCGCTTTCTTCAGTGGTTTCTTATATATTTTATAACTAATTGAACTTTTAGAATTGATCACATTGATCAAAAATTAGCCAATTTTTATATGCAGAAGTTAGCGAGCATAACATGCAGCTGTACCCGGGGACACTAGCGCCTTCTAGCGCACCCTCGAGCTTTGTCTCCGGTTTCGATGGAGAGTTGCAAGACCCTGGTCACCACCGTCACCACCGTCACCATAGTCACCAGCGCTAACACCACCGCCACCGCCGTTGCCATCACTGCTATTGCTGTTGCCAGCGCCTTCAGAAACGAGCAAGCCAGAGCGTCATCTTTCCTTTGATGCTCCTTCCCCTCAGTTGAGACGCTCGTCTTGATTTGCCTTCCTTCTTTTTTTTCTCCCATTCGTTTTCCAAAGAGCGAAAATTACTATTGAATTTTTGACCTCTTTTTATTTTACATTTTCTCATACAATCAGGCAACGCTTTAGGAGAGTGAGTGAATAGAGAACTGCACCTTAGCACGCGTTGTACTATGAGTTACAAACAGAACGAGGGTACTACCATTAGAAACATCATTTTTAACCTGCGTGCTTTGTATGTAGCACACACATTTTGTATGCATACTTCTATCCCTAAATATTTAATCCTACTTCATGGTGTAAGTTAACCATTGCTTGTTTATACTTTCCTCGACAAAAAGAAAGAAATAGGAGTATAATCATTTAACTCCATATTACTAAAACAGATTAATTGAGATGTTTTATACCTAAACCAGCTAATTCCATCACGTACAATTTGTTTTTGTATTTTTTCTCATTCTTGAGAGTCTTTCAAAACCTCCTTAAGTTTATAAGTAGTTCAAATTCCAATTATTCCCACCAAAAATATGGCGAGAAAATATCCTTCTCATATTCAACAGCGCATTAAAACGAAAAAAAATTACCTTGAAAAAGTTTCGGAAATGAAATGACTTGGTTGGGACAGCAAATGTTTTTTTAAATTTATTTTTTATTTGCAAAATCACGAATAGCTTAATTTTTATTTTTGCATGTCGAAATGTTACAACTCTGCACCATGCTCTCCGCAGGTATTACGAAAATACTACAAACATTATCTAGAATTATTTAAATACTTTTAAACCAAAATATTTTCAATTACGAGAATTACTGCAGAATATATTCACAGTGGTAATATAAGTTTTATTACTTGGTTTCAAAGCAGTAAATATCAAAATATCCCTATAAAGTATTTAAGTCAACTCCTCGTAATTATATAATATAATATAAAATTATATAGTCCCTTAAAACGTGACAAATTATTTCGGTTAACTCTGATGTTTGAGAGAAATACAACGCCACTCAATATCAATCATCAGAAAAACTTGAAATAAAATTTCACTTTCCAGTACTTACATACGTGTTCATAATGAAAGAATCTTCAACGAGACATCTTGACCTGACAGTTATTTTGGGATTGACTTGCATACCAGCACGTACAATCTACAGAATGCACCACCTCCCCTCACCCTTTGCCAACCATCATCCTCCTCTTACACTTCGTCGTCGTCGTCGTCGTCGTCGTCGCCACCGTCACCATGGTGACGAGCTATTCGCTCAACCGACCGCCCGAGCAAGTAAGCCGGCGGGCGGAGGGAGCGGGGGCGGGGGCGGGGCGGTCTTTACATGCGATTCGCGGAGCGTGTCAATATTTCGACTCCAAATACGCGTCGGGTCGAGCCGCCGCCTCCGGCCGCCGCTGCAGCACGGCGCTGCGCAGGAGGCGGCGGCATACAACCACTTGTCGCGCGCTCCACTGTTCCGCCTGAATGTCTTTCCGCAATCGCATGAATTTGAGGTTGAACAATATTGTTGCGCGATCGTTGCGTGCTTCGCAATGGAAACAATAATTACAAGAGGACGGCGAGTGTGTTGATGCGGTAGTGCAAACCCGGAAGATGAATTGAACTCTAGTAACGAGGAAGGAGATTGTCTCTTGACAAAAGCATACTAGTTTAAATACGAAATAAGCTTGATTACTGTTCTCTAATTTTATTTTCAATTGTGATTGGATTAATCTAAATAAAATTGTATTGGAATATGGCTTCGATTTAAAACATATTCAAAATTAACGACAACTACGTTTTCCTCCCCCCCCCAAGGAAAGTATTTACTCGCTGCTACTTCTAAATTCTTTTTATATTGACAAGTGTTACATATAAAATGGACATTAATGAAAATTGGATGAAAAAATAAATAATAATGTTCTGCCGTCGTAGATAAGAATGTTCGATTTAGCCTTGAACGGTCAATCAGGTTTGGGCCTCAAAATCTAAGAATGAAAGAGGGGATGCTGAAACATAAACGTGAAAATAAAATGTATCTCAAAATTAGCTTTGTAATCAATAAAATTATGAAGATTACATAGAAGTGGTATAATATGATTACTTAATTAAAATGTCCAATAAACTCTGTAATATTTAACATAGGTCTAAATATTTCACCTCGCGTTGGTATACTTTATTTTTCGATTTGATGATTCCAAGAAATTAGTTGGAGGTAAATTATAGATATTTTATCGGTTTTATGCTTTTAAAGCTTATTTCGTCCATTTACAACTTCGAGTATTTATTCATTCAGACAGCGAAATTTTCCCTAAATCCTAAATAAAATGTCTTCTATCTTCTTCATTTGTGAACAGCTTTACAGGAAAAGAAAAAGCACAAAATAAAGTAGCAATATTTTATGTTTCAGTTCGATTTTATGAAACAATGTAGCGTGTAAAATAAGATAATTTTGAAAAGTTTCTTTTTAGTCGCATCAACAACGTCATTATTAGCGACTATTTCTGTTACAAATACATCAGTAGAAAAATGCAACTGTATAAATTGCAATCATCTTAAAAAATTCAAAACAAGAGTGACAATTGACATGTCTCCATTGGAATTAAATGTCATGAAATGTATTGATGACTTTAAAACACTTAATTATTCTTTCTTGGTCTTCTTTACAATGGAGTATTGCTTCATGAATATAATAGTTAATTCTCGTTGATTTATACCTGGGACATGCTACTTTGTAAATATGATCGAGATTTAGAGGTGCATTGCACTTTTCACATGTAGGAAGATGATTTTTTATTAAATGCTGATCACTTAATTTGCAACGTCCTATTGATATCCTAGAGAGGGCTACTTGTTTGTCTAATGAATCGGCGCTCGTCGAATTATATGTGCATATGTCTAATGAATCGAAACTCGCGAATGATACTGCGTCAGCTGTGGAATAAAATCTATTTATAGATTTATGAAGATTGCTGGATTTGTAATTTGTCCAGTCATGGCTCCAATTATTTTGCAGTTCTTCTCCAAGAAATTTTGAAATATCTTCAATTGTACATGGTAGTTATGTATGTTTGTGGACATTTGAAGATTATTTAAAGTATTTCCTTTACTGATACATGTGGTAATTAAGGCAGGTTTAATTAGAGAAGGGTTCCTTACTAGACCTAAATTTGTTTCTGCTCTGATAATCTGAAAATGTTCTACTTTTAGATTGTCAGATTATCAGTGTTTTTATTTCTTAGTAATTTAAAAGAAAATAATACCCTGTTTTAGTTCATATGTTTTTGAGGTTTGATTACCTTCATTCAAGATACGTTAGTTATTTGGCAAAATTATTAACATTCCTTACGCGTAATTCACACTTCCGGCTGCAATCTGAGCAAAACTTCCGGTACGCAACCACAAAGTGAAATCAAGTTCCTCATTAATGATGCTGTAATCCTATTATTCAAGCAAAACCCTTATATCACATCACAGCACAGTTTGTTTAAATGTCACATAAAAGACTGTGGTTCAGTAGCAGTTCAGAGTGGTCTCAGAGAAAGACAAGCAGTAGGGTATATTCAAGTTTCAATTGCCAAAGCAGCTATGCCTCTCAAGGTAAGAATAATATGCATTAAACAAGATGAGATGTAAGAGTCTAGCAAATAAAATTGTGTCTCTGTATTCCTGACAATGTATCGTTCTTATCCCTAAATTCGACTCGCCTCGCTGTATTAAACGACTGCGCCGTATCTGTTTTAATATTGGTACCATTTATAAATGAAACCAATATTAATGAATTAATAAGATTACAAATTCCATAAATAGCATAAATGTAATTTTGTATAAAATTGGTAAGTTAATAAATAAAAGTAGCTTAATGTGTTAAAAAAATGATTCAACACAAGGCGTTTTAGTAATCGACATATGTTAATTAACTTGTCACTTGATATTTACTGTATAATGTTGCTCTAGATATTTCCAACAGGTATATATTATTCTTTAAATTTATAAAACTAGTAGAAAGTAGCATTTAAACGCATCATATTTCAACTAAGAGGTAATAATAATATTATGATACATAATGTTATGTTTCATATCTCAGTGGAATATTCTCATCCCTTCTACTTATGATTTCATCTTCCCACATGATGAAATGAACATTTCTTCATCACTTCGTTGCCCAATTACATCGACAAATGGAATAATTTTTTTCGTTTTCGGCTCTTTCAAAAGAACTGATATTGTAATATTTGGATTAAAAAAAATGATTACGTTACAGCGTTACGTCGTCTGTCGATTAATATCAGCAGCGTATGATATATAAGTAATAAATTTTTCAATGCAAATTCATTTGATGCTGTATCAAGTATTCCAAAAATGCTAGTTTTAAAACTAATTTTGCATAACACGTAAATTGAACAGTCGGGAACAGTCACTGTAGGCCCAACCACTAACTGAAGCGTTGCAAGTCGCAAACGTGCCTAAGAATTTTAAATTATAAGGTGATTTCATAAAATGTAATTGTAAAGCACTATCCACGTCCTGAAATTGATTCGCCGATTAATAGATGTCCCACAAAATCATATAACAGATATTCGTTTTTTTTCTCATGTCAGCACAAATGCAATATAATTGAAAATTCCCTGTACGAGTACTTCCAAGGTTCGACGATCAGAAGACATTATTGTTTGAAATAATATGAAATCTCAGTCATAATATAACGTGGGAAAGCCATTCAGAAAACCGTCCAGAGAAAAAAAGAAAACACCTGATATTTTGCAATATTTCAACACGAATTAATCTAACTGAAAAAATAGTAATTTACTGAAAGAACACCTTTGAAAATTAAGATAAAATATTGTTCTTGAAAAATCACTCTGTTTTCTCTGCTTAGGAGGACGAGAAAGATGCGATGCAGAAGCTGGTGGCTGAACAAAAGTATGTGGACGAAGACTTTCCTCTGCCTGAGGGCCGTTGGATGCGTCCCCACGTAAGATTATTACGTATTTGATATGGTGCGAGAAAATCATTCTTGAACATATGAATGCATAAATAATTAAATACAACTTATTATCGTGGTTGAATGTGTTTTAATTGAGTTACTAACACAGAGTATATTAGCATATAATTACATTCTATTCTGTATTTAGTAATCTTGTATCTCATGCCGTACAAAAAATATAAAAGTCAGTTACAATACCTATAAACGTTTTGAAGAATGAACTATCAATCTCTTTTAAATAGATGAACCTCTTTGAAAATAATTCAACAAGTATTAAACACAATGAATGTTCTCAATCAATTTTCATGATTCATTTAAATAAATTGAATTTACATAAAGAAAAAGCGTGTGCTGCCGGTTTTGAAAGTATGCTTGCAAGTCAGTGAGAGAGTATCTTTGGAGTTTGATTGCGTGTGACTGTGTTTGGAGCAGACACCCATTACATTTGTGCTTCTTGTTTTACGTCTGACCATCGGTCGGTGCTTACTGACCCCGTCCCGGGTCGGATTCATTAATCGAGGTAAAACCACCAGTTTCTCTATGCACCCATCTGCTAAGCCCTTTAGGGTACTTGTACACACAGTTAGAAAAGGACTCAAGCCATTGCGTTTAGTCCTGCATGAGATGCGAGGAGCCAGGATACATCTACATGACATGCTGCCCCACGGAAGCCGTTACATCGCCTCTGGTGTTACATCTTCTTCCCGCCTACACAACTTTTACTAGAAGGAGAAAAATTAACAAGTGTTTGTGTTCAAAAGGATACGCAGATACATCCTGGGGTCCGATAATTCACCCTCATCTTTTAATTTCCTATATTTCAAGTGCAGGTAGTAACACACCCAAGGGGTGAATTCAGATATAAATTTTTACTCTGTTATTGACGTGAGAGAGGAAAGTGTTCATACCATATGTAGACTTGGTTCAGAGGTGTATATTAACACAATAAATTAATACAATAATAATTTTTGTTTACAACCGCAATTATAAATAAAAGTTGAGACTATTTGAATAACTGACGCTTTGGATTGCGTCATTGAATGTATAATATAAACAAAAACATTAGAAATAGGGAAAATAATATATTTCCATAGAATTTTCCCGTCCATATAATAAACATAATATTCCCCAATATTCATATTTTCAAATCACATAAATATAATATATTGTTCACCTATTTCTTTAATATAATAAATATTCATAACTATATAGCCCACGCAATTTACATGTTCTTGTTTAAGCCTATTAACAACCAAAAATCTAGTTTTCCATTAAATTTGGGGACCTCACTTCCTCACCCTCAAAATGCATAGATAACTCGGTTCAAAGATGATACGAGTACGTAATACACTAGAACTGCAAATAATGAAAACACAACATTCATGCCATACGTGAGTTTCGGGAACACAGACCGGATATAACGAATGCTGCCACATCTCTGCTCACCTTTGGTGGGCAAGTCAGCGAAGAAAAGAGTTGAAACGAGCCTCACCATGTTGCAGATTAGAAAGAAAAACCCATGGCCGATGCAGAATTTGAACCTGAATCATTTCGAACAGACAGGCGCGTCCTACCCAGGATCTCGGAATCTGAGGTAGTCACCCACACATCTTTTATACTTTACAGGAACTCGTTGAAGAACCGAAGATGTTTGTCGGAGGTCCGAGCCACATGGATATAATACAGGAGAACTTGGGAGACTGCTGGTTTTTGGCTGCCGCTACTGTGGTCGCGCAACATCCGAATCTCATTTATCAGGTGAGGGATATCAGATATTTTTTGTCAGAATGAAATCTGTTCCTTAAATACAAATCTTGAAATAAGGTCATGTTCAAAGTTTCGAAAATATGAGTAATTTTCGTGTAATTTTTGCGAAATGTAGACAATTAAATATTTTTCTCAAAAACCGCTCTAATTTTCAATATTTTCTCCATATATGTAATAATTGACGGTAAAACATATGGCGATAGTTCCATTTTCGGGAAATGATTGGTATTTCGAAAATTGCAAAAAATTAACATTTCAAAACTACAAAATTGAAGATACGGAACCTCAACAAAGTATGTTGCAAAACTCAGCTGTATAAAAAGGTCCTGTACAGTTTTTTGAAGAAACGAGTCGTTTTTGCCTAAATTGCTCTTGAAATTTACTCAATTTCTAAAAAGCATTATTGTCTCTAAAAATACTTCGGTGCCACGACGCGCGCCACTGCCGCCAGTAGAAGACCTTGACACCACTGACGTAATCGCTCATCACGTGTAAATCACTTTCAATTGTCTTTGCCTAATATAGAACATTTATTTAATTAAAGTTTTTCATTATTCCAAAGTAACATAGAATTCGAGCGACTGTTTATTTACTAAAAGTTCTTTGTTTACTCATTTACTGCTTACAGATCTGCTAACAGCATAGTTCCTTGGATTTAAAAAAAACAAGTTACATCTTACACCTTCACCATTGTACTTTCGACTGTTTCCTAACTAAAAGATCAATTCCAGTTATTTTGTCAAGTTTATTAATACTTATAGCGACGCGCCCGAATAGGCCGTAACAATAAAGATAGAATTTGCCATGGAGTTTTGCCAAGAATTGATAAGAAAATATTCGCCAATTATATGTGTCAAAGAAATAGCACATACTTTTGACAACGCTATGCTGGTAACATGCGTTGCTCGCTTCCATATAATTTACCACGAATAAGTCAAATTTAGTCCTGTCAATTTCAGTTGTAAAATTAAGAAATTATTGCTTTTCCTGACTATCGAACTGAATGCAGATTTGCACCACAGGCGCTCTTTTTGAATTGGTTGAATTGGACGTTTTCATGTAATAGCTCAGGTGTTGGAACCTCCGATATTGAAATATTTCAATATTACCTAGCTGTTTAAATTAATACGAGAAAGTATGTGTTGTTGTAGCATCATTAGTTTTATTCACCTTTGCTTTCTACATATTTCGTATGCGTAACAACGATGTTAACTAGGAGTCTGAAGAGTACACGAAACTAGACTGATATTACGCAGCTTAAAAATCATTTCTTTAGAAATTATGTTAGCTTCTCTTTCAAAATAATCGTTGTTTTAGTTATAAAATAATCATTAGTTTCACGACGCGACCCAGTGAGTATGAACAAATATTTGGATATTATAACGCAATTATTAATGAACAATAAAAATCCAGCGATGAAATTTCACAGAATATCACTTTACCAATTTAACTGTTCATAGTTGTTAGACGTTTGCACGTTTTGGACTGTCTGCGCTAGGAGTGCGGGGTATTTTGAAAAGTTAACTATAAAATGAAGTGGCAGAAAAACCACATTTCGTCATTTGTGGACTAAGAAATTAACTTGTTCCCTTCCAAAGACGAAGCTGAGTCTCGAAGGGCACGAGTGAAGGGCTTTGGAGGGCGGAGAACGAGCCCATTTTATGCACAATGGTCAGGTGACCTGAGAGTAACGCATGTTGAGGATTGCATGTGCCACTACTGAATTCTTTACAGCACAGTCTACAAAATTCTAAATGTTTTATTTTTATTTGAAGCATCGTTATTGGATATATACTGCAGCAGTGAGGGTTTTCCGGGGGTTTATGTTAATAACGTCATTTAAATTGTGCAAAATCATCTTATCTCCTCAGTGTTTTAGAGGGAATTCATCAATCCTAACAACGTTTAGGCTCAAAAAGAAATCCTGATTAATTTCTGAAACAAGAACTTTGACTTAAATCACTGTTACACATACATTTACATTTTTTTTACAATATGTACGTACACACACATACAGGCATGCACAAACACATTCAAATGCTCACATTTATATTTACGTTTCTACGTTTTTATAAATAGAAAAGTTGTAATAATTTTTTATAATAAATTGATTTAAAATTTATAAAAATACTAGATAAAGAACCCCGCGTTGCTGGGGTATTTAACATAATTTTGTATTAAACAGAAAGAGGAATTCCATCTATTCCCGCCCTTTGGCAGAGCATACTTACATCTATTCTGCTGTATATTCCCTCCACTCTATCCCGCCTCTCTCTGCCTTACTCCAATATGGAAATACCTGGTCTTCCGTAAACACTTAAACACTTTTCACTAAAAAATATTTAAATTTTAGCCCTATTGGGGTTCCCACCCCCAAACTCATTTCTCTTTATAACTGAAAATAATAAACAAATCTAAACTAAAAATTAAAATGCATGTACTTACGTATATTCTGTTTTTTGAATTTTATGTATTATATCAATACTTTTAATCAATTGCCACATTATAAATCTTACTCATTTTCATATTTTTTATTCTCGCATATTTATAAAGAAAAATTTGAAATTGATTTTGCCGCATCATCGAAGTTGAGAAATAATTAAAGTAATTTTAATTGAATTATAGTACTTATTTTAAGATCCTTTATAAGTTGTGGCTGCACGAAAGGAGCCACTGAGCACTTACGCGATTATATCTCCAAAAAACATTGATCACAGTGGCTCCCGGATTGACAACACCTTTTTCTATTATTTAAAATAACAATCTTCAAAACCAGCGTTGTCACACATTAAATTCTTCCAAATACCCATTTACCAATACTGTTTTACTTTAATTGTACTGCGATTTTACTAAAAATTCTATTACTGCCGAACTATCATCAATTTAGTAATTCCTTCAACACCCAAAGGTACTCACTACTATCTCACTCTCTACTATATTAAAACACTTCTCTAAAACATGCATCCCTCCGTCAGTTTCAGAATAACACGTAAATCGCACCGTCGCTCGCCCAACTTGCAAATACGTAATAATTATTCTTAATTTACTACAACTAAACATGTGTGCACTAATACCTTTTTACGCCAATGTTAATCACATCCATTAGAAAATGATATCTTCCAAACATTTACTTTCTCGTACACTTAATGCACTCACGCCTACACACAATTAAAATCAATATTCAATTTACTTATATAAATAAAGCGGAAAATATTAGAATTATTTCGGGTTAGACAAATGACTGTGAAAAATAAACAAACAGTCCTCTAAACACGCAATTCTGTACATTGATGAAATCAGTAGTAGATCTGAGACGAAGTCTTCTGGTGGCGCGCAGCTAAACTATTAACATTGATGCACTCTTGAATCTACAATGTAACGCTAGGATAAAAATGTCCACAAAAGTATATATTTTGTAAATATATTAAGGTATGTGGTTATAAATCATAGCCTATAGTACTCCAGATTGTTAAAGAAAGCTATCACAAAAGTCATCGGTATTGGTTCAGTAGATTCAGAGATAATCGCGCTGTAAATTAGTGCAGTTCTGTCTTTATATATTAGTATAGAGTATAGATAAATTGATTATATATATATATATGAAATATAAATTGATTAAAATATTATAATAAATTGATTTAAAATTTATAAAAATCTAAAGTCGAAGTTTCCTCTAGGTGATACCGGCTGATCAACCTCTCTATGGCAAAGATTACCGAGGAATTCTGATATTTCGCTTCTGGAACATGGGGAAGTGGACACCAGTCTACATCGATGATCGACTTCCTGTCACAAAGAATAAGCATCTAGTGTTTGGAAAATGCCCCAAGAAAAATGAGTTTTGGTTGCCACTATTAGAGAAAGCTTTCGCCAAGTAAGTAACATTTATTTTTCGCTATTTTCATTTGTAAAGTAGAGAAGGTAAATTATTTTGTTACAAAATAGTAATGCTGTCTTATTTGCAGTGCACGATGTAATAAACTTCATATTCAAATTAAATGTTTAATGATATTCAGATTATAAATATTATACGGTACATTTAAAAAAAAGCATAAAGTGACAGTTGGAATGCACATTTGTATTATAATCTAACGTTGTACTTCATTTCTTGGTAGATTTCATGGAGGTTACCAAAAAATCCATGGCGGCTATTGCGATGAAGCGTTCATAGTTCTATCGGGTTATATGTGCCGCCGATTATACCTGGAACCCCCAGTGAAGGAAAAGGATTTGTTTGAGATATTTAGAAGAGAGGTGCAAAACAACACTCTAATCGCTGTTGGTGCTCCGGTGAGTAACACTAAATTGACTTTTCAATTGAAAGTTTGGTGGTGCTTTCATCTAGTGATTTTTCAGAACGAAGACCTATAGGAGGATTTTTAAATGGGGAAGATGAAGAAAAAGCGGAAACAGCTATCTTTAATTAAATGTCAAATTGAAATAAAACCTATTGGTGTTACAGAATGAAATAGAGGTCACTTTCCTAATCTCCTTAGTCGGGCCTAGCTTTTGGGATTTGCATAACCCTCTTCGTGGTTGCTACCTACCGGCACGTAAAATACGTAAAATAATGATTACTTTCTCATGCTTAAGAAGGAACTTCTTAAGAAGAGAAAGTTATGTAATGCTACGCGGAAAAAAACGGCGAATTTTCGGCAGAAAAACTATGATTTCAAGTTGAAATGTATGTTCTGAGCTGATAACTAATGCCAAAGATTGTTATAATTAATTCATTTACTCAAACGGCGCCAAATTTGTATCAATATTGGCCGCTCATGTGCCAACGTATTGGGACCTTATTTAGCATAAAGGACGCGTAAGAGAATGGTGCAGGTTTCATTTTCGTTGAAATGCCTACTTTAGCGAACATATAAAAAAATTAAAATGTTTCGGCGTCTTCCTACAACTGCAATTGAGAAGATACTATTTTTCGTGAGGAACATAACAGCCCGCTCCCAATTGACTGCGCTTCGTGTACGTAATAGAGGAATTTCCACCAAAACGTTTCGTAGGTTAGAATATGCGTATTATTTCATAGTTATTTATTCGTTTCTTACATTCGAGGTGTTGTTGTACGTTTACATATTAATCTTTTATAATTTAATAATAATTAATAATAATATTTTTATTATTAATGTTTATTATGTCCTGCTAATGAACTTTCGCTCGGTGGCAGGGTTTGTACAGATGATATAAAGATATAAATACAACTTAAAAATACATATTAAAAGAAAGCTACAACTAAGTAAGTGAGAAATAGAACACACAAGTATTTTGCATCACACGCAGTTTCCTAGACGATTCTGGAAGGAATGCACACTAGGGGGAAAAGTCGCTAGTGCTGCAGCAGGTAGACTGTTCCAGTCAGTTATTGTCCGGTTTGCAAAAGAGTATTTACCTACATAGGTTTTTTGATTCCTATATTTAATTTTGTATGGATGGTCTCTTCTTCCAAAATACTGAGGGTGTCCTATCCTAGTTTGAATGTCGTTTAACGCTTTACATACAGTGTACGCTTTGAAAAGATTTACTAGCCTAGCTATCTGTCGACGTTTCCATAGGTGTTCGCACATGTCAGTCTGATCACTTTGTTACCTACAAGTTTTATCGCTCTCTTTCGGATACGGTCTAACAAGTTTATCTGCCCAGCTCTATACGGGTCCCAACACGCGGAGCTATATTCCATTACCGGACGTACAAGAGAAGTATACGCGAAACGCTTTGTGTTCACGTTTCCTTTTCTCAATATCCGCATTACAAAAAGGAGTGATTTCCAAGCTTTCCGCGCAACGTCATTGATGTGGTCGGACCAGTTTAGATCGCTTCGAATAACAACCCCCAAATACTTGAAGCTACTAAACTCAGGAACAGGTTGATCTTCAAGTGTGTATTTTAGTGAAATTTTATTCACTACTGAAAGTTACAGCTTTACATTTCTTGGGATTAATTTTCATTTCATTTTCTTCCGCCCATTTCATAATTGTATCGAGATCCTTCTGCAAAATCTGCTGATCTTGAGCGTCTTGTATTCGTCGGTTTAGTATGCAGTCATCTGCGAAGAGCCTAATCGTTGAATTAATAGAATCGGAAATATCATTAACGTAAGCTAGAAATAGAAGGCGGCATAGCACGTTTCGTTGCGCAACGCCTGACGTCACTTGAATTTCAACAGAAATATAATCGTCTATCTTAACTCTTTGAGAGCGGCCGCGAAGGACCGCGAAGGAAATTATTTAAAACCTATTTTAAATCGCGTCCTTTAATTGAGTTAAATGTGAAAAGAATAGATTATTTTGCTTTACGTAATAAGATGTGAGAATGAAGAGTAATGTGAGAAAAAAAACGAGTAGTTTTGACGAATATGTACCATTATTATACTCGTAATTATTATATTTTTATGTTACTATTTATTTATATTTTACTTTTTTGCCAGGGGTATCAACATTGGAAATTTGGAAAATGATGTATCTCATTCGAATTAGCAGTCATTGTTGCGTGGTGCAACACATTGTTGTAACGTTTCACTGATAACCTGGCGATAATGACAGCCGCAGTTCTTTCGCGTTAAAATAAAGCGAGATATTCTCTAGTAGAGAGAGTCCACATTACATTTAAAAATATTTATTTGCGAGATAAGTGGGTATTGTGAGACCTACACAAACAAAATTGGGACTCTTATGATGAGTTTTGTTTGATTATACGAATGAATTTGGTTTCCAAGATGGAAAATAAAAATATTTCAATACCACATAAAGACCTACCGTTGACTAGTGTCTGAACTTGTACCAACCGATTGCGTGATCTAGGAATAAAATATTGGATAGGCAGAAGATGGAATATAAACTAGTAGTGCTACAGAATGGCACAGACTTTCCCGTGTTAGTTTTCTATTTCTTTTTGTCTGGGATAGCTCCTCGGACTTGCCACATAATCTTGTCAGCTGCCATCTATCCCCGCCCAAAGCACATTTTTTGACCTTTCTTGGTTTGTCCCATTCCTAATCGTAGAATCGAAATATCATTTAATTACATTAAAGAACATTAAAACCTCATCCTAAATAGCAATTTTCTTTGAAAAATTTGGAGATATTTTTAAGAAAATAACGTTTAAGCGCTACTGTTTATTCAAAATTTGAAGCTCTTTTTTACAGAAAATTTATGAGTTTTTGAAAACTTCATTTTAATTTCTTGTAAGAATCTTTTGATTAATACATTAAAAAAAGCATGTTAAACATAAGACGTATCTCGCTCTGACCACTTTAATATGAAATTTTATTTACGATTAAAATACGCATCGCGCTTCGTTGATACATTGATGTAGAACGCGAATACATTCAATTTAATGGCATGAAGCTGTTTTCGTTTAAATGTTTGAATTAAAAAATATACATGCATTTTTCACATTTCATTCAGACTTTTTCAAATGGTAGTTGAAGTGTATGAAATAAATTATCATATTATAATATTACATTGCTTTTCGCTATATCGTGAGAATGTACGTGTTGTCTCAGCACTAGTTTTTTCACGTTTCCCAAATTTTCAGTCTTTTAATAGTAGAATTGTAATATGAGATTAATTATATAATGATGTCACTAAAGATAAATAAAATAAATTAAAAAAAGCATTCAGCTTTGTTAACGAAAATCAGGAGACGATTTGTTGCTTTCGTACAAACATTGCTGACAGTATGGGTTGCATAAAAAAAGAACCTTAGTCGGGTCAGTGAGGCATTATCGTAGTGAGTGTGTTCACGTCAGTTTACCTATATTTTAACTCAAGGACGGGAGAAAAGTACGGAAAAAACTCCCGATGTTTGTCACACGAGTACAGCCTCACTTTGTGTATTGCTAATGAAAGAAAATATTTCCTGAAGTGTGTGTATTTTATGCGCAGGAACACGACTGGAAGCAAGGCATTCCCGGACGGCACGCTTACTCCGTGACCGGGGTGTACACGCTGCGTGCGGGAGACAACACTGTGCGCCTGGTGCGCGTGCGCAACCCGTGGGGCAGCAGAGCCACCACTGTGGAGTGGAAGGGCGCATTCTGCGACAAGTACGGCACAACCTCATACTATTTCTGCGCTGTCTACTACTGTCAGTTTGTTTGTGGGCCCGTCTGTCCGACTACATGTCTGCGAGTCCCCATCTGTAAGGCCAATCAGTGCGTCCACCTGACCATCTGGCAATCTGTCTGTCAATCTGTCCGTCCATTCGTCTGCCCGTCTTATGGAGACTCTCGCTGAAATTTATTTATTTTGACAGAGTTTGGAATAACGATTACCACTTTGGAATCTACAGGAAAGTAGGAACTTTTGAGATACTTAATTCCTACAATTACTGTTATAATTATAAATTTACATGGAAGGTACATGAAACTACTCGTACACCTACTCGTAATCTTGCTGCTCTTCCTATTCCTACTCCTTCTGGCAAAATTCACTAAGAATTGATTTGACAGTTTATAGTACCTTGCCAGGTTCATTATCACCATCTCGGCCTGATCATCGGCTCATCTTATCTTCCTGTCTTTAGGTGACTTTTACAGCTTGGTCGAGAGGGAGAGGGGGGCGGCTTTCTCATATCTGCGTCCCATTGCAGAGACTGTGCATAGCGCGCGGTCCGCTGCCCGCCCCATTCCCAGTCCACATTGCTGTGGAGGGCGAGTCTCCTCTCCGGACCTGTGACGCCACTGCTACCACGAGAATAGTTTATCAAAGTAACTTTGTCTATTGTCGGACCGCGCGGTATCTACTATCACTCAGCGGAAGACACACCTCCGTAAACCAGTGACTGTTCCTCGGCGAATTGTTGACAAAGATGTGCTTGTGGAACTGTCAACACGATCTATAGCATCGCGAAATGTGTCAGAGCTAAATGCCAAAAATCATCTGACCTGACTTCATCCAATCGAACTAGATTTCAAATATTGCAGCTCTCACGAACGTATACACTGATTAGAAAAGTTAATGTTCTGTTTCTTTCTTAACAGTGATCCGAAATGGACAGGTGTAGATGAAGAAACAAGAAAGAAACTCGAGTTTGTAAAAAGGAAAGATGGGCAGTTTTTCATGAGAATATCCAATTTTGTGAAGCACTTTCCTATGATTTGGTTTGCTTCTCCATTCCCCGACTTTGGGGACAACTACGAAA
This sequence comes from Acheta domesticus, assembly GCA_031308135.1. NCBI lineage: Eukaryota > Metazoa > Arthropoda > Insecta > Orthoptera > Gryllidae > Acheta > Acheta domesticus. Next base: position 193,259,139 of record JAHLJT010004567.1, read on the forward strand.
CAACTTCTCTACAGGCAAGTATTCAGCGAAAATGCAATTCGCGATTAAAATTATACATACGGTGTGAGTAATGAGGAAAGATATTTACTGAATTTTTATTAAGAGTTACGATATTTTAATTATTTTTCGTTAAGTTTACCTAAAAATTTTAATTTTTAGTCATACTTTATTTGGAATCATTGGGACGCAGAAATTAATGTGGAATACGATTATGGTTCTCAAGACAGGGAAGTTTTGCTCCAGAGTCCTCAGTATTCTCTTACTGTTGGTGAAAGTAAGTACGCATTTATAAAAAAATTCAATTGGTTATAAGTAGGGGCAAATTTGAATGAAATGCCATTTTTTCTTTTGACTTTAGAACAATGCCTTTGTATAGTCCTTTATTTTATGTCAAGACAATAGAAAATGATATATTTTATATGGCATTATTTTGCATTTCTCCTCGATTTCGACTAATAAGTCATTTTTACCTTTTCCGTCATTTTAAAATCATTTTTCTCTTATTTCATTGATTTTAATATAATTTTAACGGTAATTGCTTCAAATAATATTTACGAAATGCCACAAAAGTTATCCCCTAGCTCATTTGGTTTCTTCGCTTATAAATTGTAATGTCAGCCGTTGTATGTAATCCTATGACGCCTTTTAGCGCCGTTGTCATTTTCAGGATAACTAAAACCAGAGATTTCCGTGCAATGATCAGTCCAAACCAAAAGTTTGCAAGCTAAGTACATTTAAACGAAAGAAAGAACGTTTCTGTTACATCAGTAACATATTCAACAGCTTGAGTTGTACATCTGAACCATTTTTTGGTCACATTTTTACGTAATTTCTTTGTTTTTAGGGCATTTTAAAAACATTTTACGAGCATTTTATTGATTCTTTTTCGCTTGTTTTAGGTAATAAAAATCCGCCCCCTACTTATAATTATTAGTTATAGACAGTTTCACAATTTCACGCATAATGTAGAATTGAAACAATATACAGGTGTCCAGGGAAGAAACGTTGAAACTTCGAAAATAAGCTCTTAAGACAATTTTAAGCATATTTTGTCTAATAAACTCCTTGGATATTCCGAATGGCTGTGTCGCAACAAGCACTCAAAAGTTGATTTGAAAAAATACTTTTTGTGCAAAAATTTGTATTGTAGAAGCATATAAACACTCTTGAAAAATGTAAATTGTTTATAATTTTCAAAATAAATTAATATATTTGTTCAGAAAGAAAAATTAACCCAGAAAAAAACAGTCGAATTGTGTAAATTGGGTGTTTTTTATTTCTGTGTTTTCCGTTTTGAACAAATATATTCATTTTTTTAGAAATAAACAATTTATCTTTTTCTGGAATGTTCATATGCATTTCAATGCAAATTTTTGCACAGAAAGTATTTTTTCAAACCAACATTGAGTGCTTATTATAGCTCAGTAATTCTGATATCACAAGACTTTATTGGATTAAATGTGCTTAAAATTGTCTGAAGAGCTTATTTTCGAAGTTTCGTCCCTGGACAGCCTGTATCTGAGACGCAGGGAACCCCTTATCGAAGGACATTCACCAAGACTCCAAAATGACATATTTAGCTCAACAAATGTCTGTTAAAACAGTGTTGTTTCCCCTTGCGAGACCATGCATCTTGGTACGAATTCGTAGAATCTCCCGTAAGTGTATTGCAGGCGTGTTCAAGGTTCGCGTTCGACGAGCCGGCTCGCAAGCGCGACGCAGTTAGTTGCTGCGCTTGGGAGCGTGTGTTCCTCCCTTCCCCTTTAGTAAACGCAAAGAGAAAATACCTTGAAGGGGGAACACCTGACGCGGAGAATCTCTGGAAGAGGGAAGACCAGGAAGATGGAAACTCGCCAAAAGGGAATACCTAGAACAGAAAAAGCCTGAAAGGGGAAGTATATATTAGTGTACATGGAAGAGGTAAAACCTGGAAAGGGAAAGTATCGGTTACAGGGAGTACATGGAAGGGAGAACACCTGGAAGGGGGATTTCCGGGAGGGGGGTATCTGGAAATGGTATTTAGAAGGCGAATACCTGAACAAGGAAAACCTGGATCAGGGAATGTCTTAAAGGGAGAGTATCTGCAACGAGGCCTTATAGAGGAAGTTCTTAGAAGAGGAAATACCAGGAAGTGGGAATATCTGTCCAGGGGAAAATGGGACACCATCATGGAGCGAGGGATAACTCGAATAGAGCATGCCTGGAAGATGTAATACCTGGCAGAGAGAAGTTATATTTACTAGGTAAAAATATACTATTTACAAGAAAACACATTTGGAATATATCCAAATGAACTTCAAAGAGAGGGTAATATTCTGACAGGTTTTTGGTCCATTTCAGAGTGATCTATAAAAAGACTCATCTCCTGAAACTGTTTTAAGACAAACTCAATTTTGAAGGAAACAATCATAGTCTATTTATTGAAAGACGGATTGTGTACAGTTTTTCTGTCTTAAATGCCATTATATATATATATATATATATATATATATATATATATATATATATATATATATTGAAACGAGTCGCGGATTTGACTCTGCACAATATTTATTAGAAAAGGGGACAGGGACTCTTACCCGGGAATAACTCCGGATTCAATCATGTTCAACAATGGAAACTTACGGGTAAACATGAATTTTTATTACTCGAATAATTACAATACAAAATTGGTGATTCTTGTTGCTCACAAAAACATTTACTTTGTCCTTTCCCTGTTTTAAATCACATCCAATTTGTAAACTCTTCATTACCATGGAGTCTCACTCATTTGTTATAATTCCCACATCTGTGGGGCCTCGACTAAAGATCACTGTCTCCTGCTAGTTACCCTCCCTCCCAATATTCTTCCGGCCGTTCTTACTCACGGTACTCCAGTCCCCGGACCGCGCCGCTTTGCGTTCGCCCCTCCGCCGGCGGGGCGAGGCTTCGCGCTGTGCCGTCCGTGCTTGGGCCTCTTCGGGTCGCAGGATGCCGACGTGGGGAGGGGGGCCCGTTTCGCAGCCCGCCTTCGATGCTCCTCCGCCGTCCCCGCACGACACCAACTGCCGAGATCTTGATGTCCACTGCCGTTGTAACGGACCTACCGTGCGTTGGCCGCTAATGCTTCTCACCTCCGCCGTCCGTAATAAGTTCTTTTCTTCTCCGTTTCACAACCGATTGTTTATTGCTGTTCCTCTACATTCACTCGATGCCATACTGGTGTCCGCCCGCGTGCGTTACTTCATCAATGCCGAGTTCACCACTTTCAACATATTCCAATAATTAATCTCGCTCACTCCGATGACGACGTTGTTCCCGCCTGTTCTCGAAGCTACATATACCAAACATTAACGGGTGGACTGAGGTACGGGAATCCACATTCAGCCGCACCTCCGAACTCGCCCACGTGGATATCTTTACAAGCCGATATTGTCTTTTATTCACTTTAGCAACATCACCGTTCTAGTTCACTTCATGCCCTTCCCCACTATCTTATCATTCCCGATGCCTATCCTCCACGATGGTTCCAGATTTCACTACTGTCTATGCTCTTTCTTCCGCACACTACACAACCGTCCGTTTCATTCCTCCGCCATCGCTCCACTGCCGGTCCGTCCCGTGATTCCGTTGCCTTCAGTTCTTCACACTGAACCGACTCCGGCACCCGACTCCGGCACCCGACTCCGTCGGCGTGCCGGCCGCTACCGCGCAGTTCAAACGTTCTTCCTACTTAGGAACGCATTGTTATCATTGTAGTGATAACAATTCGTTTCAATATGTATATAATAAATAACATAATACAATATAATAAATAAATAATTATTTCAGGCAATCAACAGAAAAGAAATAGCGAAGAAGAAAATGATATGGCTCCGACTTACGATATCGTTATCGAAGTAGTTCAAGAACAAAGTCGTACCAATTTTGGCAAACAGCAGTATGCAATTTCTATACTAGTAATGAAGGTGAGTTTAGACAGCAGAGCATAAAAGTATTTTCATGTGAGTCATGGAAATGATACCCTATTCAGGTACTATTCCCCTTGAAATTGTTCATGCAAAACGCGTATATTAGTAAATGCTATATCAAGGGTTTTGCGATCTAAAGATGTTAAAAAAAGGTTATATCCTATTTATCATATTTATATAATAAACATATATAAATATCCTATTTATTGTATTTATTGCATGTAATTAATTGCAGAATATTTTCCCATTTTTCTCGTGAATCTCTTTCTAATTGAAAAATTGTGAAACAAGCCAGAATTAATTCTGAATTTTCGAACACTTAAATTTTGCATGATGGAAATAACTCAAGTTCGAAGCATACAATAAGTAATTTATTGAGATATATCATGTTCAGAAAATGCTCGAAATACTTATTCAAAAAATTTTATCATTTCTTATTCAAGTATTTCTAAGAAAAAATCAAGAATACTTTCATGTTTACATTCATTTGCTTTCTGTCCGAAAACAAATATAAGCCAGTGAAAGCTGACAGCAAAAAATGATTTCATATCTCAAAAATTGGTTTTAAACGAAATAAAAACGAAATACCTGTGTCTAAACAGGTAACCTACAAGAGTGATATTTTCTAAAATCTTTTTATAAGCTGTTACTTTTTTAAATACTTGTATATCATAAATATTGACATTAGTACATCTGCTTATAAATTGATTTCATGGATTTAACATATTAAAAGTTTTACAAAAGCAAACTATTTATGTAAATAACAAATAAATTTAATTCTATAATTTATATTACAGGTAGGAGGAAAGTTTCCAAGAAAATTTACTGCGCAGACTATGGAAGATTTTCAATTTTGTGATGGATCCGTACAAGGAGAAAGGTCTGCGAATGCCATCGCTAAATTTAAACTTGACCCTGGCAATTATCTCTTAATCCCAGGTGTGACGCAAACATTTTTAAGACGTCAATTCCTTATGCGCATCTTCAGCAGAAAACCAATAAAGGTTGCGGCGATAGAAAGAGAATAAATGTTACAGGTCACACAATGTAATCAAGGAGTCTCTGGATAAAATTTGTCAGAGATAGAGAAACAAATAATACAAATTAGGAAAATTAACGCAATTTATGCTTCTTTCAAAAATAAAACATGGAGAAGCTTGGAGTAGCAAGCTATGTTTCAGTGGCAAGCTTATTTTCAAAAGAAAATCATTTCTAGGTAAAAATAATAAAATTGTGCATCTTAATTACATAAAGAAGAGATGTTTAATACCAATTTCTAAATGTCATAATTGGTGTCGGTAAAAATTTCACATTTTATTCGAAGGATACTCAAAAGACGTCACAATAGTTGTTGAAAACTATCAAAGCATTGATCAAATTTGTCATCATATTTCAACATATTTACACTATATTTCTTTACCTAAAATATATTATTAAACATTAATATTAAAATAGATATCTTGAAAATCTAAAAAATTAAAATACGCCAGAGAAAAATACTCGTCAAGTGTTAGTCGTCAGAGAGTCCATACTGGTGCTAAGGAATTGAACACATTAGTATCTAATAGGTTGTTCTTATAATGACACTTTTTCTTCCAGAACATATTGAGAAAAAATTTTAATGTCTCCAACATGATAAACGTTGTTACTCATAATACAGTCGCCTTAAATCAGGGTAGTCATAGTTTGTAATACTATTAATAGTATGCCAAAGGATATACTGTCAGCATTATTTCAGGGCAAATCAATATTGTCAAGTAGAAAATACTTTGAACGGGAGATCTGATTGACTTTTACAATAATTTCAGTTTGCATCTATCACCTAGCATTTAATATTTGCCAAATGCTGTGAATTACACTTTTTAGGTCTTCTATAAATCACTTAAACATTCGCATTTTTATTGCCTTAATCCAGAATAAATTAAAACTCCAGGTCTTGATTTGCAACTTAGGAAGGTTTTATGTTAGTACTTAGCTCAACGTTAAGAATTATACAAAGAAAGGATAGAAGTACCTATTCCTAAATTTTGTACATTTTGTGATATCCTAATTAAATTATTTACAACAAGTTAGTTCAAATATATGCTGAATTTGTTGGTGTTTCACGTTGGAAATCACGTAAAATCAATACCGACACCGTAAATATAAATAGTTGCGGTGAATGTTTTTTTATAATATACATAGCTTGTCGCAGAATATCATTATTATTGTTTACTTATCTTCGACTCTACTGATTCACAAGCTAAAGAAGAGTGCATTTTAATTTCCTCTTAGATTTTCTCCCATTCTCTGCTTTATTTAACAGTATATTTTACAGACATGTTAAGGTTTGATATATTTGATAATTGTTCCCACAAAATCAATCATGGATGTATTTTCTAATTTTAAATTCGCTTACATTCAGAAGTTAAAATACCTTGTTTACAGCATGAAAACTTGCAATTTATCACTGAAACTGTTGTCTAAGAAAATCCTTGAATCTTTTTTCGTTACGATTAGCTTGTACCTTGATCGAACTTATTAGTAAATCATTGGTATGTATACCTCTTTAAAAGATTTAAGAAAAAAAATTTAACAGAATTCTATTGAATAAAGATCAAATAATCGAGATCATTAAGGTGACGTCTTATTTAAGTGAGAATAAAAATGATTATTAGTTAATCGATTTATTCAATTTCAAACTGTAAAACAATATTAAAATTAAAACTAAATTAAAAATAACTATTTTATTGAATTATTAATTAGTTAAAACTATAAAATTAAAAAATTAAGAACGCAACTATTTGTCTAAATATTAATATTTTAAACGATGAAATAAATATTGTAATAATTGTAGCACATTCTGGACGTTCTTGGCTTAAGAAATAAATTATTCTCAATAAAGTGCATACAACCAACATTTATAAGTTTCTTTTAATTTTTATTCCCAATTCATTGTTGACTCATTATTGGTTTTATACCAGGGAAATATCTTCCAAAAACGCGTGCAAGTGGCTGAATATGAATAATTTCTCTACAAATGAAAATATCTCCCACTGACGTGTAATTAGAATAGTTACGTATACTGCAGAAACTGTGGTGAGCGCAGTACATTAGGAAATTTTATTATTAATTGATGAATTGATAAATTAGTACAGTGGAAGATTCTCGATTACGTTTCTATTTTAGGTATTCATTTGTTTTAAAAATTAAATAATACGAAAATAAAACCAAGAAAATAGAGACTTCTAATCCACGAGGTTCAAAAGAAGAACGTCAATTATAATTGAACACTCACTTTTCAAACCAAAAATATAAAATTATAGCAACTGAGATGTACATGAAATAAATTCTTAATTTTTTTCCGGTATTAGAAAAACAGTCAATATTACATAAGGACAAAATAATTAAATTATTACGAAATTAACTATAATTGACGAAAAACCTTGCTTATTTAATAAGCAATTGAAACAAAGAACATACATTTCTATTTAAATGATTTCAGTTTTTAGAGATTTTTTAAGGCATTATCACACTGATTCTGAAGAACACGCCCGTCAATCTCAATCAGTTAGGAATAAGTTTTATCTTGCTAAAAACTTTGTTCATTTGCTAAAGACAAAACTAAAACATACGAATAACTCTCTCTGTCTCTGTCTCTGTCTGTCTCTCTCTCTCTCTCCGTGATATTTCCTAAGAAGTCAAAGAAATTTAAAATGTCTAATCTCTTAAACTCACCATAAGATGTGATATTCTTAGTGTTAATGAATTCAGACATTTAGTAACTTACCAGAAAAAGAAATAATTCAATAGTTTAACAATAAAGAAATAATTTAGGTGCATAGAGACAATTCGGTTATATTACAAAAAAGAAAAATTAATAGCTATACTTCGGAGAAATATCTTAACAGTAAATGGAAGGAAAGAAATGAAGATAATGAAGTACTTTATTTCTTTCATTACAAAAAGCAAAGCATATTCCTTAAAAAATTAACAACAACCCTTAGAAAAGGAAGAGCTACAGAAAATATAGAAAAGAAAAGTACTACAAAAGTAGAATAAGGACAATTGTAAACCCCCAAAATGTTAACTTTGTTCAGTAAGTAGTTTTACTTAATGACTAATGAATTGAGAGATTTCATATCTTAAACTTATTCTTATCTTATTTCTTATCTTATTTTTTATATATTTTATTATATAGGAGCGAATATTTTGTCAACAAAACTCGAAAAAAACCTCTCTTTTCTGTATTCAAAATTCGACTAAAATATGGTTTAGGATAGAGACCACAGAATTATGAAAACGTGTACAAAATTCACTTCTCCCCATAGCTCGTCATACGCAGTTTTTAACTGTTTTTTGACGTAAATAAATAAATAAATAAATAAAAACAAAACACTGTTCACTGTGAATACAGAGTTAAACGTGTTTCTTTTCGTGCAATGGAATTTTGTTCTAGAACTTCCTCTGACTGAATAATAAGTAGGCTTGATCATGAAGGGAGAATGATGAATGATTACTTTGGATTGATGATTGAGATAAGTCACATGAGGGCATGAGGAGGTAAATAAGATTATCTCATTTGATAAAAGAAACAAGACTTTGCAAGTTCGGAACTCAAACGCTCAGACAACTTTTTTCCCAAGCAAAAAGGCAGCAATACACATATTTTAATTAACAAAATACACAAATATTAAACATATCATTACCAAGTAATTGGACATAAAGGCCCGGCATGATTGTTGGCTTCACATTCTTTGAAACTACTAACGTAACGTTGAGGAAGTTAAGAAATGCTGCGACTAAAAAGGCAATTTTTGGGCAAAACATGGTGTTATAGGTCTCTGATAATGAAAAATCGGATAATTTACGTTCGTGTATGTACTAAATTACTTCCTCTAAGATACTCTGAATTCTTGAGTGCACTTGATATCGAAATTAGTGGTGTTACAATCGCACATATTTTCTCGCATAACCTGCAAAAGTGTTTTCAACCTGCAATATTTTCCAATATTTGAAATCGGATGCATTGAGTTAACTCGCCGTCCGTTTTACCCCTATACCACGCTCTCATTCTGACGTACACACTTAAGGGCCGCTGCTTAAACGATTCGTCTCTCCCATGACTTTTAACATGCAATTTTCGAAACGTCTCTGAGATTAATAACAGGGAGACCTACGCCATTTTTTAAACGTCACTGGTTTTATCCGGGGGAAAATTGTAAAGTATAAGTTTAAAGCTGTCTGTAAGAAAATGCGTTTTAAAAATGGCATTAATTTCAAGCAGGAAATCCACGAAAACAACTGTCTTTTTTTCAAAATATTGTACGTGATCTTTTTCAAGAGCTATTGTTTTAGAACAGATATTAAGACGAAAATAAGTATCTTCAATTTTTTTGTTCTGAAATGTTAACTTCTATCAATTTCCGAAAATATAGAAATTTTGTTCTGTGAGACTGTCCCCATTTCTTAGCGTCCCTTGCGGAGAACGAGGGAAAAATTCAAAGAAAAATAGTGGTGCTACAGAATGGCACAGACTTTCCCGTATTAGTTTTCTATTTACTTGGATCTGGGCTAGCTATTCAAACTTCAGACATAATTCTTGCCAGCTGCCGTCTCACGCCGCCCAAGTACATTTTTTTACCTTTGTGGTTTAATAATTATGGCAAGAGTTTCAATCTATCAAAATGATTATTATAGGAATTTATTTATTTTTATGATTATTTTTTTAATATTAATATTGATGTGTGCTTTTTCGAGAATTGATATATTATCTTTTTACATTTTTTTTGAAGGTAGATTAATCCCTACTTTATTTTTGATTAGGATAAAATTGTATACTTCGGAATTTGTTGTTAAATGAGAATGGTATAATGAATAGGATGGCAATTGATATTACTAAGGCAATTACTCCCCCCAATTTATTAGGAATTGATCGTAAGATAGCGTATGCAAATAAGAAGTATCATTCGGGTTGAATATGGATGGGGGTTACTAATGGATTAGCTGGGGTGAAATTTTTCCTTTCATAATAGTAGGGAAAACCTATTATTTTAATAATATTAAAGAACAGTAAAACCTCGTCCGAAATGACAATTTCGTTTCCAAAATTTGGAGCCAACTTTTAAGAAAACGGCGTGTAAGCGCTACTGTGAGCTCACATATTGAAGGTTTTTTTACAGGAATCTTTTGTGATTTCGAAAACTTCATTAGAAGTCATTTAAAGCTCTTTAACTTTCAAATACAATAGTGTTTATAAATTGCTGAAAATGTGCATATTAACGGTGTGAGAGATCTTTCAAAAGATTACATTTGTGTAATTTTTGAAAAAAATAATAAATACCCAATATGATCATTACGTCATATTAAAAAGTGCAATTAGCATTACCGGTTCGAAAAGTTTGAAAAAAGGATTCGGACCCATTCATGAGAAAATGGCCTTTGAGCTTTTCTGAAAATGCGGAATTTTTAGCTAGTTTTCACAGAATGTGGTTGAGTCCTTAAGAAAACTTTATATGACATTATTTAAACACATGTACTCATAAATATAATAATGGAACAAATCGCCGCCATTAAATACTGTGATATACCAATATATCATATATTTAGACAGTAACATTTGCTGTAAATAGGTTGGATTCAAAGGGTCTGCAAATGGGAATATACAGCCTAAGCAACGCCGGCGTAGCGCTTGGCAAGGTCAATAAACTGCATTCAGTCCTTGAATAGGTGGGGGCGCTGGCTAGACAGAAATATAAGATAATTTGGGATTGGTTTAGAAAGGAATGACTATCGAGAGCGTGGCTACTTGATTTGGTAAGAAATGGATGAATTGGCTAAGGGAGAATAGACTGTCGACTCCTGACGGAAGTTTGTCGTTTTGTTTAAAAAAATAAGAATGAAGGATGGATACCGAGGCTTGGAGGGCTAAAAACGGAGGAGCAAATTCATTCTGATAGAAGCCGTCGAGTGGTACGGATCGCTCGCGAGTTTAATATTAGGGGAGTGGGACTTGTAAGTTTGTCGTCAGAATCAATGGTTTTCGGACTCTGAAAGAGTGCAGCATTTAAATTCCCTTGGGACTTTGAAAGTTTTTTTATATTGCGGTGTGTTTATTTTTAACTTTGAACTTTAATATTTTACCACGTAGTTGGGGAGAACTAGGAACTGTGAATATTAAGTAAGAACCGGTAGATATTCACGGCAGTGAGGACTGGATTCGCCGGCAGCGTCGCAAGATTACAAGAGAGAAGCTGGATTTAGGATTATCATCACTGAAGTGAGAAGATACTGTGGGGCGCCGTCGGTCAAGATTACATTTAGATAAGTACTGCAGTACAAAGGTTTTCTTTTAAAACGAGGTCATGACGTAAAGGCAGAATAATTGTCCATACAAGTCAATAAATTGTTAAATTTTCTTTTGGAAATGAAAAGATGATTTTCATTTAGTCAATCACAACTGATAAGTAGTTAGAGATATATACAATTATCTCCTTTCAGATTCCTCGCCATACTGTATAGTTGGCAGATCAAATAATTGGCTATGTAGGTGATAGCGATTATCCATTACGTGACCCATTGACCCAGCTAGCCGGACATTTATCCATTTGTTAAGGTTAGCTGTGGAGGCAGTGGTTGTAATTATTAATTATCGTAACCTGTTCCTGGCGCCCACAGTTTTCTATAAATTCGGAACGGGTCACGAATATAACAGTCCTAAGGTATATGATGTCATTTAAAACGGCACGATTTCGTAATAATTTATGACGAGACATTGTTGGTACATTTCAATACATATGCTGCCATACGTGTTTTGTTATGAAAAAGTAATTTTTTTTCTTTCGTGTATACGTATGCATAAACAGAGTAACATACGTAGTGTAGAGAAAATTCGAAAAGTGACTTTCCGACAAATCAGTTCGCTTTGTCGCTCCCTGATATCGTAAAAAAAGGTTTTCTCTGACTCCTACATGTAGGAAATTTATTACTTTAATACGCAGTCACACGGAGAATTTAGCGCAATCCATGTGGTCTGACTTGAAATCCTACAATTCTGGAAAGAGTTCTTGAAAAGACATTTTGGGGTAAATTCTCATTAATTCTCGGAGATACTTTAGTTTCTTAAAAAAAGAATACAACTTTTTACTTTTTTGTATACATACGTATATACGGAGTTATATGCGTAGTATAGAGAAATGTATGTAATTCTGCGGAAAATCGATTTCGATATTTCAACGGAAATACATGTTTTGCTGGCCCCTGATACAGAAAACATGTTGTTTTTATTCAAAATGTCCGTCCGTCTGTCTATCCGATGTATGTGAACACCTAGCGCCTAAAGCACGCCAAGACTTTTATCGAATTAAAGAACCCCTGTTCATCTGGCCAGAGTCGTAGCTTTGAAAAAAAATCATTAATTTTTGGGGTATTTTTCATGAAGCCCCCGAGATATTTTCTTCCTCTTGTCCATCCTCACCTCTTACACACACACACACACACACACATCACCATACATGCTGGGGACTTGTCGCGTCTGGGGCGGTGCCCCGCTGGTGGGAGATATCTGGTGGGGGAAACAGCGCTATTCGCGCTAGGTCGGCGCCGGATCTTGCCATCCAGTGAGAGGAAATCATAGTCACCTCCCAATGAAAAAAGTATGCATTACATGGGACTGATGACTTCAGGAGTTTTCGCGCCCGGAATCAATAACAATGGTCATTCAGCTTGGAAAGAAATTAATCGGCGGCTACGTATTCCTACATACATCAGTAGAGTGGATCACAGGCACAAAATAAATTTAAGACAGCAGAGAACGGATGTCGGGAAATTTTCTTTTACAAATCGAACGATTACGGAATGGAGTAGATTGCCTGCAAAAACCTTTGAACCCTTTCCTCTAAGTGTTCAACAGTTTAGGAAATTAATTTAGGGTTTTATTAAGTAAATGAGGGAGAATAGTGGGTTATATAGCGATGCATAAGTGTTCTATTGTGAAGTGAAGTGTAGTGCAGTGTATAGCAGAGAAATAAAGAAGGAAATTTTTTCAGGTCTTAGTGAAGTGAAGTGCAGTGAAGTGCAGTGAAGTGCAGTGTGTGTGTGTGTGTGTGTGTGTGTGTGTGTGTGTGTGTGTGTGTGTGTGTTTCCTCTCTTAATGTAATTTAATGTTAAATGAATCAGTCAGTTTTTATATTATTATCTTTATTTTACCATTATTACTACTACAATTAGTATATAATTTGCTAGTTATATTACCTTATTCTTATTGTTATTATTATTATTATTATTATTATTGTTATTATTGGTATCATTATTATTATTGGTTCTATGTTACTGAAAGGCTGTGTATATTTATGTTTTTCTAATTAGCTGCCCCCGGGTTATGCCCAATTGCAGTTTAAATAAATCTAATCTAATTAGTCACATTTTAGTCTAAATTTAAGAATGACTGTAATGATACTGACTGATGATCGTCTGACGGTTGATCATCTGCGCCGGAAATTAGTAAAACTGATAAAGTTCTAAAGGTTTCCGTGATAATATTATTTTTACATCTACTTTTTTATTTGACAATAATATAGATATTTTTATCACTTTTTCAATGTTGATGCTTATTTCTGCGACACGCACATTCAAATATTTATCTAATCAGACAGTGAAATATTGTTGAAAATGTCCTCAATTCCTTAGAAAAATCACACACATCATCATTGTTTGGTAGGAATTTATAAAACAATGTGGCATACGAAATAAGGTAATTTTATTTTTAATTACTTAAAAGAATATAATCAAACATTTTATTTTTTGAACTCTGATTACTTTCATTTAAGATACGTCAGTTATTTGGCAAAATTATTTGCCTTCCTTAAGCGTAATTCACACTTCCGGTGAAATCTGAACAACACTTCCGGCACGCCACCACAAAGTGAAATCAGGTTCCTCATTAACGACGCAGTAATCCTATTATTAAAACGTTACGCGTGTATCACATCAGTGCACAGTTTGAAGAAAGGTCACATAAAAGAGTTTGGTACAGTAACAGCTCAGAGTAGGCACGAAGAAAGACACTGCAGCACTCAGCTATATTCAAGATTCATTAAACCGCAGCTATGCCTCTCAAGGTAAGAATAATTTGCATTAAAAACGCCGCAGTGTAAAACAGAGTATATCAAATAAAATGCTCACTGACATTTAACTGTATTTTTCCGGCGATGTTTCGCTTTTCGATCTAAATTTGACGCGCGTCATATTCTCAAATAATTGCACATGTTTGGCATATTACTTAGAAATGAAGCAAATTTTAATAAAATAATAATACTAAAAATGAAACAAGTGTATTTTTCTATACAATTGGTCATTTAATAGATGAAAAGTACATTACTTCAATAAAAAACTAATTCTCCACAAAAAGAACTAGTACTCGATAACTGTTATTTAACATGTAAGTTAGTGTTTACAATATGAATGGAGACGTCACTGTAGATAGATTCAAAGTGTATTATATCTTACATTTATGAAACATTCTCAAGATGAATTAATTTCATCAAATTTAACTATAAAGGTACTTGTAAAAATGTCATGATACATCGCGATACGATTTATCTCACAGCCAAACCTTCTCAAAGTCTAATTGATAGATTGTATTCCACTTCCCTAAATAATGACAATGAAAATTTCTACATCACTCTATTACCAACTCACATTGATAAATTTAATGCATTATTTCGGTTTGTGGCACTTCCAAAAGAACTGATATTTTATTTCTTGAATTTTTAGAATTATTTTCGTAAAAAATTGACAATGCTACTGACCATTATCAACAACAGCAGATGATATATAAATGTGTTATTTTTCAATCCAAATTCAATGGGTGTTGTAACATACATTGCGAATATGCTAATTTTCGTTACAGTTTTGAGTAACACCTATAGTGGACAGTCGAGAACGGAGCCAACGACGCAACAGTTGCAATTTGAAAACTCGCATAAGAACTTTATATCCTACGGTGATTTCATAAAAAGCACATGTAAATCACTATTCATTTCTTCAAATTGATTCGTTAATTAAAAAATTTACCAGAAATCAAATTCTATGTATTCCTTTTATCTCACTTCAGTAAAGTTGCATTGTGAATGAGAACTCCCTGCAAGAGTACCATACTTCAAAGATCCGATGCTAATTACGTGTAATCTAATTAGGTTTTGTAATAATATATAATCTCAGATTATTTATCGCGAAAACGCAGTTTAGAAGACCTTTAAGAGCAGAAGTCAAAACGTCTGATGATTCACAGTAATTTCGAACTCGAATTAATCTTGATTTATAGAATAATAATCTACTGAAGGAACAGCTTTGTAAAGTACGAGAAAATAGACCCGTAAAAGCATGACTGTGTTTCTATGCTCAGGAGAAGGAGAAATCGCTGATGCAGAAGCTGGTGACAGATCAAAAGTATGTGGATGAAGACTTTCCTCTTCCTGAGGACAATTGGATGCGGCCCCACGTAAGATTCTTACGTATTTGATATCGTGCGAGAGAATCGTTATTGCTTACGTAAATGAATAAAGAATTAAATAAATGAAACTTATTATCATTAAATGAGTTTCAATTAACTTTCGCACAAAGAATATATTAGCATATTATTACATTCTAGTTTGTATATTGTAATGTCTCATCTCATGCCCTACAAAAATATTTAATTGGGCTATATTTCCTAAAAATGTCTTACAGAATGAACTATGATTCATATTTAAACGGTTTTCTTTAACTCAACTGAAAATTACCCAGTTTCTGCCTGAGAGGCAGACTATGTTAAAAAGCACCAATGACTCAAACATTAATCATGGGATTCAGTATCTTCCTTCTTTTTTCCTATTTCATGTTCGTATTAAAATCTTTATTAAAAAATTGTACTTGCATTTAAAAACTTTGAAAACAAAATACAATGGAAACTATTACAATTATGTTTTTTATATGTTTGTGTAATCATTGTCAGAGTATATACAAGTAACCAGTTGATATTTTTAAGTAATTAACATAAATATCCAAAACCACTGACAAAAAATATTTCAACTGTTTGTTCAAGACAGTTGAATAAAAATACAGAAGTTACAATGAAACTACTACGTATGGTGGTACAACAGCATTGTTTCGAAATTTGCATTTTTTGAAAATACAGTGTTCAACAAAAATGAGCCGTTCTTTTACGCGACCCTTCTTCTATCCGTGGGATAAATATCGAGAAAAAAATTGGTGTAGTTTAGTGAAAATGTTTTTTTATAAATTGTGTTAATTTCAAGTAAAATTACTAGTAAGTTTTATAAATTGTGTTAATTCAAGTAAAAATTACACGTTTCTTGAAAACATTGTACATTTTTTAGAGACCTGATTTTTAACAACAGAATTCCTGTAAGATCCTGTCTCTATCTTCAATGTTGTAGTTTTGAACTGTTACGTTTTTGCAAATTTCGAAAATACCGCGAAAATGAGATAACCCTCATATTTTTTACTGCCCCTTGTTACATACCAGAAAAAAGGTTTATAATACAATTTGAAGCAGATTTTAAGGAAAAATTGTTTCAAAAAATTGAAAATTTATTGTATTTTGCGCACAATTACAACAAAATTACTCATCTTTTCGAAACATTGAACACGACCTTCTTACAAGATTAAGAAAGAAGAACTCTTTAAAGAACAGCTTTCATTAAGGAAAAATTTCATTATGTTGACAAATTGCTGGAAATGGGCATATTAACGATATTAGAGATTTTTCAAAGAAAAATTAAATATTCAGAATTTTTGAAAAAACAAAAATCTACCCTTAAATGAACATTAAGTCATACTAAAGAGTGAAATTAGCACTACCCGCTCGAACAGTTTGAAAAAAATGGAGATATTTATGAGAAAATGGCGTTTAAGCGTTTCAGAAAATGTAGAAATTTGACCTAGTGTCACAGAAAACGGTTGAGTTTTCCATAAATTTCATACTTTATTTAAAGAACATGTTCTCATAAATATAATAATGAGAACAAATCTCCGTTCTTGTAAATATTAACGATGTCAGAGACAAGTAAAAAAAAGTTTTGTAATTTTTGAAAAAACAAAAGAATGGAATACACTGATGTTTATGTCATCTCATACAGTACATTTATCAATACCCCTACCAAAAGTTGAAAGAAAAAAAATGGAGTCCTTTTTGAGAAAATCTTGTTCTGGTAATTTTGTAAAATTGCACATATGTCACGCAATATTGCGCGAAAACGACTAACATTTTCAAAAAAATGTACATGACCCTAATGAAAGAATTCAGAATACACAACATATTTTATTTGAAGGCATAATCTGTCTTAAATTTTGTAATTGTAGGAACACGCCGAAAAAAATTATTTTTTTGTAATTTTCAAAAATTCAGAGTAAACCGTGAAAATGAGGCCTATGCCACCTTTATAAGTGAATTTTCCACTATTCTTACATAAAATTTAAAGAAAAAATTTGGAAGCGTTTTTGAGAAAAATGTCCGGGGCGCTTCATTGAAAGTACACCCAATATATTGAAAATTTTTTCAAAATCGCAGCACCTTTAGTGGAGACAGATTGGCCAGAAAGGGAGTGTAGTGTAGTGATGAAAAGTGCAGTGTAGTATAGAGAAGTGAAGTGTTAGTTAAACTAGAAGTCAATTTAGGGATAACTAGAAAATAATTAGAACTAGGATATCATCCTCTAATTCTAATGGTAATAATTCTAATTGTAAATAGTCCGAATTGTTCTAATTCTAATTGTTATATGTTTGTTACCGAGCATTAGCTCAAAGCGAAGTGTAATAAATCTATGTATTTTCTATAAATCTATCCATCCATTTAGGAAAGAATCGTAATTATGGTTAGGCGCCAGTGTTTTTTACAGACGGACGGACGGGTAGAAGGACGGATTGACGGACGGACGTTTTGAAAAGAAAAACACTTTTTTGGTATCCCAAAACGTGTATTTCCGTTGAAATCGATTTTCCTCAGCAATATATAAATTTCCATACTATGTATATTACTCCGTATATACGTATGTATACGAGAAAGTAAAAATATATGCTGACCTAGACGTGAGAGAAGAGTGTTCTTACTTACTGGGACATTCAAGTGACATCGGTTTCTATTATTAAATGCGTAATACCAATAAGACCTCACAAACTAAACTAGCGGGGCTACATTTTCTCATAAATGGCTTCAAATTTTTTCATCACACTTTTCGAACAGATAGTGCTAATTGCACTCTTTAATACGACGTAAAGTTCAATTTGAGGTATTTTTTGTTTTTGCATAAATGACATAAATGTAATATTTTTGAAAAATCTCTCACACTTTTAATATACACATTACCAGCCATTTCTAAACACTATTGTATTTGTGAGTGTAAGACTTCAAGTGACTTCAAATGAAGTTTTTCAAAAACTCGAATTTTTTTTTGTTAAAAAGAGCTTCAAATTTTACATTTTAGTAGTGCTTAAACGTCATTTCTTTTAATACGGCTCCAAATTTTTCAAAGAAAATTGCCATTTAGGGCGAGGTTATACTGTTCTTTAATATTTTAATGTTAATATTTTGGTTCGACCATTAGGAAACCGAAAAGTTAAGAAAATGTCAAAAAAATGTACTTTGGACGGCGATAGATGGCAGCTGGCACGAGTATGTGGCAATTCCGAAAAGCTAGCCGAGTCCGAAAGAAATAGAAAACTAATGCGGGAAATTCTGTGCTACTCTCTAGCACCACTAGTTTTGTTATCACGGCCCGGCAACGAATTTGTTTCTGCCGAAAATGCGCCATTTTTTCGTGCAGTATTACATAACTTTCCATATATTACGTGGATTACTCCGTATACGTAGAAAGTAATAACTGTTAGTTTGCTAAGTAAGTTTTACGTCTGTGTAATAAATAAAATATTTCCTAATATTTATTTTTACGAATACCATAACCATGTTATATTTTCATCCTTGTCGTTAATCTAATAAATATTCATAAAAATATAATCAGGGCTGACAAAATCTTAAAAATTACTCCCCTCTCAATGTTCGTGACTTCATCTCAATTAAAACTGTCTACGTCAAACACTTGGTTCAAAGATGATGCACGTTGAAGTCCAAAATAGAAGTAAGAGTAAGACATATTGTGAGTTGTGCCATGGCACAAGGCACAATATTCATGCCTTATGCCATTTTCGCAAACAGAGCCCGGACCTATCGTGTCCTCGCAAGCCCTTACTCCTCTGGTCGGTCAGAAATGGAATGAAAACAGTTGAACACGATCTGAAAAGCCCTACCGTGTTATGAACTAGAGGCAAACAACCATGTCTGAGGCAGAATTCGAACTCTAGTGCCCAGACCAGACACTAGTGGGCGTTCTAGCCAGGATCTCGGCTTCCCAAACACCCATTTTATGTTTTACAGCAACTCGTTCCCAAACCCCAGATGTTTGTCGACGGTCCGAGCCACATGGATGTAATACAGGAGAACTTGGGAGACTGCTGGTTTTTGGCTGCCGCTACTGTAGTCGCGCAACATCCAAACCTCATTCATCAGGTGAGGGAAAACAAGTAATAGAAAACAAAATTTAAAATATCATTCTTCGGCACTGAATCAGGGCTGATGAATGAATACTTTGTATTTATTCAAAAAATGCACATTACTGCACAAATGAAGTACAGTGAAATCCATATTACTAAGCATAAAACCCTTGAATATTACTGAAGAATAAGAATACATTTATAATATGTAAGTGAATTGAGGCACAAGAAAAAGTCATTTTCATAGCTTTACAAACATTTGTGAATACGATATTTAGATTTTATAGGTTCATTTAATTTCTATTTCGTTTTAATTCCTTTTTTGATTGGTTACATTCCAATTTTCATGATATTTTTGAACATCTGATAAATTTCTACAATGATATTATTTTTTTTTTTTCAACTTTGATTTTATATACTTCTCATGCCTATCAAGAATGTTAACTAAAAGTCTGAAGTCTACTCGAAATGAACAAATATTACGCAGTTTATAAATCATTGTTTCAGAAACGATACATGGTGGAAATATAGGGGTGAGCTATAGCGCAAGCTATTGCGCAAGCATTTTTCAAAAATATTGCCTCTTTTACTTTTATTACACATTCATGTTATTTTTGGTTGGTCGTTTAAAATTGTCACTTTATGCCACCTTCAAAATGTTTCTGAACACTTGCTCTATATGCAACATGGAGGCCAGCATCTCGTCTGGCTTTTCAACCGAACTGCCCGTGGTTCGCAGAACAAGCTGCGCAGGACAAGCAAAATTCAGTGCCCTGGACTCACTCACTTCTTTCCTCCATTAAAACGATATAGCTTCTTATTTTTGAATTTTTTGACTGGTTTTATTACGTTGTGAAAGAGTTAATTTTAAGAATTTTATTCAATGTGTGATGTGAATGTTGTATGAAAGGAATGACTGTTTAAAAAATAAATAGACGTATATAAAGTTTTAAGAAAATGATATAGCTTCTTATTCAAAATAATCGCATGGATAAGAACTACACGTTTCATCACGTGACCCAATATTCAGCTTGAATAAATAGTGTAATATTGCAACACATTTATTAGCAAACGTTAACTTGAAACCTTGAGAAATAATTTTACATAATACAGCATTTTAAAAGTAGAAAGATGTCAGTTCTTTTTATGCTCTTGATCACCATTGCTAGGATTGGGGTATCCAGAGTAGTTCAATCTCTAAATGTCTCATTTCGTATCTTGTGGACTAAGAAATATAACAGGAGTCTCAAAAGGGAAGCCGATTTCCAATGGGAACACGAATAACCGGCTACCCCATTTTTTTGTGCGTGATGGTAACGTGACTTGCGCGATGGTAACGTGAATTGCGGATTGCATGCGCCTCTAGCCTTCTGTAGAGCATAATATACAACATTCTAAATGTTTTGTTTCTAATCTGAAGCATCCTCGTCGGGTGTATACAGCAGTACAGCTTTTATGAGGTTTTGTGTTGATACCGTCGTTTAAATCGTGCAAACCCGTCATCTTTCCTCTACGTTTTGTAGAAGGAATTCGTAAATTTTAACAACTTTCAGGCTCAAAAGGTAATCCTGAATAATTTCTGAAACAGTGGCATTTAGTCTACTCTTACACATAATTTTACAAACTTTCTCACATTATGAAAATACATATAAATACAGGAATGCCCACGCACACACACATTTTGGATGCTAAAATTTACATTTGCACTCCTTCGATTCTATAAAGATAATATAACCTGCGAAAACTGACACTGAATTTTACCGAATATTACAATTTTCAATTACTAAATAACATAGAAGTGTATTTTATAACGCTCAAGGTTTCTCTAGGTGATCCCGGTAGATCAACCTCTCTATGGTAAGGATTACCAAGGAATTCTGGTATTTCGCTTTTGGTACTTGGGTAAATGGACTCCAGTCTATATCGACGATCGACTTGCAGTCACAAAGAATAAACACCTAGTTTATGGTAAATGCACCAAGAAAAATGAGTTCTGGCTGCCACTTTTAGAGAAAGCGTTTGCCAAGTAAGTGATATTTTCTGATCCATGTTCCCAATAAAAAATTAGATTAGACAAATTATTCTATTGCTGAAAAGAATGACTATTTTATTTCTCGGTGCATGAAATACTGAATGACAAATTGAAATTACGTACATTTAATGAAATTTTGATTCAAAATACTAAACAAATAGTTAAAACCTCAAATGGCATGCTTGGAATGAAGTTTTGTTTGGTATGTGAACACTGTGCTTTTTTTTCATTGCTAGATTTCATGGAGGTTATGACAACATTCACGGAGGCCTTTGTGGCGAGGCATTCCTGTGTCTAACAGGTTTTATCTGCAACCGATTCTTCCTGGAACCCCCAGTGGATGAAGTGGAGTTGTTTGATACGTTTACAAGAGAGATTCAGCACAACGCTTTAATCGCAGTTGGTGCTCCGGTAAGTAACATTTTAAGTTACGTTTTTATTTCAAGTTTGGTCGTGGTTACATCCAGCGATTTTTCATCAGCAAAAAATCTGTAGGACATTTTTTTAAAATATGAGAAGCATCAAGAAAAATCGAAACGTTGGCAACATTAAATGAGTAGATAAGTTGAAATAAAAATTTTCAATACATCACTGGATTGTAAATATCCGTTGTTTTTTAGTTTTGATTTAAAGTTCAGAGGCGTTTTCTCAGAGGAGGAAAAGGAGGATTGTACCACTTACATACAAATGTCATTACCGAATTGCATATTTGTTTTGAAATATGAGGAAAATGAGTACTATTTTGTTCATAGTTACCAGAAAATTGCCTTTGGTCGAGTTTACTGTGCGCTTTTCAAGCAAAAAAACTTGAAATCGCTTTGCGGGGGAATAAAAATGTTTGTTGATTAAAATTTATTGAATTTGCAGACTAATTCAGATACTTTCCATTCACAATTATTTCAAGAAAATACTTACCTCTATGTACACCAAGCTGAAAACATTTATCTGAAGAATGATACAGAAAGACGGTATTGGTGCAATTATGAAATTTGAAGTGCAACTCTACTAAAAATGAGGGTGATGCTATAATCTTGCGACCATTTTAAAGAGACTCTTCATGCATAGAAATGATAGACAAATGTTAAAAAATGTATTTTTTGGGACGAAAAATCTTAGTAATTTATTACGATATCTGACATCTTGGCTCTCCGGGAGACGCCGCATCGTTGGCTGAGAGGCCGACGTTTCGCCTGTCATGTCGCAGGCTTGCTCAGGGCAGTGACTCGGCCTGCGTAGCCTGCGCAGACAACGACGCGGCGTCTCCCGGACAGCCAAAAAGTCATGGACTCGAGCCGCGGAAGCTCACGTGTACTTATTACGATATGGTACGAAACTATAGTTCGCACACGCTTGTACCATATCTGGGGTCTTTTTGGACCCCATCATAATTTATTTGTTAATATTTCTCTGAATATTTCCAGGATAATTTCAGGCTTGCACATATGCCTTCGTGATCTTATCAAGTAGCTACCAAACCACTTTCACATACTTTCCAAATTTTATTAGAGAGTTAATAATTTTTTCTTAACATGAGAGTAATTTGGTGTAATGAATAACCTGTTATTTTCCCAATCTAGTTTAAAATATCTTGTTAATAACTTCAAAAAATGTGTCTGATACTCTCAATATTTGATCTCGAAACGTGAACGTTTGTGAATTGTAATTCAAAACTATCATTATTTTTTCTGAATCATCATGTATCAACAATGGAGGTTACGCACAGTACAATTCATTCTTGATATGAAATATTTAATTTGAATAAATTATGTTATTAATGGTATTAAAAATAATTTATAAAATGTATACTTATATAAAAAACATTTACTCTCAGTATATTGCCGTACATACTGACGTTTAGCAGTTCCAATTGTCTGTGAAGCTTAGGGTCCAAAATGACCTCAAGTATAGTGCTTGATTGTAAATTGCAGATATGGTACGATGATTAAATCCTAGGTACGGGAACCGTTTTTAGACTCTCATCAAAAATTTAAAAAATCAATATATTATAACTATTTTTGACTTTTATCAAAGATGGTGCTTCATCAAAATGAAGTTCATATTAAAATATATTTATATATTTTATATCTCTTTGAATATTATATTCCCGTACCATGAATCATAATTTTATTTCTCTCCTTCATACTCATATACGGGTTTTACTAATTTTTGACAAAAAATTAAATAAATGAAAAATAAATTACATTCAACCATGAGAACGAATATCGGATATGATTTGTGCTTTTGTTTAAAAATCGCTGACCCAGTGTGGTGAATTCAAACAAAGAATCTTAATCGCAACAATCAAGTATTGCAGAATGTGTTCACGCAAATTTTCTTTTTCATAATTTTCACTCAAGTGAGGGAAAAAATTACGGAAAAATCTCCCGAGGTTTGTTGCAAGAGTAAAACCTTCTTTGTGTAATGGTAATGAATGTAAATGTTTTGTTGAGTGTAAGTGTGTGCTTTGTGAGCAGGAAGGCGACAGGAAGCAAGGCATCCCCGGGCGGCACGCTTACTCCGTGACAGGGGTGTACACGGTGCGCGCAGGTGACAACATCGTGCGCCTGGTACGCGTGCGCAATCCGTGGGGCAGCAGAGCCACCACTGTGGAGTGGAAGGGCGCATTCTGCGACAAGTACGGCACAACCTCCTACTATTTCTTCTTTCTTCAACACACCTTATTGTGTCTTGCCTATTTTATACATCACTTAATGACCATGCGCAACCCATGGGACAAGATAGCCACCATTGTGGAGTGGAAGGGCGCATTCAGCGACAAGTATGGTGGAGGGGAACCTCATACTTTATAAAACTGTGTGGAGTGCATCTCTGCGTATTTTGTCCTGTGAATGAACGCAGTATGACCGCCGAAATATTGTCGACTGTACCTAGAAGTGTGAATCTGCTGGACAGCCAAATACTTATATGGAGTTTCAATCAGTTGCCTTGGCATCGACTTTTTAATTCAAAGTACTTTTAGTTGGTATAAAATTAAAGATTGAAATCTCTATTGGGCTTACTAGAATAATTAAACGATTTTATTACAATCGGTTAACATCTGAGGCACGCGAATTTGGCGCCAACACTGTTAACGACGCACGTTTGAGTCGCTCTGCTGCATATAGATCAGGGCTCAACAAATTGCCACTCCGTAGAGCCATGGCCGATTGCTCCAGGCACTCAGCGGGTGGCTGGGGCCCAGCGGGAGAGCTAAGAGAAATTCAAGTGTCAAACGCCGGGGTATGAGAAATTCAACGGTGGCGCTACGCGCTCCACACTGGCGTCATATTGTCCATAGACATCAGTGTTCCGTCTACAAGCGTCAAATACCAAATACCAAAACAGACATTACCGTTATAGTAATTGTCACCTCCACTAGCATAAGGCAATAGTAATTAAACAAGTAATTCACGCAAGGAAAGAGTTTCATCCAATACCCTTGAGAAAGTTTCCGACAGTAATAATGACTGAATGTTGAAGTGTCAAAAATCATGTAAAAATGTTTATCTAAGAGTTATAATGACACTAAACTACCAAAAAGTACCTTTTATTATTTTTGAGAAATCTTACATAGAAACTATTTCTACATTTTAAATTATTTTTCTCACGCAGTGCGTTGTATATTCATCCCAAATGATTGAACACAACTTAATCTAAAGACATTGGTGAAGTTGTGATCTGTGAGAGAGCTTTTCAGTCTCGATGTACAAATTTTCATAATAGAAAATACGAGTATAGACCCAAAATTTTCTAAATTTTGGGCAACATGCTTATAGAACTTAAAAAACTGTTTCTGGTGAATGTTTTTGTAAAAATTAAGTACATCTTTCTTGTTCTGGGATTTGTCTTTCATACCTGTATCATTTTGAAGATCCAATATTTCCACCTGTTAATCGGATTTACACTGTCAACATTGAAATTAGGAAAGCGAAAACTTTGATATCTGATTCCATGTCAGAAATTTAATGAAGTCTCTTTTCAAATTATATGTTCATCGGTGTATTTGTCGTACTTAGTTGCATGATTGATCGTGTAATGACTGTTTAGATTACATTCTTTAACATGATTAAAATGTTTATGACAAACAAAATGTTTAAAATAAACGTTTTATATTATCTCCAGTTTTTGAGAAAATATTTCTCCCCATTAATTTTTACAAATTACTGGACTATTGTTACGAGAGCCGCTTGCTTCCTCTCCTATGACAATGTCTTGTGTGAAACTGAGCTGTCCGCCTTATCGCTTCTACCTCTCAAAGCTTTCCCCCTCGCCAAGCCTTTTCTAGCTCCCGCTGCTGCTCCCACCATCCGCTCGGGTCACTGCCGACGGTTCTTTGCTCCCGAATAGTCTTGCTAATGAGCCCTGGTCTAGATATACCTTTTTTTTATTTTGCCATTTACTATTATTTGCAGAGGTGTAAATGAACAGTACAAAGACACAACTTTTCCCAGAATATTAGAAGAATATTTTTCTTAATTTACATTCATAAAATTTTGTAGTTTAAATAATAGTTATTCATGATTTGAGTGGTAAAATTGACATTTTCTTTTGGGTGTAAGGAATCGCATTGCAACAAGTGCATTTATAAGAACAAAATAAAATTGGTTTTAACATCTACTGCTCTCTTCACCTTCAAGTAAGAACTAAAATGCAACTTATGAAAAATGATTCTTCAAAAGCAAAGTCACGCGGTGTAAAACTGGAAACACATTATTTAAATTATACTTTACATAGATAATAAAAATATATTGATTTAAAACTTGTGAACCGTCTATCTATTTCAAGTTATATTTAAGATATTGTAGTTAACTTATAACAGACTTTTCAGAAAGTTAATGGTCTTTTTGTTTGCTAACAGTGATCCGAAATGGACTGGTGTAGATGAAGAAACAAAAAAGAAACTAGAATATGTAAAAGAAGAGGATGGGCAGTTCTTCATGAGAATATCCAATTTTGTAAACCACTTTCCTATGATTTGGTTTGCTTCTCCATTTCCTGACTTTGGGGACAACTACGAAACAACTTCTCTCCAGGTGGGTAATAAGAGAAAATGCTACAGGTGATTAAAATAATACTTAGGATGCGAATAGGATAGGTGGCCTAGGAAACGGGTAACGTGCTCTGATTGTGCCAAGCGAGTTTTAAGTTGTTAAATAGACAATAATTTTCGCATTACTTCCGGAGTGTAAAAATCCTTGTTCTACGAGTGTGACTGTGTCTCACCAAGTATATGGTCAGCCGGGACAGCGGCTGCCCTGCTGAAGGATGGAGTCATCAGACTCCAGGGCGCCTTTAACCTCACTTCCGTCACCGCAGGTATCTGCACCTCACCAAAGTATGAAAACTTACGCGAATGCCATATCTACAGACGTATTTCCCACTAAGGATCAAGCCATAATTATCGACGCACAAGAAGGTCTCACTATTAAAGACTATGTTAACAGCCTATCCAATATTGTTGATGCCAATGAAATAAGGTTCATATCACGAATTGCTAATAATAGAGTGTGTACATTTCTAAGTTCTAAAACTATTGCTGATAAACTTACAAACAGTCACAAAATTATTAAAATAAAACACTATGAATTAAAGTTGAGACCTCTTGTAACAAAGGCTAAAAGAATTATCATTTCTAATGTTTGTCCCATCATTCCCCACTCAGTCATAGAAGATGTGTTCACAAAAAACAACATCAAATTGGCATCTAAAATCTCATTTATAAAAGCTGGTGTTTCTGGACCTGATTTTTCACATATCATGAGTTTCAGAAGACAAGTGTATATTTCCCCTGATGATGTGAGTTTACTAAATGAATCTACTACTGTGTTTTATGATGGAACATCATACAGGATATTTTTTACAACCGATGACATGTCCTGCTTTATCTGCCACCAAACAGGGCACTTAGCTGGCCAATGTCCTACACCAAACACCTCTAATCATAATAATACCAACTTATCCAGTGTACCCACAGAATCTAAAACCAATAGTGATAGTTCCAGTGAATTGCCAGAATCTTCAATTAATGAAAATACCACTGTAGTAGACATACAAAATCAGGAGGTAACTTTGGAAACTAATGATAATATGGTCTCTACTATACCTAAAAGAACTCTTTCATCAGACTCTTCATCACACATTGAACAAGGAAAAAATAAACTGGGTAACTCCAACATGGCAACAGGAAAACAACCCAAGAAGAAGAAAAAGATACAAGAAGTAATTGAAGAAAACTGCAATAAAGAGAAGTCTACCACTAAATCACTTGAAGACCTTATTTGCCCATTAAAGGAAAAAATTGAGAGTAATAGTAGTGATTTCCCTCTTACATACAATCAATTGAAAAATTTCATAGACAAAGCATCTGGATCTAATCATCCAACCTTAATAGCTAAAGATTTTACAAATGATATTCAATCTATCATTAAAATGATGACAGACACTTACCCTTTACTTACTGAAAGAGCTATAAAAAACAGATTCACAAGAATAATAAATAAATTAAAAGTTCACAACTACAAGATGATGAAACTGACACAGAAATATCTGAATAAACCTTCTCAATGAAAATAATACAATGGAACTGTAATGGTTTCTATACAAGATTACCCCACTTGAAATTGTTAATAAAAGATACTAATCCAGATACTTTGTGTCTGCAAGAAACAAACTTCAAAAAAAATCACTTTGGAAAATTATCTGGGTATAAGTCATCTGTTCGAAACAGAAATAGTACATTAATTGCTAGTGGAGGAGTAGCAGTTTATGTAAAAAATGATTGTTTTATACAGGAAATCCCTCTACAAACAGCCCTAGAAGCCATTGCGGTCAAGGTAAAAATAAATACTCTCATAACTGTTTGTAATATTTATATCCCCAATAGTCAAAATTTTGACACTTATGATCTTGACAATATTCTTATGCAGCTACCTAAACCATATGTTATAGTGGGTGATTTCAATAGCCATAGTAAATTGTGGGGTTCCACCAAATTGGACAGAAGAGGGAAAGTAATTGAAGAATGGTTGGACAACCATAACAACCTTATCTTATTAAACACTGGCTCACCTACACATTTTAATGCAAGTAATGGTACAGATAGTGCAATTGATCTAAGCCTTGCTTCTAATGATGTAGCTGCAAGTACTATATGGTCCACCATTCCCAGTCTATATGATAGTGACCATTACCCTATAAACATCAATTTTCCAGATTCGGAGCCAACTCCTGACATTAATTGCTATCCTAAATGGATTATAGAACAAGCAAATTGGAATCAATTTCAACAAGATATCAAGATAAATGTTAAAAAATTAAAAACACCTGACAACTTAATTCCACAAAATATCAATTGTCTAACCAATGACTTTACCAAGATAATAATATCAGCAGCTGAAAAGTCAATTCCGCAAACTACAGGAAAAATTAAAAAACATCAAGTCCCATGGTGGAATGTAGAATGTACGGAAGCTATAAAAAAGAAAAAGAGAGCCTTCAGGAAATTTAAGAAATACAAAACTATTGAAAATGGCATTGCGTACAGAAAGGCCAGAGCCCAAGCAAGACTAACCTTGAAGTTTACAATGATCCAGTCTTGGCAGAAGTACACCTCTTCCATTACTAACCAAACTTCAACAACAGAACTTTGGCACAAAGTAAAGAGCATTCGTGGAATAAGATCACCTAATCTTCCCAGATATCTTATTGACAAGAATGGTGTAAAATATTCTGGCCCACAAGATATTAGTAACCTTCTTGCTGAAACATTTGCAAATAATTCTAGCGACAACAACTATGACCAAAATTTCTTAGTATCAATTCCAACAAACTTTAACATAGACCAAGAACATATCAAGACACTATTAAAAACAAATGAAGAAGAACACAATCAACCCTTCATTATGAGTGAACTTTTATTTGTACTAAATAAATGTAAAAATTCAGCACCTGGACCAGACAATTTACCAAATAGTTTTCTAAAAAACCTTCCAGATGTCGGCCTTGAATACCTACTTCAATTATATAATCATATTTGGACCACTCAATCCTTCCCCAATCAGTGGAGAGAAGCAACAGTTATACCAATACCAAAACCAAATAAGGATCACACAAATCCAACCAATTTTCGCCCAATATCCTTGACATGTAATATATGTAAACTACTAGAGAAAATGGTATGTCGCCGCCTGAAATGGAGCCTAGAAAAACAAAACCTGATCTCACCACATCAAAGTGCCTTTAGATCTTTTCGATCAACCAACGATCACCTGGTAAACATAGACTCGGAAATTTGTGATGCATTAGTTATGAATCACCATGTGATTGCAGTCTCACTGGACATTGAAAAAGCTTACGAAATGGTTTATAAAGACAGGTTAATATCAATTCTTACAGATTTGAACGTAAAAGGAAATATCTTAGCTTTTCTCATCAACTTTCTAAAAACGAGATATCTCAAAGTCAGAATCCAAGACAAATCATCACAGGCAATTGAGATGACAAATGGTCTTCCACAAGGATCGGTCGTAAGTGTAATACTCTTCCTCATAGCAATAAATGAAGTGAGCCTTATAGTAAAAGAACCTGTGAAAATATTCCTCTTCGCAGATGACATCACCTTACTCTGTAGTGGCAAAAATCTTCAAGTTACCTCAAACATTATGCAAGAAACCCTAAATAATATCAGTGATTGGGCAAATAATTCAGGCTTTTCCATTTCGAAAACGAAGTCTGAATTTATAGTGTTTTCCAAAAGTCGCTCTATAAGGGATGAAGAAATTACACTGAAAATTGGAGGATATCCACTTAAAAGGACATACACATGTAAAATCCTTGGAATGATCTTCGACTCCAAATACTCCTGGAAACATCATATATCTGCTTTAAAGGTGGATTGTGTTAGGAGATTAAATGTTATTAAAATGTTGTCCTCCATCAAATGGGGCGCTCAGTATGAATGCCTAATCAAAACATATAGGGCACTAATTCAATCCAAGCTAGACTATGGAGCAGTAATTTACAATTCAGCTTCAGAAAACATATTAAAAACACTGAATCCAATAATTAACAGTGCTTGTCGTTTAAGTCTTGGTGCTTTTAGAACTAGTCCCAGCAACAGCCTACTAGTGGAAGCAAGACAAATCCCACTAGCACTAAGACGCAAGTTACAATGTCTGAATTATGCATATTCAACGTTCAGTATCCCACCCAACCCCACAAACTCTACCATTTTCCAACAACCAAAAACAATCATGTACGAAACACATCCAAAATCCCCACTACCCCTGAGAGAAAGACTCCTTAAATACATGAATGACTTTAATATTGTTAAACCACTCAGCTTACCTAAACGTTTACATCCCATCCCACCCTGGCAAGACTTGAAGATTCTCATAAACACCCAACTAGGAAATATTTCTTGCACTTCCTTTGAATCTAATCCAAATGCACAGGATGTGATAAAAGAAATGCTCCAAAAATATGACAATTTCTACCAAGTTTACACCGACGGATCAAAAAGAGATGGAAAAGCTGGTTGTGCAATAATTCTAACAAATGATAATGAAGCCATTCCATTTCGTCTCCCGGACTACTTTTCCATTTTCACATGTGAAGCATGGGCAGTGCTAAAAGCCATTGAAAGCAGTATCAGATCTGCAAACAACATGCCTATTGTCATATTTTCCGACTCAATGTCAACACTTAAAGCCATTGAAAACCGATACACCAGCAATCCAATAATCCAAACTATCCAAGAACTTTTATTTATCCAAAATACAAAAGGAGTCAAAATAGAAATAGTTTGGATTCCTTCTCATAAAAATATTGCTGGAAATGAGAAGGCAGACACAACTGCAAAAATGGCAACATCATTACCAAATGTTGACCATCAAATTCATGGTACCCAAAAAGATATAAGAAATCTTTTCAAGGACTCTTCGTTAAAATATTGGAACTCACAATGGAAGATGGGGTCTACGAAGCTACACCTAGTAAGAAACTCTATCCTGGAACCAAGTCTACCAAGATCAAATTTCAAAAGAAGAGAAGAAGTCGTCATAACAAGATTAAGGATCGGTCACTTTAATCTAAATTATTGTCATCTGTTCAAAAATTCTAACCCGGAACCCTGTCCTAAATGTGGCGCTACCATGTCTACTTCTCACATTATTCTCGAGTGTCAAGAACTTGATAATGTCAGAAAAGCATTAAAAATAGAAGGCAGCTTATATTCTCTGTTAAAATCAGAAGAAGGTTGTAAAAAAATTTTGGAACTACTAGAAATAAGTAAGCTGTTTAATGTAATATAATAATGAGACAAATTTTTTAATGATATATTGATATAATGCTTACTGTGAAATGATACCATGTTTGTAACCTTATGTAATGTAATATTCTGATGTAAACAAACTGAGGTCGCTGATGACCAAGCTGTTAAAAAGCGACCATAAATAAATAAACTAAAAAAAAAAAAAAATACTTAGGATGCTAGTCATGTGGAATGGTATTTTCTGAAATATATGTCAATAACATTTAAATATCCAATAATTTAATTGTCATGTATCATTGATTAAAATATAAGATTTTCATTTTTAGACGTATCTTATTTGGAATTCTTGGGATGCAGAAATTACAATGGAAGGTGATTCTCCAAGGGAAGTTTTTCTGAAGAGTCCCCAGTATTCTCTTACTGTTGGTGAAAGTAAGTACAAATTTGTTATCAAACCTTTAGTTCAGGTACTCTTTACGTACACTGTAAAACTGCGTACACTGTAAAACATTTCACGCATAAAATGGAATTCAACAGAATAATTATGTTTGAAATGAACCCCTGATACTTACTACATTAAAAAACTCACTGTGAGTGAAAAATTATTCATTTAGCTATGTATCAATAAGACCGTATTGAAACATAATTGTTTCCTGCGTGCTCTCTTCCGAAGCCATGCGTCATAGTATGAAATCATAGAATATCCTGCAAGTCTGTTCTAGGGACGTTCAAGGCTAGCGCTCGTCGACCTGGCTCCCAGCTTGCGAGAGCAATGCAGCTAGTGGCTGAGCTCGCGATAGCCGACATCTCCGCGTCCCGTCAGCAGACACAAAGGGTATATCTGGAAGGGGAGGGAATACCTGGAAGGAGCACTAACTGGAAGGGGAAAATCTGGAAAAGGGAATATTAGGAAGGGGGAATATCTGGAAGGGGAAAACTGGAAGAGAGAATATTAGGAAGGGGGAATATCTGGAAGGGGAAAATCTGGAAGAGGGAATGTTAGGAAGGGGGAATATCTGGAAGGGGAAAATCTGGAAGAGGCAATATTAGGAAGGGGGAATATCTGGAAGGAGTGATGATCTTGGAGGGGGGAACATCTGGAAGGAGAAACACTTAGATGAGATAATGCCTCAAAGGGGGAATACCTGGAAGTGTAAACCTTGGAAAGGGAATACCTCAAAGGAAGATCTAAAATAGGCGTATCTGGATGGAGGGATACCTGAAAGAGGAGTTATTTAAAGAAGTTGTTACCTGAAAAGGAAGACACTTGAAAGAGGATATAATGATTGGAAAGAAAGCGTGTACTATAGGAATACAGAAGAAATAAATCCTGAAATGAATCGTTTAAAATTAAGACAGTAAACTAAGTCTAATTAAAGTATCATAAAAATGCGTAATTAAAAATTTGAATCTTTATAGCGACTTGATCGATATACAATCTGCATTATACACAAGCTACTTTTTCTCGGTAAAATTATTAACATGAATGCACAATTACTATTAAGATTATTTCCTTTTATATTTATAAACAAGTGCGTGAAATCGTGGTTTCAAACGTGCTCCAAGATAATGTACTGACATTAATGAATCTTCAGACATGTTCTGTAATTGTTTTTTGTAACGCTCATTACGAAAAATAACCTCACACATGCATGCAGAACAACCCTGAGTAGAAACGGAAATTGATTATGCAGTATTTATGAGTCTGCAGGCAAGTGCAGTCTCCCCCCTTCCGTAACTATCCTTACAGGTACCTTCGTGGGCAATAATCCTGAAGACGCTGCCCCCGAAATATAACCAATTGAATCTCAAAGCGATGGTATGATCGATACGTCTTTTGATCATTTCTGACGTCAAAGCAATATAACGAGACTCTATATCAATTTACTTGCTCGAAGTTTCTTCTAACCTGACACGAAAACAAACTCAATTTCCGAGAAAACAGTCACAGAAAATCTGTTGTGAAGTATATTTTCTCAAATAGTTTAAGATACTTTAGTATGCTCAAGTTGTCTATTCAAGTGCACGACTTGCCGAATTATGCAATGTTTTGCTGGAAATAGATGTGTGATGATATGAAATATTTCCGCCAACTTTCAACTTTTCTCTTTTATGTCTTAGAGATTACCTACGTCAAATACTTTAATTTAGCTGAAAAAATACGAATGTTGGAGGTCATTTACAAAGAATATTTAATGGCACTGGTGATAATTGGATTTAACGAAGTATAAAATGTGATCGATTATATGCTGACTAATTATTTCAGGTGATCACGAAGAACTAAACAGTGAGGAAGAAGGTGATATGGCTCCAACATACGATGTTATTATCGAAGTAGTTCAAGAACAAAACCGTAAAGAGTTTGAAGGAGAACTATATCCAATTGGCGTAGCAGTATTCAAGGTAAGTTTAAACTGCAAGACAAAAGAATTTTCACATTAGTCACAGATGTGATATTCTAAGTACGATGTTTCTTCTTGAAATTGTTCATACATATTCCGTACATTAGTCAGGTCTACAGAGACTTTCTATTTTATTTTTTTAAGATATTTAAAAGAGAATAAATTAAAGTATTTTTAATTGGCCTAGAAAACCAAAAATTACTATCACAACTGCATTCATTTGACTTTTATAAAAATCAAAATATTTCAGTTAAAATTGATTGCAACACTAACGTTTCTAACTTGAAGACTAAGTTCTGTTTCGTCAAAAAAGAAATACCACCATCTAAAATGTGTCTTCAGAAAAGTGGTATTTACAAAAAATAATTTAACCCGATATCATTTTCCTTAAGCATAACTGTAAATAATGCCTTTAACTCTCTAGTGTCTCTTGTTACATATATGTATTACATGTATGTATTTATAACCTTGGTATATATACAAAGGTTATAAAAATAACAAATATAATTTCCTGTTATAACTTATATTGCAGATGGGAGGAAAGTTTCCAAGAAAATTTACTGCCGACACTATGGAAGATTTTGAATTGTGCGATGGATCGGAAGAAGCAATACCGACAAGCAGTGTCCTTGCCAAACTGCAACTTGACCCTGGCAAATATCTGGTGATCCCATGCGTGATGGCAACAATGAAAAGCCGTAAATTTCTTATGCGTATCTTCAGTCGAAAACCAATAAAAGTCTCAGAGATAGAACGAGAGTAAATTTTGCAAATCTTCCCACATGTTCAGAGAGTTTCTGAATAAAACTTGGCAGAGAAAAGGAAAAATAATTTAAATTAGGAAATAACAAATCTTTGACGCATATCTCAAAACCAAAACATAACTATGAGAGTAATAAGTGAAAAGATAGTATAATTAGCACAAGAGTTACGTGTAAATGAGTTGTTTAATGCCATTATCTACATGCCATCGTTATCAGTGAAAAATTTAAAATTCACTCCCAACAATATTTTACATTACATTCAATTTTAAACATAAAACGCCTCTATCAAGTTTGCCAGCATTTTGTAGAATTATTACACTTTGTTTATTTTACGCGATTTAAAATTAGAATATTTAGAATTTTCGCGATTTAAAATTAGAAAATCAGAAAAATTAAAATAGACCTCTTCGAAATTTCAAAAAATTGAAAAATAACAGAGCATAAGATTTGTGGAGAGTTAGTGGTTGGAGAGTCGAAGTTGGTGGTAAGGTAGGGGACACATTAGTATCGTGTAAATTGATATTTTGTTCACTCACCTTTTACCTCAACACTCACAGGGAAAATGTTGATAGATTACAATTTTAATTTTTCTTTGAATCTTTAGCTCAGCTTACATTATATCATGCCAAATGATAAGACTTATCACTATTATTAAGTGTTTATACATTTCCCCTCCCCATATCCAAGCATTACAACCGACTAATTTACATTTAATTTCTTTCATTGCATTATACAACTATATATTTCACAAGTTTGTTTGCTTATGTTTGTGATTGTTGACAAATTTCCCCCAAAATACAAAAATATAGTAGTGTTTCATCATTTTAAATTTTCTAAGAATCAGAAGTTACAATGGCATATATAGCATATAAACATAGAGAATATTAGTGTGTTACAGTATAATAAAATTCACGAATCTTGTTCCGTTACGACTGACTAGTTTCTTAATTGAATCTCATTCGAGAACCTTTGATGTACTTCTTATAATGATTTACGAACCAATATTAACAAATTTTTATTGAATAAATTACAAACAAATATTCAGGACAAATAATGTAACATTTTTTAAAACAGAATTACAATCATTGTTCATTAAAAAAATCTTGTATTTCTTGAAAAAATGAAACAACTTTGTGATGTGTTTAAGATACGTCTGAAAATTTTCTTTCAATTGAGTGTACTGAAAAACGTTTAATTAAAGGGCTATGAAACCAACATAGTTTAGTTTTCATTTCTTTTTATCCCCATTTATTATGGGTTCAATGTTCATTTTATTAAAGAGTATACAAAATAAAGCTGTATATGAATGAATATGTGTAGCTTTATTTAGAAACAAAAATATCTGCAACTGTTCTATGTTCAGAATCCACTATGATTTCTACAGTAACAGTGGCGAGCGTTATACATCATAGTATGTTAGTTGATCAATTATTACAGTGCAAATACTTGAGTTATTTTCTCATTTTCAGTGTTGCTTGGTTTTAACGACAGAATGGTTAACAAGACACCTAAAGCCAAAAATGGAGATTTATAGTCCACACGATTCAGAAAAAAGGCAGTTGCATTTTAAAATATTATTTTCAGAGTAAATACAAAAAATACAATACAGTAACTACTACACACAATTGTAATACATTTTTCATTTCATTCTGTTCTTAGAACAACTCATCTTCTAAAAGTGAAACATAATTAAACGATTGAGAAATCAAATATTGATGGCGAAAAGAACACGATTATTTAGTAAGTGATTGAAACGAAATATATAGATTAATATTTAAATGATTGCACTTTTAACATTACTTTTGTTAAAACACCATCGTATTGAATCAGATATTTAAGAATTTAGACATAATTTGGATAGGAATCAGCTTTGACTTGCTAAAAACTTCTTGTATTTTCAAAAGACCAAACAAACACAGATGTGGGTCACACACTGCATAATATACTTCAAGAAGTTTCTATAACCCAAAATGAGTAATCTCATAAACTCACCATAAGGTGTGATCTTGAGGACGAAGTATAGTTCCAACAACTCACCTAGAAAAGAAAAATAATTGTAATCACAAGCGGCCTGGATAGCCGAGATCGCTAGGGCGAAAGGATCGGGCCATAGCTGCCTTGGATTGAAGGGTCGCGGGAATGTAGGGGAGAACAAAGTGCACTAAATGTTAATTAATTTTTTTAATGTTCTTTAAACTAGTTTATCCATTACAACAGAAAACTTAATTTAAAAACATTAGTACCGTATAATTATTTTTAAAATTAAATGGCAAAGAATTTATCATTAGGCAAAAATAAATAATTCCTTAACATTTATTTGGTAACATAAATCATATGAATAAAATGTATTTGTTTAAATTGGTGTAACAAATCCCGCTTGTTTTTATCATAAACATCTGTCACAATTTGTTCAGATTCTAAACACATGTATTTTTTAGTCAGACGTTATTGCTTCTTATTGCCTACGATAGGGAGATCGATATACGCTGCATAAATTATGTGGATCGAGAGGATCGTGGTTACGAGAAAAATATAAAAACAGTTGAATGATGATACGCGTTCTCTTACGGAGTGAGTTGTGAGAGGGAATTACGAGAGGGAAATATGAAAAAACAAAAGTCAAGTGAACATCTAGTTAATTAGTAAGTAAGTGAATATAAATAATTAAAATTTGTTTTAACATTATATGTACCACAGGCGTTTACTGGTTTTAATGCTCTCGGGTGACAAAAAGTCCTATTTATTGGAACCCTTACAATACCTTTGATGCATAAATAACTATTTTGAAACAGATTTAGCCTGATATACTTTATTGAAGTTTAAAATTTTATAACCGTTTTTCCTTAATTAGAAATGAGGACTTTTGTTTGCTCTGCGAATTAATTAAAAAATGCATAGTCAAGTTTCTATTAAAAAGGTATATGAGGCACAAAACATTGGAATTTCTTTTTGAGTTGGTCATTTAAAACAACCAACAACAAAACATGCGAGACGACTACGAGATAATAATGATGCATATGACGGACGTCACTCAATCTCCCAGTTTAGACGAGGGAGGCGGGTTAGATCCGTACGTTCTCGCACTTTTTATGCAGATGATTGCAGTGGTAGTGGTAGTGTTTTTGAAGGGGAATGATAAATGATTATGGATAAAATAATGCTTGAGGTACGAAAAATGACATGATAAAAACTCTCCATCCTTACGCAGGTCTCGAGCGAGCAACCAACATCTTCCCCAGCCTCTGATCCAACAAGACAATAAACGCAGAGTACACATCATCGTACATTTAATTCTCTCAAAGCTGTTATCCACTTAGACTTCTTGTCGTTTCAATTTACTGCCATTTCATCAGTTAACAATGACAAAAAACAACGAATGTTAATGAAACCTTTGTTGCCTTTCATGTTCCTCAGCACCTTTCCCCCATTCACGTAGAGAAATGTTCAATATCAGATGACTCGATTTCAGGGCTATTTGGCGCAAGGCTCCTAATGTAGACAGCAGCGTATCCCAGCGACTACATCAGTGCAGAGCCCCAATCTCGCCGATCGGAACCTCTCGTTACCCTCCCGTTATTGGCCGTCGCTCACTGCCTTGCATCTTTCGCCAAACACGGCGCGTTAGTTAATTTTCGGGAGATAAGCGGCATTAGCGCGAGCGGGCGGGCGGGACGCGCTCGGTGCAAGCGAGGCTGCGCCGCCTCCACCTTCCCCCCTACACCTCTCCTAAGCCGCCGTTGCCGTCGCCGCCGCCGCCCCGGCCCTGCTCTTGGCGCCGCGCCGCCCTCACCGCCCCGTTGTCGCCGCCACTGCCAACCCACCGCCAGCGCCAAGCGCTCAAGTCAGGCTCTAGGGGAGCGGCTTAGTCGTAGCGGCTGCTGGGGGGGGCGGCGGCGGTGGTGGCGGCGGCGGTGGTAGTGGTGGTGGCGGCGGCGGCGGTGGTGACGGCGGCGGCGGTCGCGTTGGCGGTCACGGTGGCAGAGGTGGAGGCGGTGGCGGTGCGGTGGCGGTGGCAGGGGCGATGGCGGGGGCGGGGGCAGGGGCAGGGGCGGTGGCGGGGGGCGGGGGTGGAGGCGGTGGTCGCGGGGGAGAAGGCGATGGTCACGGGGCCAGGTGTGGGGGCGCGGGCGGAGACGGTGGTAGCGGCGGCAAAGGCAGCAACGGATGGGGAGGAGATGGCTGCGACGCGACGGCAGTGGTGTTAGTAAAGGAAATGGTAGGGGATAGGACGTTTGGGACGGCCAGATGATTGTAGCGACGTGGTGGAGAGGGCGGCGGAAGCGACGAAGGTGGAAACGGAGGGCGAGGCAGGAACGAGAAAGACAGCAGGAATGGCGGCAGCGACGGGACGACGAGGATGGTGTGGTGAGGGTGACTGGATCCGCTGAGCTAGTGAAGGGTGGGGCGGCGAAGAGTCGGGGAGGTGCAGGGTCGGAGCACGACACTGGGGACTGGGTTGGCGAAAGGGGCGGGGGCGACGGAAACGACTAGAGGTTGGTGGGGCGGATACGTCTGTGAGTGGAGGCGATGTGAGCGGCGGGTTTGACTACGGGTGTGGGCGGCGGCTACGACTAGGAGGTGGTTGGGGGCGGGTACGACTAGGGGTGTGGGCAGAGGGTACGACAATCAGGTGTGGGTGGCGGATACGATGAGTGTGGGAGCGGAGTGAGCTGCAGGGAGAACGGCGTTGGGGTGACGGGTACGATCAGGGGGCGGGGCGGCGGTTGCGGCTGGGGGCGAGGCTGGGCGGCGCGAGGGACTACGTACGCCGTTCGTCGCCTGGGCAGTCCGCTGCCGCGCCGGTGTCCAATTTGGACGAACAAACAACCGCGCGCGCGTCCAACAGGCGACTGCGGCCTTTGAGCGGGATTGCGAGCGGATCGGAAGGACGGTAAGCCACGGCAGGAGCGGGTGGACAGAGCGGGGAGACAGAACGCGTGTCTGGGGAGGAGTGGACTGCGAATTAACTCTTGATGGTATTTGTTATCATGACGCGCCAATAGACAAAGGTTAACGGATGATCTGTCTAGATTTAGTCATCGTTTTGATAGCCTATGCGATTGAAAACAAATGTTGCGTCAATTAACATCAACGCCGATGATTATGTACTGTTCAAGGATTTATCCATTGTTCGAGCTGACAAAAGAGGAAAGTACTTTCAGTAAGTGGTGAATGTAAATAATGAATGAACATTATGTTGTTAATAATTGTGAACGAAATATTTTTTCACGAAAGACGTTTACGTATATTTTCAACACCTGCATTTTAATGGAAGTTATAACATTCGCAATATGTGAGCTACTTGATAGAGTAAAATTCATTCACAAAATGTTTTCATTAATGTTTAAACTGATGAGATATACACAAAAGTTAGCATTACATTTTAGACAAATTACTCTTCAATCTACGGAAATCGGATGCGAGTTGAATTTTGCTAATGATTTCTTTAGAAAACAGAAACAGATTCGTTGAACGGGATGAAACGGGCGTTTGGTGCGAGAGCGATCTTGCGAGGCAATCTGTGAGTGACGAAAGGGGCCGTACGTGAGAATTACACTTTCCCTATTGCCGCGTCTCTCCGCTGATCGCCTCACGACTGCACAGAGCGCGTTCCTTAATGAATGCGCACGCCGGCCGGGCGAGCCACGCGCTAGGAAGGGGGGGGGAAGCGCAGATTGAAATGAAGGGCCTGGTGATGAAAGAAACTATCCAAAGCAAATAAATGTGATCGAGCACGACTAAACAAGATGAAAGAAACACATTTACCTATAGAAGGTTTTACACCAGGCTCCGTAAAATAAGGAAATATGCATCATGACAATGAAAGACTTGGTGCGAGAAATAATTGAGCAGAAACATTGGTAAGAATTACGCTTTACCCAACCTTACATGCAGTACGCGATTTCATACCACTTACTGAATTACTTGCTCAATCAGTCCGCTCCATCAATCATCACAAACTTTGGAGACATCGGGGCAATAACATGCTATGCCACTATTCGTAGGTTTTGATTAAAAGGCAATAGTGAAAGTTTAGGCATTGCATACTACACATTGGGACAAAGAACAATAATTTATGAATTACACTACCATGTTGCGGTGAATCTTTAAAATATAAACTCATCTAGTTACATCTGTGGGGAGTCGAAATACACTAATATCTCAATTTCATCAGAAAATGTGGCTTGGCAGGTTATTGCTCAAAGATCTTCATTTGCCACTCGAACGTTCAATCCCCACAACTGTCGGTGTTTGTCCTACGGCGAGTTTTAATTCTTTCTGTCTTGACTCTTGATCATTATTGCTGACAGTTTATACACAGTCCAAATCTTCGAGAGAGGAATATATTTCCAAAATTATACGTCAAAATGCTTGCACTCATGAAAGTCACCACAAGAGTCTTAAAGTGCACAGGTAAGAAGTCTCGATGCTGAGCGAGATGAGGAAAGGAAACTAGTGGGAGTACAACAGCACGTACGTTCTCACATCAGTAACGGTTACTTAAAATTGTACAGCCCTTGCTGTCCATATTAACACATCACAGTCATCTTCTTCTTCTTCTATCTTCTCTTATATATATATATATATATATATATATATATATATATATATATATATATATATAAACTGGATGTTGATATAAGACCAAACTCCGACACCGTTGGACCGATCTCCATGAAAGTTGTCACTTCTACGTGTTCTTTCACCCAGAAAGCTTGTGTGTTGTTAATTCTGTTGTAACTCCACTACATGGCGCTGTAAAATAAAACTAAATATTCACGTCAAATGCAATCCGGAACACACTCGGCAGCATTCATTTTGAATCTGTATCGTTAAATAACTCCTAAACGAGGCGTTCTAGGGTATTAAAAACTAAAAGTTTGACGACGAAGACCACAAAGAAACGTTTCTCATACCGTAATCTACAGAATGAACTCTTCCTGAACATTCTATTACATTTCTGCTGATCCGGCGCTTCCCGATATTACCTCACCTGCTCAGAGACGTGCAGACAGACAGGGACAGGGTGATGGCGGGAAAGACAGTGAGAAAGGGAGATGGGATTAGAAAGAGGGAGATGAAGGGCAGAACAATGTCTGCCGGGTTTTCCCTAGTCCCTAGTAAAACTCATTACCAATGGTAACGCATAAGGCGTATATTTGTTATTAGTGTACTATATTAAAAAGCGTAACATTTTCGGAAACTTTTGACGAAAATATTGAAAATACTTGCTCCAGAAATTCCTGGTACAATTTCAGACGCCTTCTCAAGAGCCTCGTCGAGTGCGTTTGTCAGTAACATCAACGGGAGGCCTGTGTTCGTTAGCCAAGATTTCCGACAACTCCTCGGCTCCCTCCTGCTCGCTTTCACGCAGCTTGCGAAGCATAACCCCACCGCCCACCCTGCAAGCAGAGCGAGGGGGCGTAGGGAGGCAGGGAGGGCCTTCCTAGAATGCAATTAACTCAAGAGCCCTGACAGTAGCAGCAAACGGCAATGCTGCGAGGCAGTATCGCTGAGAGGCAATCCGCATCGTGAGACCGTCTGGCGCCGCCTCCTCAGCCGCCGCCGGGACTGCAGGCGGCGCGTCTGCTGCGCTGGCGATGGGGGCGGCGAGGGTGGTGGCAGTCACTATGGTCAGGACTGCGAGCAAAGCGGACACAAATGTATTTAGTTTTTACTGATAGGTTATTGTTGTGTGTATGTGTCTGTTTCTAATCTTATAATTACAAGTTCATATTTGGCCAATTTATAAGGACCAACTTATCTATTAGCAGTAAAATATTTACGTAAATGAAACAACAATCAAGAAGTTTGCTGTTTGCAAAAAGATTCTTGTGTTTTAGTTTTTGCTTGGTAATGGTAAGCCCCAAATGACTTTTATTATTTCTTTTACAGTTTTTGTGCTCTGTTCTAGATCTTAACTTGCTCTAGTGTAATTATTGTAATTGTTTCGCATTATACTGTGTTATAATTTCTCATGCAAGATTAAATTAATACATATTTTAACATATTTTAAATGTAAATGTTTCATTTACGTACAGAGTAAATAAGTTGGTCTGTCCTAAATACATTGGCCAAATATGAACGTGTAATGATAGGTTATTGCTCGTTTTTGCCTGCGATAAGGAGGTTGATTACCCTGCATAACTTATTACTTAAGAGGAACCTGGTCACGAAGGAAATATGAAAACAGTTGAATGAAGCTACATGTTCTCTTATGAAGGGAATTATGGAAGTGATAAAGTGAAAAGATAAACTGAGTGAAGTTAACAACCAGTTAATTAGATTGATTTCTACAGGATCATGATTCTGATCGGTGGTTTCTAGAGTTTTCTTCGATCTTCCCAGCGGATATCCCAGGATCATATTATACTGTCAAACGTGCAATCCGTAAGGCTTTTTCTTCCTTCATCATCTTAATCAAAAACTCGACATTAAACTTTTGCTCAAATTTAAAAAATGAGTTGAAGATTCGTCTAGGTCAGCATTTCTAAGATGTCTTTGCCCAAGATGGGACACTTTTAAGACCACGTTGTATCTAACAAGTATACAAAATATTTACAACAAATAGGTACTTTGCGACGGGTCTTTGACACAATAATAGACGAAAGTATTCAAAGTTTTAAAATTCTTTATTTATGATACGAGTGATTAAAGTTAATTTTTTTGGCGAGTAAGAATGATTGAAACGAAGCCTATATGCCAAGTGGCGCAATTCTAGGAATAAAATAAAATCACTTACCACGTGTGTCACACACTATTTTTAGGACAGCCTTACCGACTTTCATTTTATGTTTATTCAGGCATACAAATCACTTCATGACACATTAATGTCCGTAGTAACTGATGTGGTCAAACGAATGTTTTGTTACATTCACAGATATGTCTGAACTTTCTTGCATCATCTCACTTTTAGCATTAGTGGCAAAAATTCTACTTTTAGCTTGCTGTACATGCGCTGAAAGAACCGATTTTACTAGGTGCTGTCAAAAATCTAAATTTTGCCCGTTTTTCGCGATTTCCTAGCCACCGTGCGGGGACAGCAGGCATCGCGGCTTCGAACGCCGTGCCCTGACGCGCTCGGCGCGGCGAGAGAGCGAGGCGCCAACAAAAGAACGACAAATTGCGCAGTCGACGAGGCCGCCGCCGCCGCCACCGCCGCCCCACGTCTTAAAAACAAAATAAATGTGTGCCCGTCCGTACCGAGTCTCCTCTGATGAATTCCTGCCGCGCTCTCCCCTTCTTTTTTGGAGGCCAGCCGCGCCTTCCAACTTCAGTCGGAATGTTTCGGGTGTTCTCTCTTCGCGTTTCCATCTCCCGTACCTCCTTGACCTCCCTATGACATTTC
The DNA here is from genome assembly GCA_031308135.1 of Acheta domesticus. NCBI lineage: Eukaryota > Metazoa > Arthropoda > Insecta > Orthoptera > Gryllidae > Acheta > Acheta domesticus. Next base: position 193,303,431 of record JAHLJT010004567.1, read on the forward strand.
TTTCTGGTTTCCTGAATCTGTTACATATTTTTTCATCTTTTTATCTTCTACATTTTCTTCTGCACTGAATACTCTTGATTGTGCCATGACACATATTCTTAAATAATAAACCTTTAATTTTTCGAGACTGTTTCAATCTTCGTACATTATTCACGATTAGAGTATGACTAATTCTGTACGAAATACGCATCACGCTTCCAACTTTGTAACACTTATTCTCTCTCGGAAAGATGTTCTTTTCTTTTGTTATTTTCCTGATATCCAACACTAGAATCTAATACCAAAAACACTTGTACAAACGAGCAGCCACGCGCAACTGCGCGCGGACGCATAATCCTTCTTCTTCCACACTTCTTTCGTCGCCTCATATTTCCAGTTGTTTTTTCTATACTCACTGTTCTACATCAGCGTTCCTTTCTTTTTCCCTCACACATACAGAGCGTTCCCTCCTTCAACCTCGCCTTTGGTCTCAGAGTGGCGTACCGCCCTCCCGCCTCGCCCCGCCAATCCACGTCTTCCACGCCCCGCCCCGCCCTACACCATCCTACCCCGCCCCGCCCCGCCTCCCCCGCCACGCCACGCCACGTCCCGCCACGCCCCGCCACGACCCCGCCACGCCCCGCCACGCCACGCCACGACCCGCCCGCCCGCCTCGCTCCCTCGCCCGCCCGCCTGCCCGCCTCGCTCCCGCGCCCGCCCGCCTGCCCACCTGCCCGCCCTCCCGCCTCGCCCTCGCGCCCGCCCTCCCGCCTCGCCCCCGCGCCCGCCCGCCATCTGACGCTCAATGTTTTTGGCTGCTCTTTCGCTTTTTACGCGCCAGTCGTCGCGAGGCTTTCGCTAATTTCTTGCCACTGCCGCTGCCTCCTCTCCCCTCCCCGCTCCGCTCCGCCCCGCCCCGCCCTACCCCGCCCCGCCCCGCCCCTCCCCTCCCCGCCCCGCCTGAAGGGGGAGACGACTCCTCAGAAGGCAGGGCCCACCTGCGTTGGTATTTGTAAAACAAACGAGGCCTCCTGAAGACCAGGTGTCGAGGGTGTAGGATACGTGGCGGGAAATGCTAACGTGAGGTGTGGCACGAGCCCTTTTTTTAGCGTAGAAAAGAAACGTGATAAAGATTCAAAGGGAAAATGTCCACCCCTCACACCTACACAGATAAACAGAAAGTGAACGAAAGTAAATACAAAAGAGGGAAAAGAAAAAAATACTTCTTAACAAATAATAGAGGAGAATTAGGCACAAATATTAAAAAAGAAGGATTCATAGCAATTATGATTATCAGAAGTCTCTGGAATAGGCAAATGTGTTTGATGACTAACCTTCTGAACTGATTTCAGAAACGTATGTCCGCATGTTTGGTAAGTAATTCATTAAATAAACGCACACTTTCTTTTTCTTCGATATTCATCTGGTGGCAATATTCCGCTTTGAAGAACAATTCATATTTTCCCCAGTGTAAATGAATTCATGAAACAATTCTCTGATTTTTTAGTGATTCTCGAAATTCGTATATGTACTTTTTTTACTTAAATAAAATAATGCCGTATTTATGAATAAAGGTGATTCGAGGTTTTCCCATCAATTCTTCTACAAGTTATTTAATTTACGTATTGTGAGATTTAAACTTCTTGCGTTGCACAAACCGAAACAGACGTAATTGAATTTTGATAGAAGTGATTAAGTCATATTCCATGATAAAGGCCCGCCAGGGAACGAATACGAGAGCGGACGCGCTTGCTCAGGAGCAAGCGTTTTCATGAAACAATAGTGCTTTAAAAATCGCAGTTTAATTTACATCTACAATCCAATGGAACTATGTATGTATGTTCTTGGCGCGACAGCCCGTGAACGGGCTCAGGCCTACCGGCGACGTCCCTGCCTCGCGGCAATGTGTTAAGGGGGTACGTGTGGTTAGCTCGTAGTCATCCCCACGCCGTATTCCGGTCTTCTCAACCTGAGAAGTGAGTTTTCTCTTCATCACACAGCAACATATAATGGGACATTGCAAGGAAAACGAACACTACAGACTTGCCTCGACCGGAAATCGAACCCGAGGCCTCGTAGTGGAAAAGCGAGCACGCTGAACAAGCACTAGTCGCAAGGCCCAGAAACTCGATGAAAATCCAAAAACAAGGAAATAGATTCGATTTCTGTAAAAAATACTTGTATTTTTATTGTTATCCCGTCTGATTCTATAATTCGTATTGATTGAATTATCATACTCAGGGCGACATGCTTACGACACAGATTACGATGTGATAACAAGGCACCAAGGAAGAGACCAACTGCCACTAATAGTTTTATATTCACGTGTTGCTTTACGGATCAGAAACTTCTTTACATTGTTACCAAATAATTGGTGTACTCTATTGTACCATACTACATTATTGCACTATTCGTGAAGACTGTTTTCTTAAAAAGAATTTGTTGCAGTTCTATACAAGAATATTTTAATTATCGTTTTTGATCGACGAGTGAGCTACTTCATAGAAAACAATTTTGTGCCCTTTTGTTCAGCAGCATATTTGCTGCTACGAGCCACAAGAATCCGAGAAACGTGTCCATTTTAAACAAACATTTACTTTCTACACTCATTTTATGAGCACCGTACACAGCAAAACTCGTTTAGACCTTTGCAGAAAACAGTAAAGAGAATCATTCTTCTCATACAAAAAAACAACAAAATTTGAACTTTTAGGCTACCTCATAAGTCAACAGTCGACACCTTGGAGAGGTCAGGCGGCAAATGTTTCGCATCGCTGGAATACGTTAACACAAGAAATGCTGCTTCTTTCAGCGCAAAGTGCACGCCACCTCTAGAGGCTGCTCATTCGGGTGGGCAGGCGGGCCTCTCCAAAGGCAAGACGACCTTTCGTGTCTGCGAAAGCCCTCTTCCGGAAGGAGGGACTCGGCGCCTCGCTTCCGGAAAAGCCGACGAGCGCCGCGCGCAAATCGCTTTTTCGAGCGGTAAATAAAACATAACTTTATTGCTTTACGCTTCAAGTACTTCGCTTTGGAAAAGTCTAGATGAAGGGGAAAACCGTCAGTGTTTTTGTCTCTCTCTCTCTTTTTTTTTTTAAACAGCCCAGCGATTTTTCCCCGGGGCCCGTGCTGGACGTAATAGCGCAACACTGGCTCGTTTCCCTTTCTCCCACCACTTGTCACCGCTTTCCCCTCTCTCCCGCCCACCACCTTGTTGGATGGCCCGGCCAGAAGTTTAAATATACAACATGCAGATTGCTGTCCGATTCATTGGTCAATTCTTTCGGTTGAATTAATCCCAACGGCGATTGCAGGCCGGCGGGACCGCTGTTTTATTAGCGAGGACGGAACGGGCCGGGCCGGGCCGGGACGGGACGGGACGACGGAGGGTGGACGAGGAGAGGCGGAGAGGGGTGGGGCGGGCAAGGGTTGCGCGCGGTTGGGATTAGCAAACTTCTCGAACTCCGTCTTCTGCAAGATCCCGCTGCGATAGTGTCGTGGAGATACATGGCTTAAACATGAAATGGTGAGGAAGTAAAATAATAAACAGACCCGTCGGGTTATAAAAGAATGTCTATTTCGTTAATGTAATAGTTATCCTATGTTTAGAAGTGGATCTGTACTGAATGAACAAGTTTGCTAGAAAGGCTTTAATATCAACTCATAAAAAATTATTTTACACACATTTATTTGTTTATTCACGTGCATGTTCAAAATTAACAAATGCTGATAACATTAGAGAGCAATGGAACTTCGTTGTGTTAACTTTGGAACATTAATCGTGTTTCTACTGATAAAACGCCCAATTTCTGAAAACTGCTTTAAGATTAACAAGGTTGCTAGAAATTTGTTTTTTGATATTTTATCACTTACGATTTAAAATTAATAATTTGAATATATTTGCAATACTTTTTTAACAATATACTACACTTTCTTGATTTGAAAGCGACTATAAGGAGAAATATCCCCGAACAGATGTTTTCAGCTAGATATGGTTGAATGTCATCTGGTGATCATAAGCAAACTGAATGCTAGCGATACACACTAAGAAAAGACATCGTCATGAATGAATAAATATTTAAATGTGTTTCAGTTTACGGAAATAAATAGGAAAAAGCACTAGAGAACAACACTACTCTAGGTTTGGTTGGCTTTAAGAATTCATTTAAAAAATATTTTCACAATTTTTTAAACAAATTTTTAATATTCGCCGATGAGAGACAAATAACATACATCGAGAAAAATTACTGCTTCTGCTTCGTTCAATTGAACCCGTTTTTTCGGCACTGAGTTAGGAAAGTTTCGTAAAAGTTCATAGACAATGTAGCATGCAGGCATCTCATTATGTCTCCTCGGGTATAGAACTTCATAGAATCACCCCTGATAGTCTGATCCAACCATACTTCCCCTACACAGAAATTTCTCTGCCATACACGGCCTACAACTGCTTGAGGAGATGGACCAATAATTAATTGAGAAGTGCATCAATTACCACTGTTAAGTATTTACTGAAATATAACTTAAAATGCCCATTTTACTATTCAATTTCTTCTACAACACACATCTCTGTCCCTAATGAATTGCATCTATGTCTTCCTTGAAACATTGGAGCAACATTCCTTAACTCTTTTTCCCAGTGCGTACGAGCTCTAAACAACGACAGGGACAGTCGGAGACACGCGTCTGGCGAGCCCACTCAGAGCAGCAACTGCACCTCGTTCCCCATCCAACTTCGCTCCGTCACCACCTCTTTGCCTACGATCTTTCTCTTCTTCAGCGACAAAACGAGTACGTCTCAAACGGACCACTCAGATATTTCTACAAAACACGCGGACATCACAATCGTCTCACCTTTTTCTACCAGTGTCTACTTTGTACGGATGGGGGAAATTGTATAGCCGGGGAGACTTACAGGTCATTGGTAGCTCGCATGCCAGGAACGTATTACTTGTTTTTTCAACAATAACACTTTGGATAATTCGATAAATCGCCACACGGATATGGTTTAAAAAAGTCTGCATTTCTCTTCATAAATTTATTATTGTGATTATATTCTTATATAAACAAACTAAATTCTTACATTTCAGAAGAAACGCCCCTCAGCAATACAATTTTTTCAACTCTCCCTGGCGTCGGCGCGCGTCAAAGACATTCGAATAGCTTTGTGCAGAAACCCCTCACGTCCATTTTTTTTACAGATTTTGAGATACATTGTTCACACAATATAATATATACATACGCATTGACTGATATAAAAAACCCATGTATCCGCTGAAGACTGAGTGTAACATGTGGCTAAGGTTTTCGTTTGGTGCAGAATTGGGCGCAAAGTAGTTCAGTTTTTTCCTATTCTTCAAAAATCGTGTAGAGTGGACTTGAGGGGTTTCTGCACCAAGCGATTCATTTAGTACGTAAGTCCGGCCCTGATGATGGCGCGCCGTGGAGCTGTATCGCGCCGGGAGCACTACTGGTGCAGCGCTGCCCTTCCCAGCCCCGCGCCATTCCATCTTCTTTAGCGCGGCGGTGCGTGGGAGCGGGGCGGGCGGGGACGGAGGGGAGAGCGATGGGAAAGGCGAGCGCGCCCGCTCGCACGCGTCGGCCGCCGCGCCGCACAATTTCCATGTGTTTATGTGAAGGCCGGCAGGGGGCTGACCGGGTTCTTCTAATTGTTCCCTCGCTCCGCCTTCCAGACCGCAACAGCACGCTGGCGGCAGTGCAGCGGGCAGACGGCGGCGGCGGCGGCGGTGGTGGTGGTGGTGGTGGTGGTGGTGGTGGTGGTGGTGGTGGTGGTCGTGGTGGTAGTGGCCGTGGTTGTGGTCATGGTCATGGTCGTGGTCGTGGTCGTGGTCGTGGTCGTGGTCGTGGTCGTGGTGATGGTGGTGGTGAAGGCGGTGGCCGTGAAGGCGGTGGCGGTGAAGGCGGTGGCAGGGAAGGCGGTGGCGGTGAAGGCGGTGGCGGTGAAGGCGGTGGCGGTGAAGGCGGTGGCGGTGAAGGCGGTGGCGGTGGCGGTGGCGGTAGCGGTGGCGGTGGCGGTGCCGGTGCCGGTGCCGGTGCCGGTGGCGGTGGCGGTGGCGGTGGCGGTGGCGGTGGCGGTGGCGGTGGCGGTGGCGGCGGCGGCGGCGGCGGAGCGGCGGCGGCGGCGGCGGCGGCGGCGTTGGTAGTGGCGGTGGCGGTGGCGGTGGCGGTGGTGGCGTCTTTGGAGGTGGTGGCGGCGGTAGGGGCGGTGGTGGCGATGGTGGCAGTGGGTGCTGTGGTAGCGGTGGCGATGGTGCGGCTGAGGAGGCAGGGGCGGTGAAGCCAATGGTGGTGGCAGCGATGGAGACGGAGATGGCAGTATGGAGATGAAGGCGTTGGCAGAGGGCGGTTGTTTGACAGCGAGAGTGGTGGAGGTGGTGGTGGTAGTGAGAAGGAAAGAAGCAGGGGATGTGGCGGCTGTGGGGGCATCGGTGGTGGAGGTGACAGCGAGGGAAGAGTGCGCGGCGAGGGAGGCGGAGCCAAGTGAAGCAAGCAAGACATTGGCGAAGGTAATGACAGGGAGAGGGGTGAATAGAGGAGATGGTGCTCAATTGCTGAATGCATAATGTGTAGAAAGGGCGTTTAGGTGAGAGGTGAGGGCAATACTTTGAAGTCAGTTTCGTCATCGATCAAGAGAAAATGAGAACACAACTGAAGGAATGCAAGAGGTGAATGAGAAAGCCAGGTCAATCGTGAATGATGACCGTAAACTAAGAGCAATGTGCAAACAAATGAAGAGAAACCAGAAGACTCGTGCTTGATTGCCAGATGAGATGAGTAAATATTTTAATTATTAAGGCGATGTGTTCCTGTAAGGCACGAGTAACAAGGAGAGCAAGGAGTAAACTGGGATTAAATGAAGAAAACCACAGAACACGGGGACAGCGAAGTGCAAAGAAGACAAATGTTGGAAAACGTTGGTGGATGAGAATGATCCACAATAAAAAAAGACCAGATAAGGAGTGACACGAGAGAGCGGAGAAGCGGGAGGAGGAGCAGGTTAGCAACGGAAATTATGGCCAATACGGGAGGATGAGGAAGAACGAGGGAGCAGGGGGTTGGGTGCGTGTGGAAAGAAGATCTAAATCTACGGAGGGTTAGACGGACGAGGGACAGCCCGAGTGCGGAGTGCAGGGGAATCCCAAAAACATAACCAGTTGCGTCAACAAGCCCCACGCAGACAGCAATAAAGTCAGTACGAGTGGCGCCCGCGGTCGGGAAGAGGGGAAGCCGGCGCGCGGCAGATGGCGAGGTGGCCAGCGGCCGGCGACCCGCGGCAAAGGCAGCGGTTGCGCCGGCGCGGGCGGGGCGCGGCGTAAGTTGTGGACAGCCGCAGCGGGCGCGGGGGCGGCAGCAGCCGTGGCGGCGGCAGCGGTGGCGGCGGCGGATGCGGCGGCGGCGGCGGTGGCGGCGGCGGTGGCAGTGGCAGTGGCAGTGGCAGTGGCAGTGGCGGCGGCGATGGCGGTGGCGGTGGCGGTGGCGGTGGCGGTGGCGGTGGCGGTGGCGGTGGCGGTGGCGGTGGCGGTGGCGGTGGCGGTGGCGGTGGCGGTGGCGGTGGCGGTGGCGGTGGCGGTGGCGGTGGCGGTGGCGGTGGCGGTGGCGTGGCGGTGGCGGTGGCGGTGGCGGTGCTGGTGGGGCGGGGCCGGGGGAGGGGGAGGGGGCGTAACAGAGGCGGAGGCGCAGGTGGAAGCGGAGGCGGTGGCGGTGGTGTGTCGGTTGCGTTGGCGGTGGCAGAGACGGCAGCGGAGGTGACGGCGGTGGCGGAAGCGCAGACGGAGCAAACGGCCGCGGCGGGTCTGGCTGCAATCACATAGCTCGTTGGGGCGCTAACAGAATTACACGAGCTGCCGGCGCTGTGCGGCCAGCCGCGGACCCGGCTTCCAAACCCTGTGCCCGCAACGATACCCGCGACCATACCGCTCCGCTCTCATCCGTCCCTCATCGTTCTCTTCGTGCCCCGCTCACCCTTTCTCACCCTGCTCTTCCCATCAGCCCACTATTTCGCTCTGCTTCGTCCACAACTGCCCACCCAGCTTTCCTCCGCCCCTCTCTGCACGCTTATGCTTCTCTTCTTGCCTCAGTCGGTTCTTTTCCCACTCAGTTCACTTTCTTTTCCTTCTGCTTCGCTCTCATCTGGCCACGCCGCTCTCTTCTGCCTCGCTCCGCTCTCTCCCTGCCTCGCTCCAACTCAGTCCATTTTCTTTCGTTCCGTCTAACGCTCATCTGTCCGCTCGGCGCTCTTCCGCTTTTGCCTGGCGGCGTCGACGCGGCGTTGTAAAAGTCGCGCGGCTGATGTACAGCGGCGTCCGGGCGAGATAACGGCGTCGCGGCGAGGCAGAGCGAGAAGGGGCGGGGTGAGGGCGGGGAGTGAAGGGTTATGGGGCAGGGGCGAGGGGAAGGGCGAGGACGAGGGTGAGACCGAGGCGGGGGCGAGGGCGAGGACGAGGGCGAGGGCGGGAGCGAGAGCGAGGCGGGGGTGGGGGTGGGACGTGGGCGGGGCTGCAGCGGGAGCGCGGGCGGGGGGTACGGGCAGGGCGGTGGTGGGGCGTAGTGGAACGGGGGCGGGGGGTGGGGCGTAGAGGGGCGTGACGCGGGCGGGGGGGCGTGGCGTGTGCGGGGGGACGTGGCGCGCGCGGGACGCGGGTGGGTGGTGAGGGGAGGGGCGGGGTGAGGGGAGGGGCGGGGTGGGGGTGCGGGCGAGGCGGGGTCGCGGGCGGGGCGGTGGCGGGGGAGGGGCAGGGCGTGGCGAAGGTGAGGGGGCGGGTCGGGGTGCGGGGGGCGTGTACCCGAGGTGCGGAAGCCGACGATGCCCGACGCGTACTAAGCGTTCGCTATTTCGCGCTCCTCGGCGCAGACGCCGCGCGGGTGGAAGGGGCGGCCGCATTGCGCGGTGGCGCTGCGACGTCGCGCTTCTTCGCTGTTCTCTCCACCAGTTTTCACGAAGGACGGAACATTGGTCAGGATTAAATGTAAATCTCTTGGGTTCTCTACAGGCTTTTTTCACTCGACTTTAATCGCTGTGCATCACATAACAGTCCGGCATTGAGGGGATCCACAACCCCATCCGGCTGATATGGTTCAGGCAACAGCTGTTATCACTGTAGCTTCTCTAAACGGGAGGTACTACGGGTGGAGTACTCACCGTAGAGGAGTTTTGACTCTAGAGCTCTACGCTACGACTCTGATCTGTAAGTGTCGGTGGAATTCTACCACTCTTTGAATTAATTGATTGTTAGTGACTCCGGGTGCATGAACTACGATGAGGCCAGTAGTCCCGTAAATGTAGTGAATGCCTTTCTGTGGGAGGTGCCGTTGATCTTCCCCCGATGGATGGCGAGATTCGGCGCCGATCTACTGTCGAATAGCACGGCTTCTCTAACCAGGTATCTCCCACCAGCGGGGCACCGCCCTAGCCGGGACAAGCAATAAGTCTCCGACCGATCTCCCGGCATGTGTGGTAGTGTAGTGCATGTTAGTGTGTGTGTGTGTGTGTGAGTGCACGGTGAGGATAGGGCAAGGAAGAGGAAGGAAAGATCGCGGCGGTCCGTGGCCCATTTGTACTGCTCCGGCATTCGCCTGATGTTGTTCGGAGAAACTTCAGAAAACTACCAATCAGAGCAGCCGGCGACTAGAATATTCCTCCTGACAGCAACTGAATGCGACATAGCTGACAAACTAGTGTCGAAATTCCTGCCGCCGTCGGAAGGCGAACCTAGAACCATCCGGTCGGAGGCACTGCAGTGACTTCAGTCGATGCACTGAGCCACCTCTCCCGGCCACTCTTTGGGGAATTCTATCGATGCAATTGAAGAATTCTGTAATCAATAACCGGCTAATGCCGGATTAGTGTCGTAACAATCGGTCCACGATCAAGGCACGCTTTTCCCTTGGTCATTCTCGACTCCTTTTGCCTTTCACACTCACTAACTCTAGCACATTTTTACCACAGACGTTAGAAGACCAGTCAGGAGCAGAGATCCCCGCTGCAGGGGGTTTCTAGAGGGGAATCCCGTAACCCGACGTGCATTTTGGCTTAGGGTCTCACTTTACAACTTGAGAGGAACACCGGCATTTTCCGGGATATGCCTTGCACTACAGCAACGCAACCAAAGAAATTAAATATTCAAATTCTACCACAGATCTCGAGAATGTCCTGAAATACGTCACATTATCAGAAACTTTTTATTGTTCATACGAAACGAAGCAGAAGCAAAGCATTTCTTTTGATTCGAATAATCATTTTCCCCTTAATATTAGGAGAAACTGAATTATTTATTTATATACCTTTATTGTAATTATATCTTCTTACGATCACGAAGTATCGGAAAACGATGTATCCCCAGCCTCACATTTTACTAGAAAAAAATTAAAAGGTTGTGATCATATTTGATATCACATAGATAAAACTAAACAAGAAACAAATAAATTTGTAAATCATTTAACAAAATCAATAAATAAACATTCTTAAAAAAGGTCTCACTTTTATTTATTTTGTAGATATAAAGAAAGAGAGAAATAGACATATCACAATGAATTAACGTTTTTCTTAGTAATACGGTCGTCGATCTGACAATACAATAGAGAAAAAAATTAATCTACATTCCTTTGGCAATCCTTACAGAGAACAGTTCTTCTGATTTGAAAGTTAAAAAATGAAGAAAACAAAGCGTGAATTTATGAATCCCAAAAGACTCATTTTATGGTGTTTCTTAAAGAATCTTTCCTTTAAAAAAACAGATGTAGTTGCACGCGGTAAAGAGTTTTACTATAGATTAAAAAAACAATGTTGAGAAAATAGTATAGAATATTGGAAGTTTTTATTGCAACACAATTTGGATTATTTTTTCGATAATTATGAATGTGACGAGGATATTGAATTTCATTAACACACTGCAGAGGTTGGGAGTTGTTAATCGTGTTACGTACAGCTATTTCACACTTGCATGTGCCTCTAATATATTACTGAAAAAACATTTCATTAAATTGCGAGAGGAAATTACTAATCAAATGGTTTATCTTTATTCCAAAAAGGGAATTATTGGCAAACAAGATAGCATATATTTTCACGGCTTTCATTCTTCGATTTAAAATAAGTAGTGATGCTACACGATTTAGTACTTTCACAACTCGAAAGTTCTCTTTCAGTTACCAATTGCGTATTTTAATCCACTTACTCATTTTAGTAGTTCCGCAACAAAGGAAGTCTGACGTTGTGTGAAGCTATGCCACATTTCGTGAATTAACTGTTCTGGATTCGACAGCAATCTCCTATTCTTTTTAGTTCTTGCATCATCAATAAAAACATGGCGCTTTGTCGCTTCAAAGCTTTGGGTTAACTGCTTGTAATGCCATACGCGACGAGCTGCATGAAACTTCTTCCAGGGGTTTTCAAACTATTTAGTTGATTGTATTTGCTTGGAATGTTACAAAATGTTAAAAATGTTTCAAACATTGGTGAACTTGAACTTGAAACAGACTTTCTAAGCTACGTCTTTTCACGAAACTACAGATTGATGCACTGAGCGACAAAGATGCAAGCCTAATTAAGCTATTCCTTTAAGACTAAATTATCGAGTGCTACAGTTAAACACGCGATTTCTCACCGTGTACAATTATGCAGTGAGTTCAATACGAATAGTTAATATGACAAATGTTTCGGATCATGAGATATAATCGCAGTTAAGTTTAAACCATTTAAACATTTTAGTCTGCCGACATTTTGCAATATTTAATACCATCTTCAAAGCTAATTAAGCACAAAAGGACAATTGAATAATTAATGTACAATTGTTAACATATTGGACTAAGCATTAGGAATTAAAGAAATAGACGACCACAAGAAATTAATGTACAATGAAAACCTGATTATTTTTCAAATGTAAATAACAGGGTACCCATCTCAGATCTATTTGAATTACGTAATTAATTTTTTATCTCCAATATTACTTTTTCATGTAACAAGAGTCCATTTTGCACAGTTTCACTGGAGGCTTAGGTATGGTGGAAAATGAAGGACGAAATGTTACGGTAAAGCTAAGCAAAACTCTATGATGTTGTTCCTACTTTCTATACTTGCGAGCATATAAATGTATTAAATACTAAAAAATATTACAAGCATTCAGGTAATAATCCAATAAATACATTTATACATCCTATTAATTGTATATATCTTATGATCATTAATCATCTTAAATGCGTTATTCGAAGCAAAGGCATAATTATTTTTTAATAATCCGCCTAGAAAGGTAATTGAAGGAGTTGTCGCTCTGTGTAACAAAATATTTTTTATAATTAATTATAATCTCCAAAAATACGAGTGTTGGCAGAAGAGATGTCAACATTCACGATCAACCTAGGTTGGATGATTACATGAAGTAGTAATTCAATAATTTTATTAATTCAGATTGTAACAAGTGGTAATACCATTTTCAATCGAATTATCTGAAGTTCAGGTAAAATTACTTCCAACAATTAATATTTTATACAAATTTTTTTTTAAATTTATTATCCAATAAGATCAGCAGCTGGTTGCTGCTTTACATTATTTTGTTGATATGTTTACATATTACACACTCTTTTACAAATAACTTAACTAATTACATAACAAGGGATACAACATGGATTACAAGTTAATACACTTTAATAGATTACAATTAATTTACAATACTGAAGAGGTATAAATGCTTCTCACAATGGGAAGTGAAACACTAGTTCTTACAATTACTTATATTAACTACCTGGGGATTGGTCTTGTGGATGGGAGGTGTGTATTTCCTCACACCAGCTAATCTATATTCAGTCTTTTTATCAGGGGGGAAGGAAAACATCTTTGGGAAATTTAGATTTAATTCTAGGGTTTGTTGGGCCATTTCTATTGAGATTGAAAATGTTTGTACTTGGGCATTGGCTTAGTTTGCTTAAAAAATTATTGGAGAGTTTTGATAGAAATTCGGATAGTAGGGGTATTTTTAATTCATGATGAATTTGCTCATTTGTAATGTACCATGGCGCTTTAATAGCCAGACGGAGGAATTTGTTCTGAATTGTTTGTAATTTTGTAAGTGATGACTTGGAGGCTCCTCCCCAGATTACACATGCATATGACATAGAAGGTCTTACAATTGACTTGAATATTGATAGGGCAGTTTCTGTTTTCAGATGAGACTTCTTGTTGATGAGTGGATATAGTTTGAAAATTTTTTGTTTAGTAGATTTTTTCTATTTTCATTATGTGTTCTTTCCAGGTTAACTTAGTATCAAAATGTAAGCCAAGATATTTGATTGCTTTAGATTTATCAGTCCAGGGTATTGGAGTATTTTGAATATTTAGTGGTGGTATGACAGGTATTTTCCTTAGTGTAAAGATTTTGCAAACTGTTTTAGATGCGTTTAGAGCTATTCTCCATTTCTGTGTCCAAGTTACAAATTTTGAAAGATCTTCTTGTAAGAGTTTTGCTCCTCGTTCGCAGGAGCTGGAGGAAATGAACAAGGTGGTGTCGTCAGCGAAAGTAGCCATTTGCGATTTTGCTGGTGAGGGGAAATCTACTGTGTAGATGTTGTATAGCAAAGGGGAGAGCGATGATCCTTGCGGTACTCCTGCAGAAATATTTTCATTATGGGAAGCTGTGTTGTTTAACCACACTGTAAACGTTCGACCTTGGATGAAGCTTTGAATGATTTTATAGAGAAAAGAAGGTGTACCCAATATCTTTAGTTTATAAAGTAAACCTGCATGCCATACTCGGTCGAAGGCTTGTGAGACGTCTAGAAAAACTGCGAGAGTGTATCTTTTATTTTCGAAGGAGTTCGCTATATGGTTTGTTAGTCTGAGAAGTTGGTGGGTTGAGGAATGTTTTTCTTTGAATCCGAATTGAATGTTAGGGATTGCATTAATTTCATTTAGATATTTAGTTAATCTGTTTAATATGAGTTTTTCAAAAATTTTGCTGATTGAAGGAATTAGACTAATGGGTCTGTAATTTGAAATTTGTTTATGATCCTTTCCTGGTTTGCGAATTGGAATAATTTCGGCATGCTTCCATTGTTGTGGGAAGTAACCCAACCTTAAACATGCGTTAAAAATAGCTGTTAAAACACTAATAGCTTGTTGTGGGAGTTCTTTTATAATAAAGTTAGGTATTTTGTCGTGGCCTGAAGATTTCTTTGGACGTAAGCATTTAATTTGGTTATTAATTTCCTTCGGTGAAATAAATTTTGTAGGTAGCTCTGCTGTGAACCAATCTTTGTTGATTTCGTTTTCAACTTTATCTGTAAAAGCCGTATCGTGAGATATGTTCGGGCTGAATGCCGCGGCGAAGTGCTTTGCAAATGCACGGGTTTTTTCGCTGTCAGTTATAGCTTCACTATTTCCTGATTTTATTGCTGGAATGTTAATTTTTTCCTTAGTTAAATGCCTAATTATTGACCATTGGTCATGTGAAGCTGGGGTAATTTGACTAATAGATTTCTGAAATGTTGTAAATCTAATTTTTTCGAGTTGTTTGTTTATATGATGACCTAGGTTATTTATTTGGTTTTTTAAGTGAGGGACATGAGCCTCTGCCATTTCCGTCTTAGTTGGCGTTTGGTGGCAATCATTTTCAAAAGCCTATTTGGGATAGTAGGGTTCTTGAAACCTCGTCGTGGGACTGTTGTTTGCGATTCTTTAATTGCATTGTGGATGAGCGAGGTAAACTGTTCTATTTCAGTTTCTATTCTGATGTTATTAGTCATGTTTTTTGGCACTGACAGTTGGTGGGACAAGTAATCACGAAATTTTTGCCAATTTATTGTTCCTGTGACGATGCGTGGTCTATGTGTAATGGGTAGTATATTTACGTTGAAAGTTATAATTACCGGTGTGTGGTCAGAGTTTAATTCTGGCTGCGGGCTTTGTATTAACGGAAGGATGATATTTTTTGTTAACGTTAGATCCAGAATGTCTGGTTTAACATTGATATGTGATGGATAAAAGGTGGGTGAAGTAGGTGCATTTACTGTACAGGCCTTTTCTGATGCGATTTGAAAGAGTTTTTTGCCTTGAGGCGATGTGGTATTGCAACCCCACAGTTTATTTTTAGCGTTAAAGTCGCCACTAATTATGATTGGACTATTGAGAGAAAGTAGCTGTTTTAGAAGGTCGGTTGGAAATGGTCTGTTAGGGGGCCTATACGCAGCAATTATGTGCACATCAAGTTGACTTGACTGCGTTAATTTGATTCCTATTGTTTCCAAGTTTTCAGAGGAAGGAGTATTTAAGCTGCAATGCGCAATTCTTTTGTGGATTACAATTGCTACTCCACCGGCAGCTTTATCGCATAGCCGGTCATTTCTGTAGGCTATGTATCCCGGCATTTTTAAATTGCACTTCGAGGAGGGGCGGAGGTGAGTTTCGGTTAGGCAAGCAATACTGATCTTTTTTGAACGTAAGAAATGCGAGAAATCGTCGAACTGTTTTTCAATTCCATTGCAATTCCAATTGAGTAGAGTTAAACCGCTTAATTTATTTTGAGCCATTAGGTAATAATGAAGAAATTATTGTATTGATTAATGATTGTAGCTGCGGAACTAATATTGCCAGGGACTTGGGAGATAATATTATTAACTATTTGAGAGGTGAACTCTATGGAATTGTTAATATTGTTTGATGAAGCCACCTGCGCATAAAGGGGGGTATTTGCTTGAGGCCTTCTTGGATTGTTGATAATTGGCAATGAAGGAAAGTTAGAGTTATCCAGAACTGGCGGAGGCCCGGACCTTGTAGCTTGGGGTACAGGTGGTCGCGGTTATTGGAAGTTTGCACTGTTCGGGACCACATGACTTGAGTTTTGTCCTTTGTAGCGTAATTTTGGACATTGCTTGAAGCTGGCTCGGTGCCAACCTTGACAGTTTATACACCTGGGAGGGGCATTTATTGGCAATGGGCAAGACTCGTAATGATGGTTGCCAAGACAACGTACGCAGCGTGATTCGCGTCCACAATTGTTTTTAGAGTGACCGTAGCGTTGACAGTTTTTGCATTGTACTGGGAACGCTGACTTCCTTTTTTCTTCGACTTTAACTATTGCATTAAAAAAGTTGTTTAGTTTATATATTGTTTTTGCTATGTCGTTGTTTAAAAGTTCAACCGCGCACAGAATAGTGGGGGAATGGAATTTGTATATTCTATTGATTTTCTGCACCGGATAGTTCAGACGATGGAGTTCGTCAAGTACTTCACTATCAGAATAGCATGTTGGTATCCCACGTATTATTACTGTTAGCGGCCTGTTGGTTGGGTCTCTGAACGAATGAAAGTCTAGATGTTCTTCTTTACAGAATTTGACAAGATTTCTGAAGTCTTCAATTGTTGTAGGCTGAACTCTAACAGTTGATTCAATAATAATTCTATTATTAGTTTGGTCTTTTTTCTTGTTTTGATATTGTTTTGTAGAGAACTTAGATTTCATAAACTTTTTCAAATCACCCACTAATAGAGTATGATTATGTGCATTATGAATGAAAACTGGTGGAGTTTTTCAATTAAATTTTCTGTGACTATTTCATTTGAATCAACACTATCGTCTAAGTCGCTAAGTGGTGCATATCTATTTTTTGTTGGTAAATCCACAATCAATTTGCCGCTGCCACTAGTTAGCCTGTTGTTTGGTACTGACCTTTTGGAGTTCTCACGGTCCTCTGAGAAGTCGCCTTCACGCTTTTTCCCCGTTGATGATGCACTTTGATTGGTACTCTGGCCGATTTCCAGTAATTCGTGGCAACTGTTTGGAGACTGTTGTGGCGGGGGCGAAGTTTCTTGTGAGGGTTGTTGCTGTTGAATTCCCTGCTGGTGAAGTTGAGGTTGTGAGCTTTCCAGTTGTCCTCGATGATGTTCAAACGCCTGTTGATGGGCTGGAATTTCATTGCTGTAAACAGCTTCCATTGCACCTTGCACTAATTCGCCAGTATGGGAATACTGATTAGAAAACATTTTAGTTTTACTGAAAACTATTGAGCACATCCTACGTTAAATATAACTGTAAAAATAGTTTAAGTTCTGAACACACTGGAGCGCGGCGGCCCTCGCAGGTCGAGAGCACGCCGCAGACTAGTACGCCTTGAGCTTATCTACACGGAGCGGAGCGCTGCTGGCACGACCGTTCGCGACGGAGGCTCTAAGCGAAGTGTTTTATACAAATGATTCCCTAATGAATAACTTGAGATTATTCTGTCTTTAAAGCAAATATTGTATCTATTTTGAGTAGATGATATTGATGGAATTTTTATCCTAATGTTCTTAAATTATCTTATATAAGAAATAAATATATCGGTAGCCACTTCTTTTAAAGTTCTTGTGATTATACAACACTACCTTGATCGGATTTTTTGTTGTTTCCATCTACTCAAAGAGTAAAGTTAAAATGATTTCTTGCAATGTTTGTAGATCCTAAATATAGTTTTTCGTGCATACTAAAATGCCATATAATATTTTTTTGTGTCAAATTGAACTATAGACTGTCTCTTTTGAATTGTTGAGTATATAAAAGTTCCAAATAATTATAGACTGTCTTAACTATAACATATTAACGTTGCCAAGATAATAAATATGTTATAATTAAGACTGTCTATAATTATTTGGAACTTTTATATACTCAATATTTTTTTATACTTGCGGCTGGTAAAAAATCCAATCTAATAATTTCACTTTCGTCACTCTTCCATAATTATCTACATCAAACTTTCCTGCGCCCACGAAATTTATTATGAACTCGAGGAATTGAAAAAAGATATAAACTTGGATTTTCGAAACTTCGACTTTCTTCCAATTTAAATATTTGCTGCCAAAAAGATTTCTTGGATTGAAAGTCGTCATGAGAAAAAGAAATGAAAACCGACCGAGTCGCAATAAAATATGGTGCTACTGATTCTTCATCTGGCAGTACCGTTCGGTCATTTTATGGTGCGCAATTCGGTTTCGCAGTTTGAGAGAGTGGATCGAATAGGCGGCAATCGGTCTTGCCCGTTTGTGCAGAAGTCGGCGCCACGCGCAGGCCCGGGCAGTGGCATGCTTCCGAAGAATTCGAGGTCTGCTTAGACGCAAGGATTGAATATCTCTCGCCGCGTTGCGCTGTATTCTGTGATTAGGGAAAAGCTCAAGTAGATTAACTGTAAAGGCACTCTCAGATTCAACTAAATCCACTAGGTATAATAGGTATGTGAACTAAAAATACATGTTTATTACGAAGAACACATGTCACGGTACAAAATTATTGGATGCCACCGACAGGGGAGGGCAGACCTGAGGAGGTACCACCGAGGTTCGTGCTCCCGTGGAAGGGGCGAGGAGCGCGCAGGGTGTTGGAAGAAAACAATGGACCTAAACAACTATCACAAATTTCAGAGGAACTAAATTCGATTTATGTATGGGGCGTGGCAGCAATATCAAATAGCCCAAAATTTGTTAAATGGCTTCGCGGTCACCTACAGCACCCCAGAACCGGGACGCTATTTGTGAACCCAATACTGGTAATAAAGGAAATTTTGATATGGGAGGATCCTTAAATTTAATACGAAAGAAATTGAATCATTATATACTATTCACTTTAACGAATTACTAATATGGGAGTTTGATTTCGTGACGTCAGTTTTGAAGAGGTTACCTCTAATATAAAAATCTCATCTAATCTCTAACAACCTTTCTCATTGTAAACACATCCAAATTCAAGAAAGAGTATTTCAAAACAAAATGTTTAACACTGAACATTTCAAATGTCTTGTTACTATTGTCCCATTATATGCGTTTCCGTTAGAACCGTCTCTCTTTCTCCTGTCAATGACTGCCTAAACCAGTGATGTCAAGGTCTTCTACTTGTGGCAGTGGTACGCTCTGTGGCACCGTAGCATACCACTAGCTTCTCTGCGCAAATAGCATCGGGAAAGGAAACTATTAGTAACCTCACAGTTTTACAATAGTGATGGCGTTGTCTGTGGTGGCGGGGTGATGAACTGCGTGGAGGGGCGATTTCGTCGTGGCACTCGTGCCACGGACTCCCGCTCGTTGCATCGACCTTGACAACACTGGCCTAAACAATCCACTGCAGCTCCAGTACCTCTAATTCAAAGTCATTGAATGAGGAGCACCGCTACTTGATGCATCCGCAATGGGAGAGCGACGGCGCGCCGCTGGGACGAGACGGTTGGGGTGCGGGAGGGGGGAAGGCGAGCCCGGGGCGTCCTCCGCTCCGCCCCCTCACGGCGGGTTGGAGCTCGAAGCTGCTTATGCGGATCAGCCGCTACACGGGCGCCGAGGCTCCCCGACGCGGGGGCTTACGGCCACTTAGAGCGCGCGGCCGGGGCCTTAAGGACCGGCGCTGCCTCCGGAAACTTCATTGACCCCTTTGCCATGACCGCCATAGTGGTTTCATGTAGATTATTAAGTAGGTACTGGTATCCTACGTTGGCCATGCACTTATTCACAATCAAATATGAGAAAGGAAAAAAAGAAATTGATCCTATGTATTCCACTATGAAAATATATATTTGAACACCGTGGGCCAATAACATTCTAAGCCACAATACCTAAGTTCTGAGAAAGAGAAAAAGGAGCATAAAGGTTTAGACACTGCTTTCTATACTTGGAATAGAGAACATTAATTTATGAATTACACTGCCATTTTGCGGCGAATCTTTAAAATAAAAACCTTAACGTCTAGGTACACCTATGAAACATTGAAAAACACTAATATCTCAATTTCATCAGATGGCATATCATGTTATTGCCTCAAGGTCTTCATTTTTTAGGAATTATATGAAATTGCAGTAAAGAATAATAGAGAGATGTAGCGTTGTCATTGACACGTGTTTGTTGAACAAAAGAGTGGGTCGAGTTTGCTAGAGAAAGGACGCCTGAATGTGGGCCGGAAACATTAACGTATTCAGGTTTTAAAACCCAATTAGTAGCGATTTCATGATATTGGAAGTTTGGCAAAACATTGGGGAAGGTACTCCAGCTAATTAATCGGTGTTTCTCAAGTACGGAACAAGATATCCTCGAAAGTGGAGGAGGTCAAATTTGCCGACTGATTCCGGTTACATGAATTTACGAATAATATACAGTTATTTGCTATATGTTTACATAAAGTGTTATTTTAATGACCGCGAGAAAGAGGCCAACGGTGAGCGACAGTGGCACTTCAGCTGCCCTTGAATTTACGGGCGTTACCAAAGATCGCGAACATTTATGTGAGCATACGCTGTAGCGGGAGCATTGACTTCAGTAGATTCGTAACACAATGCATGGTGAATCCCCGCCAACCTTCCCATCACCCCCTAGGGCTTACTCTGGTCCATCTCACCCGACGAATTCACCCAGTTCCGTCTCATCCCACCCTACTATGTTTGTTACGATCATCTGGCTACCACCATTGTTGCGACTAATAGCTGTAAACAGATGCATTGTTGCATTTTTCCGACAACCTCCCTGTAATTGTTACTGGAAGTCTAATTGCGCTATTGCAATAAATTAAAATGCACTCAGATGGAAATTATAAGGGCTTTCAGAAATGTTTAATTAACTTGGTAGTTTTCCTCACTGTTAACAAACTTTTTGCGAAAAACTGAAAAGTGTGCATTTCAATATTGCTGCAAAGAGGAAAGAAAGTAAACTTGAGTATTTTACGATATCTCGTGTACGTGGTCACTTTTGTATTATTTAGAAGGTGACAGGTGCAAAATTTCATCAACATCGGATCAAAACTATAGATTTGCAAACAAAAATAAAATAAATAAAATATTTTTGAGAAATAATAGAAAACACTCATTTGAAAAAGTAGCTTAAGTTTTGCTCCTAACAACTGGCTACGTTTCAGTAAAAATACCATCGAAATTGGTTCATCTATTCTCGAGATTACTCCGAGCAGAGATAGACAACAGTCGTAAAAATAACTGACTGAATGGTTTTAAATCACGAAAATAACCAAATGAGATTTTAAATGGGCATTTATTTTGAAAAATCACAGACATACCCAATATTATTTATATAAATACACAAACCCTGGGCTTTCATCATTTCTGCTAGCGTGATACTTATTCGTCTACGTACGTTCAAGTTACGTTTATAACGAATTACGTGTTATTCTTTTCACTTAGAATACTTCTACACGAAATCTTAGGATTTCATCTGGTCATCAATCTCTTTATACTCACAGTCATTACGTTAACTTCATACATTCATTTCGTTCTCAGTGCATTTCCACAAATAGTATACATATTTTAGCATCTTTATGTTCCCGTTAAGTTATTCCTCTTACCCGTTTTCTTTATTTTCTCCTTGATTTGCAATTATTTTGTTCGTTATTGTTCTATCTCTCATTCCTATCTCCACAGTTCTGCTCTGCTGCCTTATATTTATAATCCTCGCCACACCTCGAATTATGTCAATCTTCTTTGTTTCATGCGGTGTTCCACGGCTTCGACGTCATTTCTGCTTCTTGGGTTTGCGAGGGTTTCGCATTTGATCTCGAGCAAATCCTGGAGCCAAGCGTTTGCACAAGAGCATACCCTCCCCATCGCTGGAGGAGCACAACGGATTTCGAGGAAGCAGTGAATGAGCCAGCAGGCACGTGGGATAATGGGTGCGCTATAGGAGAGACCGACAGCGGTAACGAACACGCCAAAAGTGTTAGTAGGATAATGCAGGAATCGTGTCAAAACTATTAGTGAAATTGGAAATACGGTAGCTGCAGAAACTAAACGATAGGACATTGAAGATGCGGAGTAGGAGACGAGAAAGAGACTACCAATGGTTAGCCACTGGTAATGCTTACGATGGTCGCAAGTGGAATGGACATCGGCTCAACGACCGAAAAGGTTAGAGACCATGGCAGACCACAAGTCGAAATCTCACGTATCTATTAGTCACTGGGATGTGCTATTCAACGGCATTATTAGGATTATTGACAATTATGTTTCATATTTGTAATTTTTAAAATATAGCGTTCGGTATATTTGCTCTCCGAAATTGTTTTAGAATACATGGTTCGGAATATACTATAAAATTGTAATCTTTCAGTTAATAAAGATAAAATAATATCTATAAAACAACATTCTACTTTCAAAGTTACTGCAGATAATGTGTTTCTTTAATGTATTGTGTCAACGTTTCGTAGCTTTATAGTTACCTCATCAGTGTTTACAATGGTTGAATGGTAAAGAACATAAGAAGCTAAACCCCCTCATGTTATCAATGACACACACTCACAACGACACCACTCTCTGGATCAATGTTAATTAAGTCTTAAATACGGACCAGTCTTAAATATGGAGCCAGAGAATGGTGGGGTTGTGTGTTGTCCTTGATATTATGTGATGGCTCAGTTATTTGTAACGTATTTCAACATTCACCCACAGAAAGCCCTGATGAGGGAATTATAAAGCTTCGAATCGTTGGAAAACTATGATTTTAATTAAGTGCGCATGAAACATTCCCCTAATTAATTTATTTAATTTGAAGTACTGGCAAATGTCGCAGAAAAAGTTGGGGCTTACTAACGCCCACGACAATTTGTAAACTCCCAGACTGACGCAATAAAATAGCATGAACCAAAGCGAGTGAGCCGGCGCAAGCTCATGAACTAGATGAAAGGGCGGCTTTTTAGCCCGGTCGCAAGACATCTCCCTCCGGAGGAAAGCCCTGCTCAGCAACAACTCGGATCCGAACTGCTCGTTGTCTCCGGCGGTAATGAAGTGCCAGGGGACAGCCTCCAAACGAACTGCGCCTGGCAATAAAAAGGTGACGGCGGCGCCGCCGCCGCCCGAGGCGTCGCGACGCCGCGACCCGACGCACCGCCGCTCCGTCGCGACGCCGCCAGCACCACCCGACTCCCTCCTCCCCGGCGCCGCCACCGCCGCCGCCGCCGCCGCCGCCGCCGCGGCGCGCCGGCGACAGATTACCGCAACTTTAAATTGCGCCGCCCCGCCCCGCCCCACCGCGCCGTAGGGAAGGGCTGGCTGGAGGGGTACAGCCCCGGCGTCCGGCAAGATGACGGGGCAAAAGCTTTGCGATGAGCGAATCAGAAACTGGAAGAGAAGGAGACAACAGACATAGAGGCAGAGCATTCGTGAGCAAAATAGGTTGAGACGGTGGGAAGCAGAATGTGTAAATCATGAAATCTGAACTGAAGGGGTAAATATTACAAAAAGCCGCAGCGCTTCCTAGCCTGGCTTGTGTCGGTTGTCTTTCGCTGTCGCTTCGTTCCCTGTTGGGCGAAAAATGATTTACTGCCAAGAGTCCGACTTTTCAAGCACAGGTTACCAACATATCCTTTGCCTAACGGCCAATATTTTAGTGCAAAGGTAGGCAGAAGAGAGAAAGGGCAAGGAGACGAATATGGAAACCTTTATCAAAAGATATAATGCTAACAAAAAATGAATATATATATATATATATATATATATATATATATATATATATATATATATATTGCAAAACGTACTCCCCCTTTTGTGCCCCACACGGGGCTGCCAATGCAAAAGTACCCACGGGACTTCCTCTGGATTCTCTATCTATCTGACGTTACTACCGAATATTGCTCTGCTAAATCCCGTGATTGCAAAAATTTATGGGTCGTGGGCGGTGGGTGCCTCCGTACGGACCAGGCTGAAAACAACATTCAAAACAACAACAGTTTCCAGGAAATATGCTACTGAAATCAAACACGGTGTTTCCTTTTAAACATGAAAACAAAACTTTAATCAGCGTTTCTTTTAACTGCGGCAACAATGTAAATTTTAATATAGGTGCTCTTGGCGTGATTGTTACGATTCGCTCTGTTTTATAAATCACAATTAATTCTTATGCTAATCTTTATTTATCATTGACCAGCTGATCATGAATGATAATTAATTAAAGGAATTCCTTGTAGCAATTGAATTTTATTAATATTGTGCAAAATCTCGTACGTACGTACTTATTCTATACTAATACACAAAAAATGAAATTAATTATCCTTGCTTAGTATTTGTTAAATCGTTCTTATCTGGATTAATGTTACTTTCGACTATTCAGTTCCGTACTCTCCATTACTGTTCACATTATTGTTAAAAATCGCGAAACCAGCTTGGATTCATGAATTACGTCGCGAACGTTTGCTGATGCGCCACTTTCCTGCGTTTGTTGTTGAAGAACCGCGCCGTTGCCACTTCCCTCGATGTACACGCGCCTCCTCGCGTGCGTTGCCGTCGGGTCTGTTGAATCTCGTGCGGCTCGTCTTCTTCAATTAATCTCCTTCCGTGGAAAATCCCATAAATTTCCAGAATGTTCCATTGAAAAATCACTAACAAAATAACATAAACTTCTTCTGTCTTCAATACGAATACGTCCCGTTTTACTACACGTTCACAGTTCTTAACTGAATGCTCGATCACCACAAAAAAATTACAAGTCCCAAAAATAATTATGAATTTTGAATCGGACCGACGTGAATTCGATGTGCTTTCCACGGCTTTCAGAACCCAACTGTCTCACAAACTTGCGTCGATTTAACACAACACCTTTGTTTTTCAAAAAAAATGCCGACCACCTTCTTTCGCTTATTCTCATTGTCGTCCTAGAAAATTTTCTCAAAATGCGCAATTTTAAGAGTTTCGAACGGGTTTCGGGTTCATTCGCTTCGTCATGCATCCAATGTCATGATTATCTTGTTAAAAGTGCCGTTTTCTAAATATTAATAGCCGAAAATCGTGGATTTCTATGTTGACGTTATGCAACATGTCTTCGTTTGTTTCATCATCTTCTTACGTTTTAATATTTATTTAATAATACATTCCCCAGTGTTCTAAAAATTCAGAAACCCAGTTCTAAATTCGGCCGAAATTATCTTCCAATGAATCCCATTATCTCTCATTATTTAATTCAGTGTTTCTTCTTAAATTTTAATAAATTCCGGTTTGATGCTTCTTGGAACGTACGAATGGTTCTCTTTCCGAACTCGTTTTTCTGTGATTTTAAGCGAACCCGCTAACCGATCGTGTTCAAACAACATGTATAATATTCCACGACATTGCCTCTATTTACTTGAATAGTCACAGTTTCTGTACAATTTCTCACAAACCCTAAAAGTCCAAAACTGTCCACTTCATTTTTAACACGCGATGCTCTTTTGTTGCGCTGGTATCGATTATCGGCACACTTTGTGTCCACCATAGACTATATCTATGTACCTCTAATGCATACATTATGTGTCCACACAGACTATAGCGGGTGCATTGTTTACTCTGTGGCCACTAATAGTTCTCAGAGATGCCTCATAATATTAGAAATATTACAATATATATATATATATATATATATATATATATATATATATATATATATATGTATAGTTTGTGTCACATTTCAACAGTATAAATTTATAACTTCAAAGGGGAAAATCGGAAATGGGATAGATAAAAAATTGAAAGAAAACATGGTGATAATAATCGTTTATATATATATATATATATATATATATATATATATATATATATATAAAATAAGAGATTAAAATTAGGGATAAATAAAAGTAAGGATAAATAAAAGAAATAAAACAATAAAAGATGCTAAAGAGAGCACATTAAGTTAAATTTGAAAAAATATAATTATTTAATACTAAAGCTTTCATCTAATGTTTAACTACACATAACAAGTGATTTTATGAATTAAGCCCTGTAAAATGAAACAAATTTTAAATTTTCAGAGCATAGTTCAGAAATCGGTTTCAAATCATCGGTTAGAAACAGATGAAATAATACAAAACATAGTAAAACAATTTCTCCTATTGCAACTCACGAATGTTGGAATAATTTTGAAACTCACAGCGGAACGTGGCAATAAAGGAGAGACTGAAAGGAAACTATACAGTTTAGAAAGAATTGAGGGATAAATAGTGGACTTCAATTAAAAATACTTTTTATATTCGGAAAAAGTATAACTCTGTAGGGTAGTGAAATATTTTTAAGTCAAAAGGGATTATGTTGAGGACACCATTTAATCAGATGGCAATAAAATGGTTTCATGCGTTTGCAAAGTAAATGCAACCGAAGGGAAAAGAGAAGAGGAATAAATATTTAAGGGACAAATCGGAAGGAGACGTCCTCAGTTCTCAGCCACCCTCAGCATCCGAGATTTGCTGTTCCTCGAAAAATTCCTCCACAAAAGTTTCCTCGACTCAGAGCAGCCCCCGCTTTTCTGAAGGCCTAATGATGTTACTAATAAACACTCCGGAACATCGTGACTGTACGTTTTCTGCTCCTTTTATTCGTTCACCACCCCGCCCCTTCCGATATTCAAAAGGGTCGTAGAGTGCTAGTAAGTGGTCGCAGCCAGCCGAGGTTGAGGGGAAAGTGAATCAAAAGAACGATCGAGGAGCTTTTCTTGAAGAGAAGGGAAGTCAGGGAAAGGATGTTAAAATGAGGGAAAAGAACACTGACTTGTGAAGATGGAATACAGCAGCGAGGAAAGAGAATAAATGCAAGTAGAAGGCAGAAAACAGTTCGGAAAAATGAACAAAATGCTAGAAATAATTGGATAATTCAGAAGGAGCAGACCCATATGGTGTAAAAGATTAGGATGGAAAATTTGCACGTAACGAAATATGTTAGGGGCATAATCCACGTTAGGTAAGGATTTTCACAGTATGATTAAATAATGGAAGGCTAAATATCAAAGAAAATAAGAAATTTCTAAACTTTTTCACGTACAGTCTATTGGGTCTGAGAGAATTGTTAATTATTGACCGTTGGTTGTAGTGGCGAGATAACTATCACCACCAGTGTGGCTTACTGGCAAGGATGGAGCAACGAAATCTCTCATCCAGGCAAGTGACCTTCTCGCCTCAAGGGAACCGCGATGCAGGCAATCCTAGAACTACCTCGTGAGTTTTAAAAGGAGAGGGTCTTAGATATGAGTGTTTTCTGTTATTATGTGAATTTAAATTTTTGCTTTACATTTTTGTATTCATCCTCTTTTTAGATGCAAATGAATCAAGTTAATAACATCAAAGTAGTAGCAGATTCGATCTTTCGTCACCACAAACGCATTCATATTATTGTGCTTTGTATTGATGTCTTAATGTGAATTAGAGAGTAAACATTTTTCACAAGTATCAACATTTTTTCTCAGGGAAACATCCAACCTCAATGAAAATATTTCATTCCTTAACAAACACATTTCAAAAGGTATCGACAGCGTGATCGATAGGAAAACAAAGTGTACTTACTTTTAATGATTTTGTTTTGTGACAAAAGTTCCGCTAATAAGCTCGTGGCAAACCACAGTAGTGCGAGGCTCGCTACTACCAGGATTAGGTGATCTTCTGCATGAAGTTCGGTCTTGACAAGTGTGCAAAAGTCAACTTAAAAAGAGGGAAAATGACCACGTCAGAGAACATTGAAATTGATAGACGCACTGTGATTCAAGATCTTGAGCCAGGTAAAACTTACAAATATCTGGGCATTGAAGAATGTGAGACCATCTCGAACGACACAATGAAAGAGAGAATTCGCAAGGAGTATTATAGAAGAGTGAGACTTGTTCTGCAGTCCGCTCTGAACTCAAGGAATAAAATATCAACAATAGGTAGTTTGGCGGTGTCTGTAGCCAAATACAGTTTCGGACTAGTAGACTGGACTGAACAGGAAATTCGCATCATGGATCGAAAAACCAGAAAACTGCTTACAATGCATCATGTTTCCCACCCACGAGCTGATGTACATAGACTTTATGTGTCACGTAAGGAAGGAGGAAGAGGCCTCAGACAAATTGAAGCCTCCTGGCACAATGCAATAACCGGGATGGGAAAGTATGTAGTCAGCCATCAAGATGATCCACTAATGAGACAAGTCATGAAATCTGACCGAAGAATGGGAAACAGAGGCATTGTAAATGTAGCAAGAAGCATTACGAACAAAACTATGCAGGACACCCAGAATGACAGAGACACTGAACTTCTTATGCTACTTAATATGAAATTTGAGACACAAAAAAGGTTAAAGAAATCGTGGAGAGACAAAGCACTCCACGGACAATATTTGAAACGAATGGACAAGGTGCAGATCAATAAAGATCAATCATTTATGAGGCTTAAAAGGGGAAGAATGAAGCCAGAATCGGAAGCACTTGTAATAGCTGCCCAAGATCAGGCGTTGATAACACGACATTATGATAAAGCGGTTCGCAAAATTTCCCAAGATGATAAATGCCGCATTTGTCAGGAACACAAAGAAACCATTGATCATATTGTCTCAGCTTGTCCAACTCTAACAAAGACCGAATACTTGAAAAGACACGACAGGGTGTGTAGCTACCTCCACAGGCAGATCTGTACCGCCCTCGAATTTCCGAACACATGCCCCAAGTGATACGAACACTCACCGAAACCGGTGACATCTGTTGGATTGTGTACGATATTGTACGACCAACAAATTCAAACTGATCGCACGATATTGGCAAACAATCCGGATATAGTCATCCGGGATTTTGAGAACAAATCGTGTTTACTTGTCGATGTTGCTGTACCTTGCGATCAAAACGTCGTTACCAAGGAGGCAGAGAAACGTCTTAAATACAAGAGTTTGGAAATCGAGATCAGCCGAATGTGGGACGTAAAAGCACAGGTCGTACCGATAGTAATCGGAGCTCTGGAATTTGTTCCGCAAAATTTGGGAACTTGTCTAAACTCCCAGGTAATTCAAAAGACTGGGAAGTGCAAGAAATCGCTTTATTTGGAACAGCCCACATTTTGCGCAAAGTATTGTAGAGGCACCGACAGTCCCTAGATCTACTCCTTAGGTAGCTGGTTGCAACCTGGAGTAGATTTTATATTCAGCCGACACATAACATCATTAGTCGTGATGTGGAGGAATAATAATAATAATAATAATAATAATAATAATAATAATAATAATAATAATAATAATAATAATAATAATAATAATGGGTAAGGCAAAGAAAATGACCACCTAAGTTAGAAATCAAACAGAAAATGAAGACGTCGAACATCACGAAAGACGAAATAAAAAGTATTAAACAATAAAAGAATGCTCTGAGTTCAAAATAAAGAAAGAAGAGCGCACGCAAAAGTCAAGAGAGAGAGAGAGAGAGAACGATGCTGTGATGAAGGGAGGGGAGGAGGAAGGGAGGCGAGACGAAGAGAGAAGAGGGCAATGCAGCCAATTTGCGCGCTTTGATTCCATCTCTTTAATGAGCTGCGACACGCGACTCCTTCCCTTCATCTTGCTCCTCTTGCTTGGCCTTGGGTGGCGGGGGGGGGGTTCTCCGGCAGGCAGACGCATTAGACCTGGCACCGCTTCGTCTTTCGGGAATGCTCCCGCGCGCCGGAGCCAGACGCCCAGATAACGCCTGCAGCCGCACGCTGCTTCGAGTGCACTACTACGCTTACTTCACAAATGGATTTCATAATACGCGACACAATTGACCTTCATAAAAAGGAAGTCACTGAATAAAAAAAGTTAGGAAATTTATTTCGGAATACAGTTTTTTCGGCATTTTTCCTCATTTAAATGTCTTTATTTTTAATATTCATTCTGTATATTTAACAATTATATTTTTGTGTTTACAAAATGTCTGTTCCTCCGCTTGTATATTTTTAAAGAACTTAACATTTTTATCTTCTGTATTATTCTCCCCTAAATGCAATATACCTTCAAAATGATTTTTGTACTCTTTATGAGGGTCATTAGTGACTGCATTCGACTGATTTTTTATTATCATTGTCATAACATTCACAAATCAACAGAAGAAAAAGCTTGTTGGGAGAATTCTTCTTTGAACATACGAAATCAAGAAGAGGCAAAAAAATGCGAATTAAAAATCGTAAGAAATCATAAGGCTTGAAAATATTTTACTGTTTAAACTTTAAAATTTACATAAATTGGTAAAATTCGATTTTAAATACCAGAGAAAGTTATGAGGTTAAGATATTATTTATTTGGTTTGAATCGAAAATTTGTGTCATATGAATGCATTACCAAAGAAGCATTTTGAATATTATTCTCCCGTAAGTTTGTTCACGGACAAGAGTTCGTCAAATGAAATTTAGGCTCCTTATTTGTAAATTACATTCTTTTAGGTTGCGAAACTATGTTGTTAAATATGTACTACATAACAAAAGCACCTTGAAGATCTCGCAAATTAAAATTCTTCTAATTGGTTAGCAAAAAACTTTCCAAAATGTTTTATAAAATGTTCATAATTTCCTATTCAATTTAAAAAATAATGTCGTAAATTATAAATAATACATTTTATAGGATTTATTACATTTTCACAACGGCTTTTTAGGTTACATTGCATGCAATGTTTCTTTAAAAATATTGCATATGGCCAGAAAAACAAAAAAGTCTGCAGCACAGTCACAAAAATTTTGGACTGATCAAAATCCAATAGCATAAAGAAAAAGAAAGATATGAAAGACAAAGTCCAACAAACATAAATGTAATGCATCATTCGACGTGAAACAAGAATGAAATATAAATTATGTAATATTTAATCAACAGATTATTTAATATTTGACAGTATAATAACACATTAGTGACATTAAATGCACTTAAGATTGATGTTTGTTATGTTAATAAGCCCATGGTGCCAAAAGAAACCACTCACGGGTCCTACAACATAAATTCTTCAGCCGAGCCACGGATAAAGGGCCTGCTACATTGTACAGAGGCAATTCCTCTACCGTGTTACTAGTATTCAAATTAGGGTATTAACCCACAAGTATCCAGGTTGGTCTCCGTGAACGCAAGCGTTGCTCACAGCGCCGGCTCATAGCACCCCCGTGCCCCCACCCCACCATCCTCCTCCATCGCTCATGACCACTACCCACAACCATCTCCTTCATCTACTCTTGCAGCCCGCAGCGCACAGAGCGTCGGCCAGCACCTCCATCGTCCACAACTCCTCTCAATTTAGTGTCCGGAGACCATCTCTGCGGCTGCATCTGCTTGCCTCCCCTCCCGCCCAAACGCCACCGCAGCCTCCCCACGGCGCCCACCCCGGGTCACCGTCCCCACCCCCCCACCTCCCCGCCTCGAGCGTCGCCGGCGCCTGGGGAACGGGCGGTGTGTTGTCCTTAATTAATTTCCCGCATGTGTCATCAATGCAGCGCTGCAGCCTGCATTGTGGGAGACGGGCTGCACAATGAGTGAATGAACGCGCGATATCTACTTGTTATTAAGCCCCCAGGGAGGGAAATGAGATTTTGTCCATTGTGCCGGCGGTCAACCGGAGCCTAGCCGGCCCTCCCCGTGTTTTCTTATGGAATTAAGCGCCAAGTGAACGTTCGTTCGCCCAACGGCCGGGTGGAACGGGTGGGGCTTCCGTGTTGGAAAGCGCGGCGCTCGGGTCTGGGGGGAAGTAGGGGAACAAAGTACGATCAGAGGTGGGCGGAGAATAGAAAAATTTGGGAAGGTTGTATTTAAAATAACAAGAGGGAGTGAGCGAGCAAGTGTGTGTGTGTGTGTGTGTGTGTGTGTGTGTGTGTTTGTGGAGAGAGAGAAAGTGAGAGGGAGGGAGCTATATTGATGACGAATGAAAAAAAAATTATCAAAAGTTTGAAATACAGCTTTTATTATTAGATGGGTAAATTTAAGATCAATGTCGAAACTTTTATACCTCCAAAAATTACTTCGAAGTACATGGACTTGAGCGTTTTCAGAACATTATTGATGTAGTGATTAAATCATGATTAAACCATCAGCACATTTTCGAAAAGATTTAAATGACAAATACCATTAGCCAATTTATCGTAAATATATGAACCATAAATTAAAGAAATACGGAAGTGGAAGACCAAGAAGCATGAGAACAAAATAGAGAGGAAAAGATGAGAAGTAACGGCAAAAAATTGAGGATATGAAATAGACGAAAATTTAAAGTCAGCACAAAAATATTTACTCCCAGATTCAACAGAAAAAATGCACAGTTCAAACAGTACAACTGTAGAAAGATTTTAGCAGTAATTTTCTTTTATAAAACTGAAGAAATTAAACAGAATCGGTTTATTTAACAATAATTCAGAGACTAGATACACCAATTAATTCAATCGGGTATTGTAGATGAAATGTATGTTTATTATTGATTTTCAGGTTTATTTCTTTTGCTTGTAACATAAGCTGTTGTGTAATGGCGTAACTGTTGCGAAAAAAAATAATTTGAGTAAGAGCAAAATAATGTCTTAAATTCGATTTTTCGAAAACTAAATGCTGGCGCAACTTAGTTGTAGCCAATGTAATGCATAATACGAAATTCATTTTTACTTTAAAAAAATCAGTCAATTCAAACTCGTTTTTCGTTATTGTAGGAATTTCAGTTCATAAAATAATATAAATTATATACGGTATCGTCAAATGACGATAATCTCTGCAAGCCGATCCCTGTTTAGGAACTTCATAAATGTTGTGATTTGTTTTGCAAACGAAAGTGGTTGTATGTGCTTTTACCTTTATGCGTAAAGGTCGGAGTTGAACGCTGATTATTAATATGAAATAATGAAAACTAGTATCTCATCAAGAGAACGCTAAAAAGCTATTCACATTTTTACAAGAGGTGACTATTTCTTAATTGTACAGTGACTATGCAATTTTCTTTTTAATAAGGTAGTCTACCTAAATGACGAAAAAATAATCTTACTGACAAACACCGCGGTCAAGTGATTAATACACAGGTAGAAATTTTACCAGACCGATTATTATTTTTCAGGGAAATAGTATAGTACAGAAAGTGAATGGTACGACTAATATTCCAGTATCACGACAAATAAGTAAGGTCAAAAAGCAAGTTTGTTGAAAAGTTAAAAATAAGATTAAGCAGAAAACTAAGAAAAATTAATTCATTATTTTTTCTTACCAAAAAGTTACGTTTGATATAAAAATGATAATTAATTTAGTTATCTTGAACACCGCCAATTGGATCTACAAAATATAGAACATTTTTGAGACATCATTCTTCCCTAACATTGTAAAATATACTCCGTGTAGTTCAAAAACAGCAGAATACATACTTCACGAAATTTTTAAATTTTGTAAAGATCAGATTGATGATTAAAAGGTATGTATTAAGCTGTTCATTTCTCAAACCCCAGAAACCATAGCTGTTGATAACATTGAAGACTAATATACATTGTAAGCATATAAAATATTTTAAACTTATATGATATTTTTACTCATTCGAGACAAGAACATCAATCATTTCACACAACTTCATTTCTTCGTATAATTCTTCGCAACAAAATACTGCACTTTGGAAAAATAAAAAAAACCTGCAATTTTTAACGAAGTTTTATTTAATATTTCAATTTTTTGTTAATCTTTCTACAGTAAATCATGCACGTATCTCTTCCATGAAATATAATGGAAAGAAGGTACAAAAACGACAATGCATGATGACTGCCGAAATACAAGTACACAAGAGTTTGGTAACGGGGGTACCGAAATTTCAGGAATTTGGTTGAAAATCCTGCAACCTTTCATTACATTAATTGAATATTCAATCAATGAATTAATATTCATAGAGATTTAACCAACTAAACAAACCCAACCAGTGATGAAGTTAAGAAATCTAATAAAAAGGAAACTATATAACTACGTTTTTATAACTAATAAAATAATTATTTTTCACTTTTATCTCTCTTGAATTTTTAACTTAATACTATTTCTC
Organism: Acheta domesticus; assembly: GCA_031308135.1. Classification (NCBI taxonomy): domain Eukaryota; kingdom Metazoa; phylum Arthropoda; class Insecta; order Orthoptera; family Gryllidae; genus Acheta; species Acheta domesticus. Next base: position 193,337,110 of record JAHLJT010004567.1, read on the forward strand.
ATAAAGGAAAAATCTTGGAATAATATCAACTAAAGAAAGTATCTGAGTAGCCCTGTGAACCCGTCCGCGCTTATCGAAGGATCACACACCGCAAAAGCCCGAAGCACTGCTGTCTCCGTAGAAGTGAATCCTTCCACAAGGACAGCATTTTGCTACGTAAAAGCACGTGCGTACGTCCACAATGCTCTATATCCCATCCTCACATCAACAGCGTGCCCGACACAGTTAATTTTGCATTATCCACACCATAATCGCGTCTTTACGAGTCCAGCGGAAACAAAGCCCTTTCGACGTAGCAAATTACAGCGCGAGGCGTATTGTTCTCTTGCTCGTGTCCAATACACTCCCGCTCTTGTCCTTATTCCCTAATTTTAGTCCCTGCAAGGTTGTTAGAGTAGTAAGCGGTGCAATGTAAGTTTACAATGTGTCGACTTCAAAAAACATTTTCACGTTCGTTCATTTCTTGAGGTGAGGTGAATCCATAGAACAAACGCATTTAGTTAGTTTGGACCTGCTTGAAACGTGTAGAAGGAAAAGCACATCCCTACTATTCGGGAAAAAGTTCTTGGAATTATTATCTATTACAGTATTTAGAGCACGTATTCTAACTTAATTGCCTTATATGTTATTTTATTAATTAATTTTAAGAAATAAGACTGAAATAACATTTTTATTTGAAAAAAATATCACTACTCCGTTATTTGCACTTAATACTGGAAAATACGGTCAAATATACAACTAAAATCACAAGAAATGTAAATTTCTTCCTTACTAGGTAATTCCGTAGTACATTGCAAGTATTGTAATGCTGCAATAGAAAGTGAGGGAGCTTTTACAAAGGTGTAGGGACGTATTGCATATATTGCAAAGGGGGGCATTCCAGCTGCCCATTTCATCACCCGCCGCACACGTGCAATCTGCGCTCACTCTAATTTGACACGCCCGACTGTTTCTCTCAATACACGAAGGACCCCGCCATCAAATTTAGTTCCGGAACAAACCACACCGAGCCGAATCTCTATCCTTGCCACTTGCCCTTCTCGGGTGAACACAGTGTCCATAATAAATAGATTGTGACGCCGGAGGTGACGCGAACCCTTAACCTCTACGCCTCCCGCGTGCTGGACAAATTGGTCAGTATGATGATCAAACCCGTTTACAGCGGTTTGTAAGTTTTTTACGAGTTTACGTTTACAGCAAAATGTCTATCAGTCAAACTGTCTGTTCATTCACCTGTTCAACAGGCAAAGGACGCTTAAAAATGACGTAGAGGTCTTTTTCGTAGAACTTCCTCAATTTTTACTTTCCCGTATACGCACGTATACACGAAGTGATATACGTAGTATAGGGAAAGTTATGTAATGCTGCGCGAAAAAATGGCCACTTTTCGGCGGAAAAAAATTCATTGCCGGGCCGTGAAAACGAAAAAAGGGGATAAAACCAGTTGCTAAATTAAGAAAAAAAAATCCCCTAACACGTGGTGTAGCCAGAAACCCTGTTTTCTAGGTCCTTGATACCGAAAACCCAATTGAAAGGAAAACGTCCGTCTGTCCGTCCGTCCTTCCGTCTGTGAACACTGCTAGCGCCTAAACCATACGTACGATTTCTTCCAAAATGGATATTCCCCTGTCGATCTGATTCTAGTCGAAGCTTTGAGATTTTGAAAAAGATTCTTCAAAATTGGGGGTACTTTATATGAAGCCCCCCGGGGATTTTCAACATTTTCTCAAAAACGGCTCCAATTTTTTTCTTTAAATTTATTGTATGAATAGAGTAAAAAACACTTTTTAACATGGCATTGGTCCGATTTTCACGTACAGCTCTGAATTTTTGAAAATTTTGAAAGTTTGAATTTTTTTTCGGCGTCTTTCTCCAACTACAAAATTGAAGATAGAGATTTTTTCTTCAAATAAAATTTGTTCTGCATATTGAGTTCATTCATAAAGGTCATGTAAATGTTTCTCAAAAGTTTGGTAGTTTTCGTGCAATATTGCGCGCAATATGTGCAATTTTAAAAATTTACAAAAACAAGATTTTCTCAAAAACGGCTCCAAATTTTTTCTTTAAACTTTTGGTAGGGATAGGCAAGAAAGAGTATGTCCCAATTCCGAATAGCTAGCGAAGACCCACGGAAAAACTAATACGCGAAAGTCTGTGCCATTCTGTAGCACCACTAGTTAAAAATTGCACAGTTCCTTGTTTTCGGAATTTTTTGACGATTACCATATTGAAGATAGAGACAAGCAGTTAAAAAATATTTTCTCAAAACCAGTTGCCAGTTTCTTTCTTAAAAGTTTCCTCGATTAGAGGGAAGTACGCTAATAAAAACAGTGCAGATGAAGTTTGTGTTAATCTCTTTGAATTTTCGAAAATTGCAAAAGTTACAAATAATGTGAGACAGTATGTACTGCTGTGGCACCAGTAATAAAATCAGGAAGCAAATCGTATGATACGAAGAGAAGAAATTGCGTCTTTTAATTACAGCTAAGTTTCTGCATTGGCATATGAAGCCTGTCTACCAACGAAGAGGCTAACAGTGGAAAGATCCGTCCTAGCTCTGCCAAAGGGAGCAGCAGTCGTGCCCGCCGTTTGGGGGCTCTTGATTCGAAGCGGAGCCCAGGGAGGGCAAGCGCTCACACAGCGCGCGCCTCGGAGAGTCGCGGGCAAAGGCGCGCGGCCGCGGGCGCGAGGCGAGGCGCGGGCGACGCCGGGCGCATCGGCAAAGGTTGCACACAGCCGCGGGCAGACGGACCGGCGAGGGGGATAGCAGATGAGACGGAGAGTGTGGTGGGTGCGGTGAAGTTAAAGGAAGGGAGGGGAGTTGCAGGAGGGGCGAAGGAAGTGGAGACGAGCAGGCGTCGCGATGTTGGAAGGTTGGGGAGGTTGGAGTGGGATGTGGGATGCAAGTGAATGGCGAGATGGAGGGGGAAGCAAAAGATTGATTGATTCTGGTTTCCGGGTGCGTCAACTACTTAGGTCATTAGTCCCGTACGTGTAGTGCGTGCTTTTTTCTCGGGAGGTGGCGACGATCTTTTCCCTGCTGGATGGCGAGATCTGGCGCCGACCTACCGTCGACTAGCGGGGTTTTCCCTCCAACCAGGTATCTTCCACCAGCGGGGCACCGCCCCAGCCGGGACAAGCTGTAAGCTCCCGACCGATCTCCCGGCATGTGTGCCAATGTAGTGATGGTAGTGTAAGTGTGTATGTAAGAGGAGAGGACAAGGAAGAGGAAGGAAAGATCGCGCGGTCTGTGGCCCGTTTGTTAGGGTACTGCTCCGGCATTCGCCTAGTACTGATCGGAGAAACCACGGAAGTGATAGAGGGTTTGCAGAAGTGAATGCACTTACGAGGACGGACAGCAAGAAAAGAATGAAGAAAGTAAAAGCATTGGGGATAGTGGGGGGTGAGCTTGCGGTTCCCTCTTCGGTGTATCTCCCCAGAGGGACATCGCCCCAGTCGGGACAAGCCCTGGTCTCCCAGCGTGAATGGTGATGCAATGCACGCATGCGTACGACTGAAGAGAGGAGGAGGACGAGCAAAGCGCGCGCTCCGTGGCCCGTTTGCAAAGGTACTGTCCCGGCATTCCCTGGTATTGCCCAGAGAAACCACGGAAAACTGCCGATCCAAACAGTCGGCCGCTAGAATTCTCCTCCAGGCTGCGGACGCGGAACAACGGCAAGCGCGACGAGCGGCGAGGCTGCGGCCGAGTGCGGTGTCTGCGCCTGAGAGGGAGTGGGCGCGACGGCCGCGCTGCAGTGGCGCGTCAGCCTCTCGCGGCCGCGCCCTCACAAAGCAAAGGCGAAGCCAATGCTGCCAGACCTAGCCCGCCCCGCCGCACTCCGCCCCACCCCACCCCACCCTGCCCAGCCACATCACGCACCAGCCAGCTCCGCCCCGTCCTATCCTTCGTGGCCTCGCCCTATCCTGCCTTGACCCGCCCCACCCCACCCCGCCCCACCCACCCCATCCCACCCGTCACACCCCGTCCCGTCCGATTCCATCTCGCCCCTCCCTGCACGCCTTTGCTCTGTCCTACGCAGCCCTGCGCTGACCTGCTTGGCCCTGTTCTGCCATGCGCTTCTCCCCGAGCTCAACTTGCCTCTCATAAAGGCATTCGCACACGTCACTATTGCACACCACCAAAGGTTTCTGGTTGAAAGGCCTGCATGTAAATACATATGTTTTGACTGACTCTCGTTTGACGCAATTTTTTGAAAAACTGTTCGTAATATTTTATTATCAAGTAAGTTTCTCCGCGACGTGTATTATGGTTATACGTCGATAGCCATGGGATAAATAAGTAAATTAATAAATAAACCACTATGCATTGCGTACTCCTGTGATATCACTCAAATTTCTTGATTCTTTATATTTAATTCATTCTCTTCATTGATTTCATTTGACAATAATGCTACGGTATGGTAATTCTTTTTCTATCAGATTCGAAATAACAAATTAAATTTTCGATGTCAGTTTGGTTACTAAGCACCATAAACCATTGGAGTCAAATTGATCTTCGTCATCATTGTTACACACTTTTATTTTTTTGTTCAAGCTGTAACTGTTTAAGAATGAGCCGAAACTTAAATCATTAGATGTATAATAAAAATGTAAATATAAATAGTAACTTCTAAAAATCACGTTTGTTGTGAATTATTTTGGTGAGAATGGTTTGCAATTTTGAAACGGATCACATATTTAAAATACCAAATAAGGATTTGTTTCCAAAGTAAATAAACAATATACAATCGAAAGTCCCATGAAGAGTGAAATGTGTTGAAAGGATCTACCCTCTCCGCAACCCTGGAAAATATCAATGATTGGCATGAAACTGGAAGTTCAGTAAATTGAGGAAGAAAAAGAGTATATAATTTAATTTTATTTACGAATACAACATAGGTTACAAGACACTGAGGACACAAGAAATATCGTGAATATCTGGATAAGGTTGAGTTGAGCCTTTCTCGGGAACACGTTTAAATCTCTGCAAGAAATCTTTCAGAGATAAATTCGATGAGTTAGTTCTTGTAGTCTAATATTTAATGAATAGCACTTGCCTTACGTATCTCGAGGTATCATCAAGATTGGCGGCAAGGGGCTGATACAGTATCCGAAGTACTGATCTTCCAAGAACGTGCCATGAAAGAGAAGCGAAATCAGCATTCGAATTTATATATGGGAGCAAATCCAAGGGTGTGTGGTGTATGGATAAACTATAACCGAAAGTTGAAAGAATACATATTTGGCACGCAATCAGGGATCAATAAAATCGACCACACAGAGGGTGAAAAAATAATGGAATCACTTGAACGCATTGTTTTCCTTATTAACAGGAGTTGAGCCACCAATTGCAATTAACACAACTTTAATTCATTTTGCTGTGGATTCGTGTAAATATGCAATAGTCTCATGTGGAATTTTGATCATTTTTCCTCAATAACATAGTGCTTTTTGGAAAGAAGCAAGATTAGGAAATCTGCTCCATAGTCTCCAAAATGGACTTTGGCGTCTCAATAACGTAAAAGCCTGGTGATTGGGTTGGCAACGAAAAGTGCTGAAATTCATTTTCATGCTCTTAAAAACATGCCTGAATTGGGGAATTATCATATTGCAACCGCTTAAATGGTCTGCTACATCAGGTTGCGAATGTTTGAACTTGCGCCTCTGTCTCCACGAAACATTAATGAAATGCCTGATAGAGCATAATATTTCAGTGGCAGCGATGAAAACCTAGTCTTTAATACCTCCAACCGATCACCGTAAAAGGAGCAGTTAATAGAATATTTTCTTGAGCTAGACGTTGTGCATTTTTCTGTTTATCGCTGAAGCAAACGGCACGTTAAGCAAGTCCTGGTATGCAAGAAGTACATCACGCAAGCTTTCTATGTGCATCCGGAGAAGCTTGTCAGGAGGTAAATTGTTATTTATTGTAAATTATACCATCATGTTACAATACATTTCCAATAGCTGTTAGCAAAATTCATAAGCCGCCAAAAATTTCGTAAAATTTGTTCATTTCGGATTGCAAGCAACTTTTATAACAAAAAGGGTTATTAAAATATTGGTAGCTATGTCCATACCTATTGTCGTCAGTGAAAAAAAATATAATTTAGAAATTGGGCAGAGGTTAATGTTAATATGTTTGAGAGGAAATTTGGACATTTACTGCTGAATTTCTGCATTTCCTGTCTATACTATAGTCTAGGGCAGACCTGCACAACGCCTGCTCCCGCGGGCATTCTGCACTTGCGAGCCGATCGTCTGCCCGTGGCAGCGCCAAAAGTGCAAGTAGTGGGGAGGAGGAAACTTTGCGGGGAGGGGAGAAGTCTGACGTCGCACGACGCGGCGCGTAGATTGAATGCCTGGGCGTCTAATACAATGATCTAAGGTGCTAAATTATATGCCACTTATTTAAATATATTATGTCTAGTATTTCATGTTAAAAGGGCCATAATTCACTCTATACGTTCTGTGGACTGCTGTATATCCACCTTTGTCTCCACCTCTGTACGCATTTTCCTTTTCTAATTTTTTATAGAAAATAAGGTGCTCATTGTGATGCTTAAGCAATATTTTAGTACAAAAACTTTAAAATATATGTTTATGTATAAGAACAAATATTATTTAATTCTAACTAACAAAAAATTGCAATTGAATAATTGATTGTTCACCAGGAATGTTATAATCTCCAAATCATAGCAAAATGAAGAAAATCGTGAGAGCAATCTCTCACATCAAGATTGATATAAAAATAGAATATGTGGCATTTCCAAGAAGGGTTACGTGTGACAGGACATTTGTAACCATTTTTTCTCCATTATGAAACTGATTACAAAAGATCAACGAGCAAACCCCTGTGACGATATGTTACGGATAATCATAAGATTATCATGGGTAGTGTTAAATAGAATGCAAAGGGCTTTATATTTTTATACTATGTCGTAAACGACTCTACACTCTTGTCAGAAATTTGAGCAGAAAATAATCAAGATTTTTTTCAAGAACAATATGTTCTTGCTTGGATAGAACCATCTTATTCAATTAAATATAGTTAATGAAAATTAGTGTATTGGTGTCATCGTCAAACAAAAACAATTCAGTATCATAATTTTGTAGTTAGCACAACTCTAAATTTGTTATTACATCGTAGCAAAGCGAATTACATTATCAGCCCTGCAAGCACTTATAATACTTGGTGTCCAAATCTAATATGTATAATTCGTTGTAGTTTCATATTTCGCCTTGTCATATACCAACAACAAACATTTGCAATGTAATACAAAAGGCAATATTACTTGAACTGTATATGACCGTTCTTGTCGATTCTGTCACGTTCTTGCCGATTGCTCTTTAAATTTACGCGCTATCTTTCGAATTGCGCATTCTGATTGGTGGTCCCCACTCCTAGAGTAAGTCTCATCCCCACCCTTCATCGATTTTTGCATTTGCACCCGAGTTGCCCGCGCGCAGCTCCTGACGTCAGTGGAAGTGCAAAATGCTGTGCAGGTCTGGTGTAGGGGGAAAGTGTTGGAATCACCTCCACAATATGATTTGAAATATTGGTCGTAAAATCCGATGAATAATATTTTAAGCTGTAACTTCGCACACACGTCAGAATTAAGGTTGGTCTTTTCCAGACATTAGTATTGTTGCAGTGGGAGAGGAGATACGTGGGTAATTCATCAATTTTGCTCTAATTTTCTTTAGGTTGGCTCTATGGGTTTGTTCAGCGTTACCGCTTTTGGCGGAATATCCCACTTTTTAAGATTGAAAGTGAATGTCCCGCGCGATGCTGCCAAAATCAGGATTTTAAAAAATCTTTCGATTTGAATTGCCCAATGCAAAATAATACAAAAAAGGAAAACAAGAAAAAATCACGCCCAAGAAATCTCAGCAACAGTAGCGGATGAGTCAGTCGTCGCATGAGTAGGCCGTCGCATTGCACAATGTGTCGTCGAGCTAGCGGTGTCAATGCCAACGCAGACTGCGACGCGCAGTTCATTTTTTAACGAAATGTTGTGTGCTCGCTTCGCATATTGGATATACTCTACTTGGAAAATAAACTGCACAGCTCAATTGTGCACAATTCCTTCACACTTTGTTTAAAATGGTGAGAAAATAAGATGATAGTTCTTCGGACAGTTTTGATTTGTCAGTGCAAGACACATCCATTACGAAAATTATACTAGAAAAACGTCGGTTAACTAAGTACAACGTTAAATGGGAATGTGATTATAACTGACTGCAAAGTAGTGAAGCAAGTAAAACGAGTATAAAGCATGTTGTCGACTGTGTAAGAAAGAGTGGAGCGTTTCACATAGTGGACTAAATGATATTATACAGTACTCGAAAGCAGGCTCTCAAATGAAGATCGCAAGCTCTCACGCTGCAAAAAAAATTAACAGACACTGCAGAGGCAGGTAGGTCTTCTGATTACGAAAAAAACCTATAAAATATTAGCTGATGAAATATGATAACCTACTGATTACGACATTTGTGAATGAGATCTGTATAATTGTATCTGCTTCAATACTTACAATTAAAATATTACTAATATTGTGGTTTTGTATTTTGTCCCGCTTTTTCCAAACAAATCCAGCTTTTTTTCACTAAGATATGTTAAAAGTCACGACGAAAAATATCCTAGCAATGATGGTTTGTATGCTCATCAACCTCTAGGTGACACTGTTGTCTTCGATTGTGGTAGGTTTCTCCGTTATCAACTCAGACCACCTTGCGCTGTTACGAATGAAAAATAGTCTCGCCACTCAAATAGTTCGCACCAAAGAAGAACATTACCAGGAAAAGAGGTCAACAGTAAACAGTGAACGTTACAGTGATATTCTGTTAAACAATTTGAAGCTTACAATTCGCAACTAAAGCAGAGGTCGACTGTCGGAAAGAATTCTTTCCTTGCATGGCAATGCGCGTCTACATACCACCGCCCACACCGTTCAAACACTTCCGAAGCAGCGTTTCGAGGTGATGGAGCATCCTGCGAACAGTCTCGATCTCGGATTACCATCTGTTTTATCCACTTAAAAATGATCGAAGTGGCCATTGATTCTGCTCCGATCAACAGATGAAGAAATCGGTGCATACGTGGCTTGCTGCGTAACCAAAAACGTTTTTTCAGAGGGCATTTAAAAGGTTGTTCACCGATGGACCAAGTGCGTTGAAAAGCAGGGCGACTAAGTTGAAAAATGTTATAAGTAAAAATAATGTACTTTTGTTGTAATAAATTATAAAAATTAATAGCAGACACTCATTAACTTAACTACGTACATGCAATTTTGTAATTTAAAATTGATTTGTATATGCAGATGTTCTGGAAGGAAACAATGAAACTTCGAAAATAAGCTCTTAAGTCAATTTTAAGCATATTTTACTCTTTTAAACATATTTTGCTAATAAACTTATTCGATATTTCGAATGCGATTACATGTGATCCACGTTGCTTGGTCTGTAAGTAGTTTTTAATTTTATTTAAGTATTAGTTATTTAATTTCATCTGCCAATTTTCCTTTATAAGTTTGCTTCTTTCTTATAGTGTATATTTGCTTCTTTATGTTAATCTCTTATTTTGTCCTTTTCTATGTTAGAGTCCCACTGATGAAGGGAAATTGTTTTCCCGAAAGTTAACTTAGGGCACGTTATAATAAATATTATAACTCATGGTTGTGCATGATTATCCCTTACCTTCCATTTTGTCAAATAAACCATTTTGCACAATGTACGTGTTCGAATAAGCAAGCTATTTGTTACTCAATGTATATGCTCATTGCATATGCCTAAGCTATTCATACGAATTTCTCATTATGTATTTTATTCAACTGTGAAAAATACGTTTGCCAATCGCTTGCAATTCTGAGAAGACCATATTCGCCTGGGCGGCCCGCATTGCCCATTCTCAGAATCGCCTACAACAAATCTGAGCCCTGCGCAATAATTCACTTATTGAAAAGTTAACTATTCAAAGTGTTAAATTAACAAATATAGTTATAATCTTGTCATAACATATTACGCGCGCCCTGATTGGCCACGTCCAGAATTGGCGCTAGCGGACAGATTGCGTGAGTTGCTACGCGTCTCCTTCAAATCAGTCAAACTATGGTTCTTGCAGCGCACACTTTGTGTCACACAAAGGCTCACTCATTACGTCATCTTCACGTTGCAACATATTACATATACGTATGTACAAGATTATTCTAGTATTCTTTTATAATTCAGTATATTATACAACGAACTAGTCATTAACTATCCTGTCGAACTAGTGGCATTAACTATCCTGTTTAGAAACATTAATGTTTCAAGTGAACATTTGTGCGTGTGAATTAGAATTACGTTCGTCATATGTTGTGCGATGTACTGTGCTTCATATTTATGCTCACAACGATGGACTCTATACATTCAATACATTGATGCTTTAAATGAATAATTGTGCGCGTGAGACAGAATTACGTTATTCACGTGTTACGTAATAGTGTGTGCTACGCTTGTGTTCGTAACAGTGGCTCTTCGTGTATTGAGTTGAGCATGTATTCACTACATACCACTCATTGTTTCCAGAATGGCAACTGAACAGTGTAATATTTCCTTGGTGTGTTTCTCAACTTTGCTAGGAGTCCACCGCCCGCCTTATGCGTCATCACGCATTTCTGCAACAGCCAGGCGAGTTCTGGGCGCGTCAGCCTCCCCTCACTCCCTTGAGTGAATTCTGACCTGGCATTCGCCGGGGACCAGCTGACAGCATATCGCTGCGTCGACCAATCGCCATTTGTAAATGACCTGAGTAACAATTACTCAATTTTTACAACCTCACTGTTAATTTCAATCTAACTTGCTTCATTTTAATCTCTGCATATATTACGTGCATAGACGATCAATCTTGGCAACTTTCTGTGGTTCAATTATAACATGGTATATTTAATCATAATCACATTATGTCGGTAGTTGCTTAATTTTATCTTTCACATCTTCACAAGACATAATAGTTACATTAGTGCAATTTTAATGTAATAGTCGTTTGATTCAATTACAGTTTATTTATTTACTCTACAAGTCTTTCAATTCATTTTGTGACGATGACAACACCTGACAGACCTTTTTGAGGCACTCTAGGCTGGTGACTTGCAGTTCATTAACTATTAATCCATCACCAATGGTCCTCCCTGGAAAGTAGAGCAATCACAGGGTGAAAGGGTAGTGTGTATGGCTCCCGCCTTAAACTAACCACAGTCCGCTGACTACAACAAGCGCACTATTCATTTCAGTACTTACGATCACTCCAGAATTCGAAGTACCCTGATAAGAAATGTCATAGTACACGAAACTAGCGTCGTAGCAAAAAAAGGTAACCGTTAAAGGCCATTAAGAATTATTAACTTGAAGAAAAATATATACCTAATATATTGTTGTTTCTATTACTTGTCCACTCTCTGGTAGGTATATTTAATTTGAAAGAAACAGTAATGAGAGTACAAACGTATACAATAATGTAGTAGGTGGGTAATGACTTCGATATTTACATAGAACGTTGCTTTAAAATGAATCACATCACAATTCATATCGCAAATATTATACTGAAATATCTTGTATACAATAGAAGGTGAAGAAAAATGAGATGGAACCAACTTTTAAAAAAATATGTATGAACATTTTGTGTGTCCATCTAACAATTCTGAAATGCCACATCAAATGAATTAAATTTATTTTATTAGAAACGCTTCCTTTACTGAGTACGTTAGTATTGCACACGAAGTTGTATTTGGTGATAAATGGAACTTCGGATTTGGTCTCGTTTAAATCTGCTTTGTTCACAAAATCTGCATTCGACAGCTTGGCCAATATCATGAAGTGCTTTGTCTGCATCAAATAATGAAACATAAATATTAAATGTATCGCAGTCCACAAAATACCGTACGGTTTGGTGAAGAGCTGAGGGAGAATGAACGAAAATTCAACGGAGATGGAACTGAGCGATGGCTCTCTACTTTTCTTTGTTTTCTCTGCTTTGGACGAAAAAATACAGTTCACTTATTTGATTTTTTCTTTTTTAAAACCCACGTACGAAGACTGATACTTCACATTCATGATTCATAATTAATTTCTTTACATAATGGGAAACAGTTTAAACTCACAAATCCTCGTAAATTAAGTTTTTCTATTCTCTTTTCCATTCATCAAAAAGTATGTTTCACAAGTGCATTCACTTTGCAAGGAGTATTATTTTATTTATTCAAAAACGCAGCCTTGGCAAAAGGCATTATACAGGCCAAGGCTGCCTTATACCTTATTTGATACAAAACACGGACTTTTCTTATCAATCAATCAATCAATGATGCCTAATTTTCCGTGGCGAGGCTCAGGCCACGAGGCCTGCTCTGCGGCCTTACCACGCAAATTACGCTACGCTCGTAGGAGGTAACGCTCGAATGACGAAACGGCAATTTGAATTTCGCCCAGAGGCTTCATTTAGGGTGGAAAGCAGTAAATCTACAACATGGGACACCCACCTTTACTTCCCCTCCGAAGGGAGTCGTACGAAGAATTTTTTCGCCCTTAAAAATTCACAGCTTCGATCGGGTTTAAACCCGCGACCTTGGGAGTAACAGTCCAATACGCTTACGATTACGACACCGAAGATATTTCTAGGATTCAATTTCACTCGCAGGGAATTGCACATTAACAGCTCCATTTACGTTCAAAGTCCTTTAACTACCAAATTTTTTACATTTCATCGAAGCTTTTTTATGATTAATGAAAATATTGTCATATTAATTAGCTATGTTAATGACTACTCCATTGCTATAATTTTCTGAAAATTCTTCTTTCACAAAGTATTGAATGTTTCCTACAATTATCACTAGGCACGACAAAAAGTGTACCGAGTCAAAATTTACACTTGAAACGCTTTTGACAGTCGTGAGATATGCCGATAATTACAAGTTTCCTAAAATTTTCAACCACAACACAAATGTATTGTTTAGAAACTTGCGCTATAAATTCACAAGTGGTCTTCGTTCACTTCCGCTTCGATCAGCCCAACGTGGCGTATCGAAACAGCAACGTCGTTGGGCACGACGCAGCCCTGGGTCAGATCGCAGCGCTCGATAGCCCCGCGCGGGCGCCGCCGCAAGCCGATTGCCTGCGACTCGCAGAGAGCAGCGGGGCGACGCTGGTGGGATGCTGGGGGGCGGGCAGGTGGGATAGGAAATGGGAGAGTGCGGCGTGAAGGGTTGGGAAGGAGGGATATCAATGAGGGGTAACTGAAGGGAGAGCAGTAGAAAGAAGAATAAGGAAGAGATGAAAAAGAAAGTGATGTTCCAACGATGGGGTTGTGGACAGGAGCGGGCGGAATGGGAGGGGCCGGCATGGAGAAAGGCATGACTGTGCGAGATGGGTTGGAAATGAGCGGGAAGAGAAAAGACGAGACCATATAGGACGAGACAAGGTGGGTCGGGGATAAACGTGGCAGGACGAGCCGCAGCGGGACAGGAGTGGGCGGGACGGGAAGATGTGTGATGACGTAGGGTGGGACAAGAGCGGGCAGAACGGTATGGGGCAGAACTAGGCGGAACAGGGTAGGACGTCGGGACGGGCGATCGGGACGGGCATGACTACGGAAAGGATGAGATGATGGGAAACGAGAAGAGATGATGGAACGGGAGGGTGAGACGCATATATGGCAGGGAAGGCGGGAAAAACTAGGTGGGGATCGGCTAGCCGGGCGGGGCCGGGCGGGACCGGGCGGGGCCGGGCGGGGCCGGGCGGGGCCGGGCGGGGCCGGGCGGGGCCGGGCGGGGCCGGGCGGGGCCGGGCGGGGCCGGGCGGGGCCGGGCGGGGCCGGGCGGGTCCGGGCGGGGCCGGGCGGGGCCACTCCGGTATGCTAATCGAAAATCGTCCTCTTCGGAGCGCTCTCCGCGTGGCTCCGCGAGTAAGTCGCTTAACAGCAACATCCGTAAAAGCCGATCGCCGCGCGCACGCAACTACAGCGGGGCTGAAATAACGCAAATATCTGCTTTGGAGCTCGCGAGCGATAACGTCGAAACAACTTAATTTGTGCGCCATAAATTAATGCGGGCTGGCAAGAGCGCTGCACTGTATAATACGGGCGTATTTGGAAACTAATCAGTCTTAACTTTATATGATCGGAAAGATTCAGTATATAGCGTTTGATAGTAGAGAAATGTTTACTTAATTTTAATTCAACACTAATAAATATAAACGTTTTTTTAAGTAATTTAGATGCATTTCTACTGCAGATTCATGCCACTCGTAATGAAAGATGACATATGAAAGTTACTTTCTCGCATTGATTTTATAATGGGATATGGAAAGATGTGAACATTATTATCAGTAATACTAATAATAACAATAATAACGAAGATAGTCATTGAATATTGTAAAAATTCAATATATCTCTTGTGAAACTATACACTAAGTCACTCTGCAACTCTGAATGAAATTCTTAATCTAATTTATGTTATAATTTTTGTAATAGAATTTATCCCACATTCCTATTAAAAGTTCATTTTTATAATTTTACTGATCATTAATAGTAGTAATTATTTTAAACAATTAACAGTTAATTGAAACAAAACGAAAATTCTGTTAAAACCACAAATTTCCAATAATTATCACTCGGATTCTCGGTTTTAAAAGCTTTACTCAAGCAAAAAAGAAATTGTAATCAATCCTCTCGTTTGCAAACCAACTCATGGCGTTCCATTGTCTTCCAGCCACGTTAGTCAGTAGATTAATATTACGTTTTATCCCCGACCATTTCAAGCAGATAACGAAGCCGCACCTGCACAGCTCGCAGCTTATTGTGCGGCGAAGCATGAAGCAACAATTCTTGAACCTCAATTCACAAAAGCAAAGGCGGTGCTTCGTGCTCATGTTTCCTCCGGGATGGAGAGAGCGGGTCTGAGATCGTATCCCAGCGCGGCCGGAAACAGAAACGGAGACAGGGGGAAGACGTGCCGGCAAAGAAGGCGCGGATGAGGGGAACGGCAGCGCCGACGGTGCCTGCGAGGGACGGTTCAAGAGGTGACAGTGAAACCGGAGAGCGACGAAAGCGGAAAGGACGCGGGAGGCAAAGGGCTGGGTGGGCGCTGACGCCCGAAGCTGCGCGAATGCTGGAAGGGAGGTGGGCAGCCAGCGGCGGTGAGCAGTCAAGTGCCGCGAGGTTGGCTGGCTTGAACTGCAGTGAGACGGCACAGGACGATGGAAGCAGCAGAGATTTTTTAAACAGGGGTGCGAGGTGAGGTCTTTGAGGACGACAGTGTTGAAGTTGGTGTGGTTAAGGGCGGCGTAGTTATTAGTGAGTAAGTTATTGGCGAAGCGTGGTTGGCGTACTTGTGGTAGGCGAATTTATGGTTGGAGAGTGAGAGGTTTAGATAGGTGTGGAGATGGAGAATCGTGCGATTGCGTTGTTGGTGGTGACGTACTTTATGAGATTATTTTTTCGGATTGTATGGGGATTAAGAGGTTGGGAATTGTATGACTGGGGGTTGTGTGATACTGATACGGGTGGGATTAGACAAGGCCTGGTTACATACGGTACGATTGATTGATTGTTAGTGACTCTGGGCGCGTCAACTACTAGAGTCATTGGTCCCGCAAGAGCAGTGCATGTTTTTCCCCGGGAGGTGGAGATAGTTTCCCACGGCTGATTGGCGAGATGCGGCGCCGACCCTAACGTCAGATAGCGGTTTTGTTCCTAACCAGACATCTCCCACCAGAGGGCACCGCCCCAGCCAGGGAATGCTCTAACCTCCGGACAGGTGTTTCGGCGTGTTTTAGACACGGTGCGGTTGAAACGCGAATTGGTTGAGAAAGGTGGGGTTAGAGATGAGAAGTTGGTAATGCTGTTTGAAGACAGAGGCGTTGGCAGGGAGGGCAAGACCAACCGTGACGGCGAGGGTGACGGGTGAGATGGAGTCTCAGGAGGCGGCAGCGGCAGGGCAATCGGCGGGGGCGGCGGGGGCGGCGGGGGCGGCGGGGGCGGCGGGGGCGGCGGGGGCGGCGGGGGCGGCGGGGGCGGCGGGGGCGGCGGGGGCGGCGGGGGCGGCGGGGGCGGCGGGGGCGGCGGGGGGCGGCGGGGGGCGGCGGGGGCGGCGGGGGCGGCGGGGGCGGCGGGGGCGGGCGGGGGCGGCGGGGGCGGCGGGGGCGGCGGGGGCGGCAGCGGCAGGAGAGTTGGCGGGGGCGGCCGCAATGGGGCGAAGAACGAGGTGGGCGGCGCGGCGGCGAGTTCAAAGGCGGGGCTGCGGGCGCCAGTCGCCCGTGAACGACGCGAGATAAGCGCTCCGGCGCGCGGCGCGTCTGCGGGCGGCGCCCGCGCTATCTCGCGTTTTGTCTTCCAATTATGGCGCACTTAACCTCCTGCAAGACGGCGCGCCGAGCGGGGGGCGCCGGTGGCGCGGCGGGTGGCGCAACAGCGCGGCGGGAGGCTGCCAGAGGAGGCGGCGAGCGGCGGCGACGAGCAGAAAGGGCAGGAGATGAGGCCGCTCCGGTGAAGATCCGTGTTATTGCCAGGGGAAGGAAATATGTTGGGAAGATTGTAAAGTGGGGAATAACGTTGGAAAAGTGGACGCAAAAGAAATGAGGGTCAGAAGGAGGAAGTTTATCTGCTCACTATTAAATGTTAGTCCTGTTGGATTGGGATAAAATCATGACTACTCTTTGTGCTGCTGTGAAGCAAGGCGTTGATGAAGGAAATGTACGAAATGTCATTGGATATTTGTGCGTGGTTTTATAGGTTAAACTAACATTGATATTGAAAATGTAGAATTAGGAATCATAATAAAATAAATTTGTATTTTTCCTTTTTGTATCGCTGAAATACCAAACTCTCCAATGTCGAAAAGAAGCATTTTTACATAACTTTACACTTTCCTAAACCCAATTAGTTCTATCTCAAAAATAAAATTTGTGCAGTAGTTTGGTGTCTTAGCGATCTTTTATGAGTGAAAATAAGAAAATTTTATCTTCCCCCAACAGCTATATTAAAGTTAAAAAATTTGGAAAGAATCCAAAATTTCAATTTTTAGGAAGGTTTAATTTTTTGTGGTCCGCTACTTATCACTGATATTTTACTGAAGTAGCTACATTATTTTTTGTAAAACCACAGAAAAATAAGGCTGTAATTCTAATCATTCTTTAAAAAACTGACTCTGAAAATTGAAATTTGTTCTTAGAGGTTCAATCGTTTGATAGCAAATATTACACAAATAGAAACATCTTAAGTATATAAATATCACTTTAATTTGATGGAATTATATACAATGATCAAGAGACAAAATCAGTGTGATGTTATGTAAATAAATTATTATTTTATTTTTTATCGTTCATTACACCGATGTATTTGAAACACTTGAGAGATAATCCATAATGTAGATTATTGCTATATTGATGAACAAAAAAGTTTATTTAAATCCATGCGTGGCGAGATTCAGACCTTCAGACCCGCTCTTCCGTCTGACCACGCAAATTTTGCCAAGCCTCTTTCACCATCTATGGGAGAAAATATATTATTTGGGCGACGCAACAGGTTTGAATTTAGCCCAGAGGGTACTTTTAAAATTATGTTATGTTTTAAATGCAGTAAATATACGAAATGGGACTTCCGACTACTTTCTCTCGGAAGGAAGGCGTACGAGGGATTTTTTTCTCCCCAAATTCGTCTGCTATTGGGTTTGAACCCGCAAACTGGGAGGCACAGCTCGATGCGCTGACCTTTACTCCAGCGAAATCGCTGCAGAAATAGTTGCAGTGAGGAAAATGGCTCAGTGAGAGGCAGAAGAAACGAAAGAACCCCGAAGAAACGAGAGCTTTCTTAGACCAATACACAGTCCACTTGGAAAGACCATGGGGTCCAACTCGAGCCTCAGGAAGGAAAGGCGCCTGCTGAACTCATTACGCCAGGAGCTCCTTTGAATTATATACACTCTTCACGTTGTATATATGAAAGCAGCGGGAAAACATGTTAAATACTAATTTTTTTGTTAGAAAAGAAACTATGAGGGTTGGGTTAAAGCCATGGCAACTTTAATTTTTTGTGAGAATGCGAGCACGGTTGGAAAATATGTAATATACAGTACATGTGAAAGGAGAAAGTTTAAACTAAGTGCATAGACAATAAAGACACACCAAAATTGGATTTTTTTCACATTTATTAAGGTATTTGAAATGACAGTACTGGTTTCCTGTTCCAATGTGTTTTAGCATATATAAGTTCACAACATTCCAAAAGCAGTACATATCAGTTCTTGTAAAGGCGGCGAAATAGAACTTTCAATCATGTACTGGGAGAGGTATGAGTACTGGGGGTGTGATACATAAATTCTGCAAATAATTCTCTGGATGATATCTGCAAAAACACAATGGATCCCTCTTGTTAGAAGATTTATATGAAAGAATCAATGATCATTGAATAAATAGTCAAGATTTACCTGTATTGGGAGCGGGGAGAAATAGTTTGGCATTAATTTCAGCTAGCAATTTAGTGGTTAATACACGACACCATTTTTAAGCGTGAGAACGCTATGCGCTGTTTGAATGGCCGACTGTCGGCGCTTTCACAACTGTCGCAAGTTTAAATCCAATTGGCACAGCACTCTAATACACACGCACTCATGCTTGCTTTCATTTGCGAGAACACGACTGCTATGAAATGACTGTTGTGGAGTTTGAATTTTATAACAATGCCGTCGCCGCGTGTTACACGAAGTATCGAAGCTTCTAGAACCCGCTGTCTGGCTTGCCGGGTGACCAGTAAGTGCTGTAGCCTGGCGGTCATGTTTGAAAGCATGAGAAAACAGTTGAAGATCTGTCGCCAAAGAACTTGTCTCCCAAAGCACCTCAAGAAAGGAGTAATTCTGCTCTTTTGTGAGCATTAGCGCGAGGAATTTGGGACATCTCCGGCGCGCGACCTTTAAAATGTAAGTTCTAAGCTAGTAATTAATGCCAAAGGATTCTTATAATATTTGATTTACTCGGACGGCACCAAATTTGAATCATTCTTGGCCGCTCATGTGCCAACAGAAGGTCCGATTTTCCTTCTTTCGACCTATCGGCCTTATGAACTAAACTCTGGTTCTTGAGCGTTACTTCCACCCTAAAACTTAGTTCATTTACATTTCATATAATTCACATCCCATTATATTATTTCGGAGTATTCTTTCTACACTGCACGATTTTCTCCATCATCATATTCTCAATTGTCTCTTCTCCAAGCATCTCCTTTCATTTTACTACTTTCCCAACATTTAGCCGCCACGGCCTTCCTAAGTCTCCTGGTACGTGGAGGCGAGTAGAACCACTATCTCTGCGGAACCCATTTAATAATAATAAAACGGGATTAAAAAAGGCCTAATTAGGCAGATGCTTGATTACCACAGGTTCCACATCGGTCCGCACACTCACAGGTCGTCTGGTGCGTTGCTCATCACTTGTTGCTACGCGTCCTTGCAGAAACTCTCCTGCGCGTCTCGCCACTGTCCGGTATAAAAGGGCATTATTCCCAACAGCTTCCACCAATTTCCTGTGACATTCTAGGGCATTTCTCCCATGGAGAAGTGCTGCCTTGGTGTACGAGCGTTGTTCGAAGAGGGTTACGTTCATCTCCCTCGGCGACAGTCAGACAACTGATTCCACATTCCTCTCTGTGTTAATAGAGACGCTCCAAGAACAGTCTGTTGTGAACACACAGTAGTTAAACATTTCTTTCGTGACAAATGCAATTGTGTGATCCGATAGTATTTTTAAGAATAAAATTTTTCCTATGATTTCAGCCCCAAACTTTGTAAGTCATAACTTAAAATAAAGTAAAGTAATCAATAAATAATGTTTTGAATATTTTTGCTTGCCTTTATTTGCCCTTATTTTATGGAGGTCATTAATGCTTCAATGGATGAAATGAAAGAAATATTTTTACACAACTAATTTGATTCCGAATACATTATTTCTCTAATTTTTTTAAAAATATTTAACACTGACTTTTGTTTTATTATTTTCAATATTATTTTTGGTAACCGTCAAGCGCCAGTGCTTAAAATTATTCTACATATTACTGTAACACGTAATAGAGAACGATGGTCTTTCATTTAATAATTAAACTACATGGTAGATTGCAATTGTCGAGTGAGACATTACAGAGAGAGTGAGAACTTAACATGCGGAGCTGATATGGAAATGACATTTGCAAATAGTGGGAGGGTAGTTTGTGCATCACGAAATAATTAATTTACATTTCTGTATACAACTCAATCTGAAGTAGCTGTTTATTTTATTTCAGTCATGCAATTATAAAATCATTTCACAAACAGCTTTCTGAAAACAGCGAATTCTTCTATTACACTTCTTATATTACAAGAGAAGATGTTCTTGAGTCTCTTGCATTATAGTAGGTTCATTTACAGAGTAAAGAAAGTTCTGTACGACTGCAGGAATGTCTTTGGGATTTCCACTGAAATAGACGTTCAGAGAATGGTCCATGTCTTGAAAAGTATTTTTGTAAAAAAGCCTGTTAGTGCGTCTACCTGCGAGTGCTTTGTAATTTCAGCATTTTCATCTTCACTAATTCAATTTCCACGGTGTTTCCGGCAAAACCGGTTAAACCATTTAGTGTTGTGATCTTTAGGTGGCTATTATTTAAGGCAATGGTTTCGATATTTTTTACATATTCGGTAAGCTTTGAAATACGAAACTCTCACTGGAGGTTAAGAAATGTTCTAATACTAAAAGTCCTAAACCACTAAGTAGTAAATCCTTATCTAAGTAAACCTGTAAGATAAAATCTATACAATCTACCTTGAGGTTCGTCATTGACCCTTGTGGCGTCCTGAAAGCATTACACAGACATAAAAAGTACAAACAAGTTTGATTTACAAAAATGTACACAAAATGAATTAAACTCCCCTGTACACACTTTCCGGTATTTCCCGACCGCCAGCCGCGATCGTACAGTCTTGTGGGTACACCAATTGTAACAAAGAGACCCCGCCTCGTGTGCACGCTCCTACCGTGCCACTCACGTGACTTTCGTCACCCGAGCAACGCATAAAATCGCTCCAGCCTGAGCGTGAATTTTGCGCAAAAGCGCAAGGTCTCCAGAACAAAGCCCGCCGGCGAGGGTGAGTCAGCCCAATTTATACCCGCTGGCTCACCGCCTCGTGGCCACCGTTGCGCGTGGGAAGGGGGGTTGCATATTACCACGTGGCAAATCAAAACAAGCCAGCGTCACCTCTAAAAATATCTGCACCCCCAACGCCGTGCGTCTCGCCATCCATTTATCAGGTATGCGAGACTTCCGCCCCCTCCTTCCACGCAGGGTAGCCAACATGACGCTACACCCACCTTTTCTATAAGACATTCCAGAAGAAACTGAACATTGCACGAACATAGAAACTTCAAACAATATGGAATTCGTCGACTGATATTCACCAGGAAATCTGTTTCAGTTTTTTCTTTAGTACAATCCCACTGAATATTATTTAAAAACTAAAAATTGCACAATAAATCAATCATTTTTAGTTCTTGTGTATACCACGAATGAAACTTTCCCTACTCAATTCGCGAAGTAGGATTTTGGGGAGCAAGCCAGTCATATTCGATCGCGATGACAGTCCGCTCCTGCCCCCATTGTTTACGACCTTTCGCCAACGCGTCCAGGTCTCGGCGGCCGCCGGCCTGGGGCTTGCCCCAGGGGATGGAGTGTCGGTCTGCCTACCCCCTCCCCCTCCGGGGGAAGGGCCACCGCGCGATCGATGCGCCGCGCGGGCCGGCGGAGGCTGCTCGAATTAACCGCAGCCGATGCTCGGCCTTCGTTAAAATTCTACCGACTGCGGTTGCGGCGGAGGCGCCGAGGTCGTTTTGTTGTCCTCCCGGACGCCGCTCGGGCGGGCCTTGCCTTCCCTTCCCTTCCCGTCCCTCCCCCCTTCATCACGTGCATCCTCTCTCCCCGTCCGCATCTGCCACTGCTCGCCCCTCCACGTGAGCAGTCATCGATTCGTCATCCCGCTTCGTCGACGTCGTTCTCCGTTCTGGGTTGATGCACTACACCATTGGCGGAGCAGCTGATCGACATATATTGTCTCCATAAGACAATTTATGCACCAGGTTAATCTTTACGACGACCATTTTCTTCAACCGAGAGTGTTACAAAGAAGAATGTTCCTCTAAAAGTAAAGACTAACATTACAATTTAAAACATTCTTGTAACAGTTCTCTGGAATAAAATTGTTTTAAACGTTGCTCTATTGTTTGCATTCTGCTTCCACGTCTTGTACTCTGTAAGTACTTTTTTCACGCATACAAATTGCACTGCTGCTTGTCGTTAGTTCCGAAAATCTAACAGTTGTGGGCACAGCGATGTTGGGTTTGTTTTGTTGTGCTCGCCGATCTCCGTTTCCGCGTGCGCTCTCGACTCACAGCCAACGGCCTTCTCTTCTCTCCTTTCCGTGTGTCACACGTACCCTCCCCTCTTTTCATCATCTGTTATTACTTTCAAGGTGCGCATTTCGGTGGGCAAATGTTTAACCTAAAGGACTCTGAACACACACAAATGCGGCCAAAGTTCTTGTCCCCGCAAAATAACCCATACAATAAAAAAATACTCTCAGGGCCCCTGTAGAGTCTTCGGTCATGAGGTCCCAGGATTTGAAACCCAACAGTGGCAAATTTTCAACCCGAGCTACATAACTAGAACAAATACAATCCCTATCTGGAGGAGAGTTTAAACAGCCGGGTGCTCTGATATACAGATTTTCCTGGTACAAAAGACGGAGAACTATCTTAAAAACAACCCACGGATCGCTAGCGATCTTTCGCATTCTTGACTCCTCCTCTCTCCTTACACTCACCCACATACTCAGCTCAGCCGAAACTAAACGAACGTTTCTTGGCGGAAGAACACCGCCACTTTCTGAGACATGCAATACACCTAAGGAACTAATGTCCTGAGAAGTTCACGCGCCCGAAAGCATTAAGTAATCAATCTGTCATTACTAATCCTCACAGAGAACAGTCATGAATTCATCTCACTTCGTCGTATTTTCTGAGTTGATACACTTCGCCATTTGTAGCTCACTTGACAAAACATTCATAATACAGCTTTTCTCATGCTTACGGACTGCTCTGCTGCTTTGCTGTGAGTTCCGGAGAACTGCCGGTTGCTTTAGACTCGAGGTCATGTTGTGGTGTATACCAAACACCGTCTCCGAGGACGCTTCCACACTCAGGCGGTGCTGCTACTGTGCAATCAACGCTCAAGGAAGGCTGCAAAATTTCATCGTCTGCCCGTCGACATTATCCAATCCCTCCGAATCAATTGTCAACAATTTCTTATTCCTCTTCGCTTGAGCCTTCAGTATCTGTAACATCATACTTAGATGTTCAAAATTTCCCTTCTTTTTCTTTTGCACTGGCACAATACATTAACTGCCCATTTCCTTTCATTTTCATCATATCCTCTAGCACCATGCTTCTAAGATTCTCTCCTAGCGAAGATGCTTCAGGTACAGTATCTAACATTATTATTCGTACACTCATATTTAGCAACAAAACGTTATCATATCTCGTCGTAAAACATTTACAAATAATATCTGACGAATGTAAAATAAATCTCCTCGAGTCAGATAGAATACGTCTGATCTGCAGGAAGCCAAATACAGGCGATTGTTTCATGAACACAATTCCGATGGTGAAGTTCGGTGGTGTATCAGTTACGTTGAGGGGTTGTAAATCTTCTAAGGGGGTTGGTACGATCCAATTCATTGATGGATTTATGAATACCAACGTTTATTTCGACATTTTGAAAAGTAATGTTAAAGAAATTGCTGAAAAAATTGGCTTGCCACCTTTCACAGTTTTCAGCTGGACAATGACAATAAGCACAAGACCCGGCTCAATGACATGGTTAATATGGAACGTGCCAAAGTTACTCCAAACACCACCTCAAAGCCTGGACTTAAACCCCATGGAGCATTTGTGGTCGGTTTTAAAGAGAAAAGTTCATAAACTAACGTGAGAAACAATAAAGGACTAAAACGTCTGGTGGAAGCAGAACGGAATAAAATAAAACCCACAACTTGCAAGAACATTGTTCTTTCCATTATGAAGCGATGCCTAGCTATGGTGAAGGCTAAGAGATATGCAACAAAATTCAGAAAACCATAGTTCACTTTCCTGTATTTTATTTTATTTTGTGTTTTTACTTCTAGAGTACGAATAAAAAGTTACTCAAAACAGAACATTACTCTCTTTCAATTTTTTTAAAAATTAATGTACTAACTGATTCTAAAACAGAACCTATGTTTTTCAGTTTGTTATGAGATTGTTTTTCATTTTATAAGAACTGTTTTTGGAAAAACTTTACATTGACCTAAATAATTAGATATTACCTTGTAAAAGTAATATGAGTAAAAGCAATGTGAGAATATCATTAAGAGTGTTATATACTGTATCTCTCCAAGCGGGACTCTCAGGCAATGGGACAGACTGTATTTCCAACAAGAGTGGAAATGTAGCGCACAAAAGTGTGTGTGTGTGTGTGTGTGTAAGAGGTGACGGCGCAATATTGTGAAAAGAAAGGTCACGGGAGGAATTTTTGTAGAAGTATTGGCAGAGCAGCCCCTAGAATTCTTCTCCAGACAGTAGCTGAATTCCACCTAGCTATCTAGCTAGTGTCTAAACTCCACCCTCCTTGATTTGGAATCCTAGAAACTCTACAATTAGAAACACTGCAGTGTTATAACCTTCGAAATGATTGGTCACTAAAGTAATTATGTCTCTGAATATCGAGAATAAGAATGACCTCGGAAGGCGCTGAAATTTTTCGAATAATATCCTTAATTCTTATTATTTTTCACAATCTCTGCTATTGAAGTAAATAAAAACTAACATTTAATAAATAAGCGGTTGAAATAAAACTATATGCAATTTTAATTTATTGAGGCAGCATATTTAACTGAGCATTTCAAACTAATTTTCTCAGGAAGAAAATTCGCACACAATGAGTATACCCCAAAGCAAGTGCATATGTCCCAAGTTTTTCATTTGAGAAGTGTGCGTGACGGCCCAGTTGAAACTCTGTTTGAATATTCCCCATATTCGCCTCATCGACCGACTCCGTCTACCGGAGACATTGATTAAATTATATAATAAAAGCTCAAAATTGTACCTCGACCTAGACGCCGCGGCCGTCGTGGAAGCTTATTAAAGGCGTATTGCACTGCATTTTTCAGACCTCTGGGAAGTTCAGTGTATCCGAAGCAGTGGAGCGAATTGCGCGTATTCCCTTTCGAACGGGGGTTGGCTGAATGAATCGACCGCGGAAGAAGGAAGCGGACTGCTCGCCCCCACGGCCTACTGATTAGGAACGCGCGATTTAATCGCGAGCGGCACAACAATCCATTATTTGATACGATTGATCGAAACTTTGAAATCGATTATTTTCACACCGAACAATCTACATATCGATAAATTTGTCCGATTTTAAGCTCGATTATTTTCATTCAAATATTAATTTGCATTAAAAAGACCAGCAAAATATGAAAGTACAACTCTTCTTTGAATTTAAGCAACGGAATTCCTCGTCTGTACACATTAATGTATGTAGTTTATGTTTCTATTCGATATTGTTCACACCCAGATATGGTGTTTAGACTTATGCAAAAATGTTTTGTAAATGATACTTTTAATTATTTGTCGTTTATTGGAAGAAAATAAAATAATTGAGATTTGTTCGATTAAATAGTTAAGTATTTTATTTGTGCAAAAACCGTGTGTACCACATTCTTCTGTATTTAATTTAAAAACGTTAAGGCTATTTCAGTTGATTAACATGATTTTTCTGATTTCATTAACATAATCTAAATTTGACGATAAAGTTTAACAAATAAAATTTAAGAAGACGGAAAATTGAGAATGATTCGGATGGTGGGGATAAGTATTCTTAAAATAGGTTAAATTACTAAACAGTTAATTCTTTAATTTGTAAATTAACAATTTTGCAATTTTAATACATTATTTAAAACATGAAAAAATAATCGATTATATAATTATTTGATGTATATTAATCTAATAAAATAATTGATTATATATAAGTCGATTGTTATTTAATAATCGCCCATCCCTTCTACTGAGTAGCTCCGCGGGGCCCCTTGCTGGTGAATATTCGGTTATCAACTCCACAGTCGACCCCGTGATCAATACTGACCCCCTTTAAAATTGCATCGATCACCGGGGGGTCAATACCGACCCCGTTGTGGAACACTGTTTTAGAGCGTTCTGTTACGACGAAGCCAAGGACCGCTTGTCAGCCGCCTGGGCCGCGGTAGGAGCCTTTGTAGTGATTGCACAAACTTTGCCGATCTTTTCGTGAAACCTTAACTCTTTAAGGCAAGCATGACTAGATAGCGGGCCAAATAACAGTTGCTAGAGTTTGCGGACACTGTTTTCAGAGCAGCCGGCAGCGGTTTATAAGTAAGGGCTATACAAATAGCTTCGGAGTACGTTTATATTTTGGTGTATATTTTGGCTGTCCCACGTGTGTTTGTTACACGACTTTTCGGTTTGTTTGTGATGACCAGTTCGGATCATTACAACATGTAAAGAGTTGTACTGAATATATTCCATACTAGGTTACTGCAGAATACATGGAGACTTCTTGTAAAAATATTGAATTTATTGCAGTGTTCCAAGAGATTTTTTTGATGCGTGCTACTTTTCGGAATCCTAGTGCATCCAGAGCTCAGTGGGTGCAGTCTGCATTTCTGGCGCACCGCGCATGCGTCCTGCGCATCGCCTCCCTCCCGCCCGCCCAGGAGAGCGGCGCGGCTTCGCGACCGCGCGCTCACACCACTTAACGTGCCAGCACGCACTCCATGAAGTGGAAGCGATTTCACTATTTTCTCATTTCATGCGCGTTTTCTCCCCACCCCGTCGCCTCTTCTCACGCGTGTTTATAAACGCGGGGCGTTCGGTAAACACGTTAATAGAGTTTCCCCGGCGCGCAGGCGAGTTGGCGTATAAACAATTTAACGGGAGCGCGCCGCGACGCTTGGCACTGCCTCCGCGTCAGCCCGCACCCCGCCACGCCACGCCCCGCCACGCCCCACGCCTCCACGCCACGCCTCGCCTCGTTGCACGTCGTCGCCCTGCC
The DNA here is from genome assembly GCA_031308135.1 of Acheta domesticus. Classification (NCBI taxonomy): domain Eukaryota; kingdom Metazoa; phylum Arthropoda; class Insecta; order Orthoptera; family Gryllidae; genus Acheta; species Acheta domesticus. The sequence goes on from JAHLJT010004567.1 coordinate 193,364,276, forward strand.
CGCTCGCCCCCGCCCGCCCACGCAACAGCTGCGGCGACGCCTCGTCGCCTCGCTGTCTACTCGTCGCCTCTGCGGACATTTCCCACACGCCTCGGATTTATTCAGGCTTGCACTTTAAAATATAGAAATAAAAGATTAATGCCTCTTTCTTTTGATGACACAGTTGATATAATTAATGATCTACATATTCACAAATAATTTTCTTAATCGTTCTACATATTGCTATCATTTGTAATAAATAAAAGTTTCGCCGTGGAATCGATTATATTTACGAGTTCAAGTGCTTTAAATAATGTCAAGTAAAGTTTCTCGAAAACTTAACAGTTTTCAGTGAAAACTAGTTCAAAATTCCGCATTTTCAGGAACGCTCAAACTCCGTTTTCTCATAATTTTTTCTTCAAAGTTTTGGAAGGGATAGTGCTAATTGCATTATTTAATATGAAAAAAGTTCATTTGTGGGTATTTTTTGTTTTTAAAAAATTACACAAATGTAATTTTTTTGAAAGATCTCTCACACCTTTCAATGCACATTACCAGCAATTTGTAAACACAATTGTATTCGTGCGTTAATGTGCTTTGAATGACTTCAAAGGAAGTTTTTTGAAAACTCAAAAATGTTCTGTGAAAATAAGCTTGAAATTTCGCATTTTTAGTAGCGCTTTAACTCCATTTTCTTAAAAATGGCTACAATTTTTTTAAGGAAAATTGCCATACAGGAGGAGGTTTTTATGTTGTTTAATATTTTAAAACTAATATTACCGTTCTACCATTAGAAAACCAAAAATTAAGAAAATGTTTAAAAAAAATGTAGTTTGGGCGGCAGTAGATGACAATTGGCACGAGTATGTGACAATTCCGAGTAGCTAGCCGAGACCGAAGGAAATAAAAAAATAATACGGGAAACTCTGTGCCATTCTGTTACACCACTAGTTTCTTCCTGCCTTCATAAGTAGAAGAGCGCCTTGGTTTAAAAGAGATCGTGCTACACGAAATGTCAATAAAATAAAGTTTGCATTGCATGTTAGCTTATTCATAGGTTTCCGAATCAAGCTTACTTTCATGATAAATAAACAAATTAAAATTTCCATTTCTGCAAGGAAGTGGATTGAATTTTTATCTAACATTTTTGGAATTATTTCATTGAAGACAGTAATATTTCAAAACATTTTCAATACGATTGAATTAAATTATTATTATCTTTGTATATTATTTTAAGTACGAGTATTATTTTGATAAGTACATACATGTAAAATACAGAACAGTTTACCTGAATATATGGTCGCAGCTGATAAAAAACCTGTCTATGAAGATTACAATTTCTACAATAAGAAATTAAAACTCACTCCACCGATTGTCTACCATCTCAACAGCAATATGGGAAAAAATATGACAAGTTTCATGTTCCTAAATGCGCTACCATTAATAATACTTACCAAGCAAGATGTAGTAATACAGTCGTCACATGCCAAAAATTCAAGCAATTAAGATAAGTCTGAGAACTTGGTTAGGTTACCACCTTTACTCATGTTTCTTCCAAGTTTATTCTTGTGACACGTTATTAGCATTCAGATTTAACGCACCACCCCCTACTGCAGCCGACCCAAGGGGTCCACTACCATCAGCCGGCCAGCAAGCAACTTCGTGCCGAGTCGACCGGGCCGGCACTCGACCACGGTCGATAGCTGCCGCCCGCCCCCAACAAGCTTCTCGTTCGTGAGCATTCTTCATCTCGTGATTCCCCCACCCCCGCCCCGCCCCGGCGGCGGCCCCGCGCGGCTATATATAGCTCCTTCGGGCGGCGACGCCGCGCGCGAGATCCGAGCCGCTGCAATATTTATGCCCGGGCTTATTAGCGAATAAATCTTATGCTTTAAGCGCCCCCCCCGCGAAGATCCTTAAACATACGGTCCATTTATTGGGGACGCTCCATTCTTTCGCCATCTGTAACTGTTGTTTATGGCGGAGACCTTGTTTCCGGCGCGACGCGCGCGCCCACCCGCCCTCCCCTCCCCCTCTCCGCCACGGCCTGCTCCGTGCGCGCGGCTCGAGTGCTGCCTGCCGGCTGGTCGCGCGCGAATAAATTACCCAAAACGCTCCGCGCGGAGCGACGTTGCCAGCCTGGAACGAGTCTGAGAGCGGGACGATGCAAGGACAAAGAGGCTGTGGTGACGTTGGTTAAGGCAAGAGAGAGAGAATTAGTGACGGGGGACGCGAAGAGGCAGGAAGCTTCATGGGGAATGCATGCTCGCATCGGAGGACGATTGCCTCACGGACGACAAAAGCGCTAGAGCTACAGCCCCAGTGGATAGCCCTGGTGGAAGTCGTTTTTAAAGCTGCGATGTATTATGAATGTAAGATGTGGGCGCGAAGATATTAGGGCATTTGGGTCTAAAGATGTGGTGAAAATGACGGAGATGTCGGAAAGCAAGACAGCCATTTATTGCGAGAGGAAGAGGACGATAATAGAGATACTACAAAGAGACAGGGTCGAAATTAATGAAGAAATAGTGATAATTAGAAGGGCGAAATAAGAAGGTAACCAGGGTGTGTCAGAGCAAGGTGGAGGCTTGGGCCGGTAAGATAGGGGCAAAGTGTAGGAGGAAAGTGGCCGGGGCCGACCGAGGCAACGAGGGGCAAAGAGACAAGACGAGACAACAATGACGACAAAGGTAGCAGTCGCGACAAATGTGACAAAACGGTGAGACAACAAAGACGTCAAAAAAGGAAGCAACGGATGTGAGCAACGGACGCAAATCCGTCGTTTACGGGGAAACAGTCTTTGAAGAACAACGCATGGAGGAAAGGATGATTGACCGGGAGCCATGAGTAAAGAAGAGGTGACGATTACATGGAGACGTAAACGATTGAGAAGACTTGAGGCGTCGAGTGAAAGAGCAGAGTTACGGCGTGGTGGATATACATCAGAGGCAAAACGACGAGAGAACGAAGACATCAAAAAGTTAACAACGAATCTGTGTAATGGACGCAAATATATCTGTAATATCTGGGGGCGACAGTGGTTGAAGTATAGCGCATGGAGGAAAGGATCAGTGGCTGTGTGAGTAAAGAGGAGGTGAGACGGCGCGAGGATTAAGCGGAGACGGGGACGATTGAGAAGACTCGGGGCGTCGGGTGAGGAGCGGGGCCCCCGCGTGGCGGAGATGCATCAGCCTGTGTGAGAGCTGCGAGGCACGCGAACCGATTCGTATCGCGTTTGTCGCCGGAAATGAGTTCGTATCGAGTGACGGATGGCGGCCAGAAGTGCATGTTCATGTGCGTTGCGACCACCGAGACCCGATCTGAATGTTCGAGTTTGGTAAAGGAGGCACGTGGTTCTTTAAATAGCGTTGTGATTGAGGGTTCAATTAGCATCACGACGGCTTTAACTCGTGACAATAATTCATCTGTCCAGGAAAAGAGGAGTTATATTCGTGGATTATGATATTAAGACTTCACATTGCTGCATGAATCAATAAATAACAAGTGCATATTTTACCGATTTGCTCTTCGTTTTCCATCATCCATGCTGCTCTATTACACAAATTGAATTACAGAAACAAACAAGTTATGAACCATAAATACATTGACAATAATCGTGTGCTAGTAAGTTTGTACTGCCTTGCGCCATTGAATGCGTTTATTTCTATTTTATTTTATTATTTCATAGAATTCTAACATTCTAAATTTTTACTATAATAAAATTTCTTGTGTATATATTCACTATTAACTTTCATTTTAATTTAGTAATAAAGTTTTTTTAATGCAAAGGTAATTTTTTTAAATATATCTGTCATTAATATTTACGTTACATGCACTTTCTGTACATTCTTGTATCTGTAAACACAAGTGATTTAAAGGATTTCCTTTGAAGTTTCTCGAAAACTCAAAACTTGTCTGTGAAAATGACCTCAAAATCGAGCATTTTCAAAAATGTTTAAAGAACTGTTTCAAATTTTGAATGAAAATTTGCATTTAGGACTGTTTTACTCACGTATTTGAATGAAGTAGGAAAATGACAACAAACTTGTAGAAGATCTTGATTTACTCCAAATGCTAAAGAAGTACTAGAATTTACTTTAATGCGCTTCTGGTAATTTGTACATAGCATATTTATAGCATTAATATACACAGTATTTATATTTTAATCATGCATCGTAACCCCCAGATTAACTAGGAGTACTGATTAGAATGCCTTTTTCCAGGTCTACCTATACCATGTCTATGCCTCATCTCGTTTTTAAATATTTTTTATTCCCATAATTTGCTTTACACAATAATATTTTGAGACAATCACCGTAGTATTTTAGGCGTATTTATCTATTTACATATGTTGATGTAATAAATTATTTTCAATAAATCACGTTTTACTTTCGATTTTAATTCATATAATTTTCATTACAAATTTTTATTTCTGTATTCATTGAAGGTTCATTCTGAGCGGAGCATTTCCTTTGGTTATTATAATCGTATTTGCAAATATGCTTTAGTTTTGCCCAGGACATCACTTACCGAGCTCTTTAAAAACCGATGATCAATTTGAAAGAAAAAGATTTTATTTCGCGGAACGGAGCTCCCAGTGGCTTGTCCGCCGCCGCGAGTGGACCTCCCGGCCGCTCGTTCGTCGTCGCAGGAGGCCTTGGAAGGAGAGGGGAGGGGGCAGCAGGTCCCGAACAAAACGAGAGGAAGAGAATGAGGCTGGGGCTCGAGACGCAATCCGATGTGGGGGGCCCTGCTATTAGAGGACTCTCGAAAAGCGGGCACAGCGGTGACGGCGAGCCCCCATTCTTCGGAAAGAGAAGGCGGGGGGGGGGCTATGAACCGATAACGCGTGGGGGGGGAGAGGACGAGGAGGAGGAGGAGGAGGTTGTGGAGGGGGAAGGCCGGGCTCCTCCTGCGCGCTCGTATAGCCATGCGCGAGAACCCAATCCACCTGAAGCCTTCCTCGGGGGCGGGAATCTATTTTCATAGTCGCCGGGAAGATATTTACGGTGAGGAAGCGGGCCCCGGAGCGGGCGGGCCCCGGAGCGGGCGGGCGGGCGGCGGGCGGGCGGGCGGGCGGGCGGGCGGGCGGGCGGGCGGGCGGGCGGGCGGGCGGGCGGGCGGGCGGGCGGCCCGATGCGCGGTGTGATTATGGGACGGCGGCATCGAAGCGGGGAATCCGGAATGACGATTCCCTCCGCCGCCCCGCCCCTCTCCGCTCCCCTCCCCTCCCCGGCTTCGGAGCATGACGATTCCCTCTCTCCACTGCCTGACTGCCCGCGCCCTCGCCCCGCTCTCCGCTCCCCGCCCGCGCCGCGTGCGTTCCGTAGCTGGCGAGCCTACCCGGCGCGCATAAAATCAGGGGACGGCCGACTTTACGACGGAGTTCGATAGCGAACATCGATTTATCTCGCGGGCCATCTCGATCAATACGACCAAGTCCGAGCGAAGTGGAGTGAGCTCCGGGGTGCATTCGAGCGCGATGCGTTCACGATATGCAGCTGTCTGGAAAGAGACTTTGTGGGTGTCGTTGATTCCGAATACAGAAATCGTAGTTATTCAGGGGATTGATGGTCGCGCACACAGTTGTTTATTGGAACTCGTTTATTCCGCGGTATTATCCGCTAAGCAATGAGGCAAAACTATGCACGAGGTAAGGTTCATGAAATGTCACGAATGTCGTGTCTGTGGCGATTTTTTTTTATCGATGCACCCAGAAATGAGAAGAATGCAATTGCGGTTTGCGAACCTAATTTCGCAGTGATCTTACCATACCATCAAATAGGAATGAAGGTATGCATCCCATCATAAACTACAAACTGTAAATTCTGCCATTGTGGCCAAACCTTTCTAGAAAAATGTTCGATTACCACAAAATTCATCCGAAACAAAACGGGTTTCCGATCGAATGAATATGCAACCCGTCATACATAGATGTATTTCGTTTCATTGGTGTACTCGACAGGGGTTGGAATCATGGGTCAAGAGAAACTGTTTTCGATTATACTCGTACAAACCCCGTGACTTATTTAATAGGTCCACGCACATAACTAAAAAAACAGTTAGAGTTTTTAATTTATAATTTCAATCTAACAGACGCACCCTATATTTACAGTAAATAACACATATAAATATAATGAAAGAAAAATGAAAACCCACTTGCAAGGACGTAAAATGAGTACATATCTTTGCTGATATTCTGTTCATTAATTTTATTATTTTATATATTTTTAGTCTAATAACATTTCGTATAGTTTGGACGTAATATAAAATAATAAACGTTTCTGTTAAAACATACACAAATAAAAGCGCGAAATGTTAGAACAAAAAAACCTTTTGACACAAGTTTTTATTCACATAAAATATACCATTCTAATTTGTAATTCAGACGTAAAGTCAATTATTAAACTTTTGTTAAAATATAAAGGGTGAGAAGAATGTCAAAATATCTCAATAACTAATAAAGAAATAGTTAAAACGACGCCATGTCAATTTCTTACATACGCTTCCTACTACATCTTTGAACAGCTCCACCGTAAAATAAGGTAAATTTGGGATTGTGCTGTTCCCCTACGATAGGTACATTTGTGATTGTGATCAATATCATGTAAACTGAAATAGAAAATACACTACATTAATGACAGGAGAATGATGTAAAGTTAAATTTCTGTTATTAAACTAGTAAAATGGAAAAACTCGTACATGAATGCAAAACTAGTCGTTTTATAATAAGGAACAAACAAGATAGGTAGCGTTGTAATGCTCTTAAGAACGTGCAATGTAAATACATGTTGCAAAATCACACGAGCAAGACCTTCGCTCGACGGTACATCCTGCCCTACATCCCAAGATGCCTTTATTCGGCGCACGATGCACTATGATAAAAGCGCCAACACACAGCGCGCCCCGGCGGAGGCTGCATCAAGCGCGAGACAGCGTTGCGCGAGGGCGCTCTTTAAGAGCGCTCTGCGGCGCCGGAGCAGCCGGGAGGGAGGACGGGGGCGAGGACGCGAGGCGGAGAATGGGCGCCGCGGAATGGAAGATGAGGACAGGGCCTGGAAGCCGGAGCCGGCAGTCGGGAACTGAAAACAAGGCGTGGGGCGGCACGGGGAAAGGGCGGAGGTGGGCATGTGGCTGAGGAGGAATGAATGGGGTGAGTGAAGGGTGATACCGGGGAGAGTGGCAAAACTGAGATGGAGATTGCAGGGTGGGTGGGGGACGGGTGATGAGCGGGTCGGTGGAGAGTCGGGGGTGGGTGAACGAAGATAAGGGTCGAGTGATAAGGGACGTGTCGGGGTGGATGAGGTGTGGGTCGGTCGGTGAAGGGGTGAGGGGGGATAGGGGTGGGGCTGAATCAGGAGCGGGACAGAGTCAGGGGCGCGGCAGGGCCGAGCGGGGCCGGGACGAAGACACCAACGGACGCGGGGCAGGAACGGGCCTGGGGCGACCAGCATGGGGAGTGCGGGTGTGGAGCTTCGGAGGCGCGGGGCTGGTAGGGTGCGAGGAGAGGCCGGGGGAGGTCGGGCGTGCAGCTGGGAGCGGTGGCGGCGGAGGCGAGAGAGCGGGTCGTGGTGAGAACGAGGTCGGGACCTCGGCGCGGCGCGACGGGGCGATCTCCCGGCGGCGACAGGGCGCAAAAACAGTCTGCGGCGGCGGAGCAAACCAGGAGCGTCAGGGCCGTCACGCCCACTCCCGTCGACGCGCGAGCGCCTCGCTCTGACGCCCTGCCCCTCCCCTCCTCGCGCCGCATCGCCTCACTTCGCTGCGCCTCGCCCCGTTTCGCCTCGCCCCGCCTCGACTCGCCCCGCACCACTTCGACTCGCCCCGCCCACCCTCGACTCACCCCGCCCACCCTCGACTCGCCCCGCCCACCCTCGTCTCTCCCCGCCTCGACCCGACTTTCCCCGCCTCGCCCCGCCCACCCTCGGCTCGCCCCGCTCACCGTCGACTCGCCCCGCCCTTCCTCGCCTCATCCCGCCTCGCCTCGCCCCGCCTCGCCTCTCCCCGCCTCGCCTCGACCCGACTCTCCCCGCCCCGCCTCGACTCGCCCCGCTCCGCCTTCTCTCGACTCTCCCCGCCCCGCCTCCCCTCGACTCGCCCCGCCCCGCCTCGACACGACTCGCCCCACACCTTCCCGCCTCAGCCCGCCTTGCCTCGCCTCGCCTCTCCCCGCCCCGCCTCGACCCCTTGCACCGACGCCTGGCATGCGCTGCGAGCCGTTGCCGACACCGCCGGCGGACAAAGCTAGTCTCACACATCTTCCCTCGGGCGCCACCTTATCAATCTACTGTCTGAACTTCCTGGCTCTCCTCGAACATACAGCATGGCTTTGCTTCTTGTCTACATGTTCTCACAACACACTGAGGACTCACGGGAATGGCTATATTTCAAATCTACACGGCATCGTAGTTATTTTTTTTGTCACTTGCTTAGGAAGACAGTATATTTTCACATCCGGGTAGCATGATTCGTGCTCGCTGTTTATGAAATTTATAATTTATTTGTCTGTGCTTTTCAATCATAATGTAGTAGGATGTAGTAAATTTATTGTATTGCTGCAAAAATATTTTCAATAGTCCATTCCAGTTCAATCTGTTCCACATCGTAAACTCGCAGCATTCACGTCTGGTCTCGTTACGTCTGGTCATTTCAACAGGTGATTTCGTTGAAATAAATATTATTTCTGGCACTGCCGTTTTCATATTATCATCTATGTCAAACTAGTAAGGCAATGTTCATGACAACCACTGTAGATTTTCCTCCTTAATTATTACTTTCGCAACGCCTTGCTTACGCAAACATTGTTGATGTGTCTATTTGCCAAAAATGCGCATTAGTATCTCTTGTTAATCTGTCATTTTCGTAAGTAACTGCAATGGCTGTTTTACTTCTGTTAGAATACCAAAACGTATTCCGCGAATTCCTATGGCATGGAACCCGTTTGAAAGAATATTAACTAAGAATATGACAAGGTAAGCTGCGAGTTATTAGCTGCATTAAGAGGTTACCATGAAATGCTATAAAAATAACTGCTGTCAGTTTCGTGAAGTAGTAAATCTGGGACCACGTTACAATACTGTTACAGCAGTTTCCTTGGACAGGTGGAAAGAAGTACTCCGACCACAGCAGTGGCCATTTTAGACACTGTAACTGAAAAAAATCTATTTCTTCTTCTCTTAAAAATGGTAACTTTTGAGGAGAAAACAAAATAACTTTTTCAAGAAGAACATCACATACAACTAGAAGAATCGTTATTCAAGGACACTAGATGAATCAGGGGTTCAGAAGCAATTATAAAGTGAAAAAAAATTTTGCTCATTAAAAACTTAACATCATATTTACATATACTCTATTCTATTCATTTATTACGTAGTGCATACAGTTCGTTTTATGAATATTATTCTGCCGTCAGCCATTTATATTTCCCCTGGGTAACCATTTTAAGAATTTCAAAGGATGAATAATGAATGAAATGAGATAAAGAATTCAAATTTACAAAATAAGTATAATCAAGGGTATTGATACCATTCACTATTACCTCCCAATAATTTCACATCGACTCCCTTCATTCCCATTACACGTTTTGAGCTAGTAATATTTTATCATATGAATTATATAATTATTGATTAATATCTCTCCATATCAGCTTTATGAATCAGTCAGATCGACTAATATGCTAACCCAGAGTTCCAAATGACTGATTATATATAAAGTACCTTACGCCGGATCATGAATATGTATTTAAAGCTGACCTTATATTACGTAACAATTTAAGAGAGGACAAACGGTTTTATTCAACGCTGCACACCGCTAAAAGGGACTGAGGATGATATTGTAACCAAACCCTTCTCTTTTACTTCTTACAAATAGCAAATCTTTCATTTACTAATTCCGTGACGGATAGCTGTCCCGTCACGCACACCAGGGAAATTTCTAGGTAGAATAAAATTCCCTATCGGGGGTGGGTTCGTCTTTTCAACTAACTACCAATTAACATTCCAACACAATTTGAAATAACATTGAAGATATATTTTTATGAAGAAAAGTTTTGTACAACTAAATTTACATTTAATTACGGTAGCTATCTTTCCCTACCTAAAAACTGTAGTTTTCCCTAAGAAGATGTTAACTTTGCACCTTATTTCCAAGTAATAACTTATACACACACAAAATCACTGAGAAAAACATACAAAATACACTTCAAAACAATAACCCTGAAAAAAATACATACACATACAATATTCAAATTTCTTGTAACACCTTTGTATTCATTACACGTGAATTTAGTCAATTAATTCTGTACAAGAACACAATTTTACATTATTTACAAAATACCCTTATCTGATTTCAATTACGACTTCAGGAAGAAAAAAGAAATGACTTGTCAAATTAGCAAGAATACTGTGCGGTACAGTTCTAAATTGAGATTTAGTAAAAGTTCTTTTGGTTTCGTTAAACTCACGGCCGTCGAACCACCGGAGAATTCCACGCTGCGAAGTCGGTTGCAAAATGTTGTCCACGCCTCCAAGGTCGTAGGGTCCCTTGCGCCGCTCCGCGCGCTGCCTGCTGCGTCGAAATCGTGAGGCCTCCGGGCGCCGTCTCCCCTCGGTTAGCGATGTTTTACCGTTGGCTCCTCAAGTGATGGTCACCTCCGAATCCAAGTCCAGAATCTCCACTTATGACTTCGTAATTGGCAAAAGTCAAATTAATTACAATGTCGATTAGAGTTCTTATAATTCTGGAGATTTTATAAATATGTTTTCAGAATGAAATTTCAAAAAATAGTACAGACTTTCTGGTACAGCGTACTCGCTCTTTTACGTGTCGCTCAACGTCATCGTAGCGCACCAGATGGCTGACTATTCACTTTGGCAACTCCAACAAGATAAGAAAACGAATTCATACAACTGCTCGCTTCGGCGACTCGGACAAGAAGAAGGTTGGATTCTTTTGGCACAAGCTCTTGCCGTTTCCGTTTGTTCATACTAGTTTTTCATTGGCTGGCATCAGAGTGCGTTCAGAAATTGAGTTTACGACTGTCGCCATCTCCTCGCCACCAGAGAACTATTTGTCCAAGATACGATGTCGTGTCTTCACTACTATTTTCTCACTTATTTAAACTGTAATCGCGTATTAGCGGTTACAATATATCAAATCCCTCATCTTCAAAAGTTAACGAAACATATTTGTAACAAATTGTATTTCAATGTGTTAGCTCTCGGTAAATATGTTTTAACAAAAATAAAATAAAACTAAATAATTTAGATCATTATACGCACTGCATATTCATTTCCATCTTAGTATGCTTGCAAACCAACAACTGCAAGTTTAGGAATTTCGTAAAACGAATTATACTTAGTATTGATAAATAAAAAACGAAATATATTTGGTTGCAGTTATACAAACTAGTAAATTTATTACTTACACTAAATCCAATGTTTTAAGTATTTAAGACCTGACCATTATTTATTGAGAATAAAGGATGTTTTAGAAATTATTGATTAATATAAATCAATTAAAAATTTCCGAGAACACTATTTTAATGTCACTGATGCATTCTCATTATAGACACGAATACTTCAACGTCCACTTCTGGGCAGTAAGATTCAAACCCTCGCGATCGGTGTGGTAAAAAAAGTAGGTTTGGGAGCCACTACCATTTCTAATGCTTCTCATTCCACTATTGCTCTACCACATTAAAATATCATCATAATGTAGCGTTATTTTAGCAGATTTGTTCGGCGTTTTAAACACGCATGCCCATTATATATCTCTAAATTCAACTTTTGACTATGGTATTTCTTCCACTGTAATAACGAGCTTTAAATCACACATTGTCCATACAATTCGAATATCACTAAAACTTGACATTGGACCTTCTCGCACCCAGTCACGGATGCAAAGTGGCCAGGTATATCGAACCGAAAACCACTAAAAACTGACATTGGACCTTCTCGCACCAAGTCACAGATGCAATGTGGCTAGGTACACCGCTAAGGCAGAGCCGGGCTTCGTAATAAAGAGTTACATCCCCTCTCTCTCCCCCTCCAGCGCACGGCGGATGTGTCCGCTGCTGCTTAGCACGGCGCCCCGGAGCGCGCTCCGGGCCCTGCCTCCGCCCTCATTACCCCCTCCCTCCCCCCACCCTGCGCGCCCTCGGCCGCCCCGGTGGGCGCACTTCCGGTGCGCAGGGGCAGGGCGGGGGCGGGGCGGGGCGGGGCGGGGGCGGGGTCGCAGGGGGCGGTGCCGCAGGAGGGCAGCGCGGCGCGGCGCGCCGGCGATCGATGCCAAGCGGATGTGGAGCGGCGGCGGCGACGGGAGTGATTGCGGTGCAGCTTCAAACGCTGCGCCGCCGCCCTTACCGACTCAATAAACACGTGTCGTGTCCTCTCTGCATACACTTTAGCCCTAAAAAGGTATTCCCACTCACCTCCTTCGAGTAAAGGCATTCTCCCCAACATGCCTGTCTTTCTGGCTGGCGATTGAACAGAAGATTACATTTACTTCGTAATAGTTTATATAAATCTTATTGCAGGGTTCAGTTGAAATGATGAAACGCGTACTAAACAATATGCATATTCACCTCCAATTAAAGTATTCTCGCCAACATTCAGACGATCTAAATTTACATCGATATAATAGGTTGTCTTCGTCATAATTAATGCAGGGTGCTAATCTAATTTATGAAACACCACTACAATCTGCTCGAATAAATTATTGAAACTCAATACACTTAAATAATATTCAATAGTTAAACATTTCAATAGTTTAGAATTAAGCAGTAGCAAATAACTTGTATTTCGTTGACAAAATAGTTAAGACATTTATCATAACAGGCTTGATTTCTGTACAAAATTTGGTCTTAACGTTCTTTCTAATGAGAATAACATGTGAAATTACTTGCAGAGCATATTTTTGTGGCACAGAGAGTAAAACAATAGAGAAAGTTTATGGTTTTATGCTCTTCCTATGAAACCATTCGGACAGAACACCGTAGGTGTTCTACTTTTGGATATGGAATAACACTCTGTCCAGCCCTGCTTCAAATATATTTAAGATAAAAAATTAAAACGTCACCGACTATGACATAACAAAAGATCAGACACACATGAAACACGTAACGCAACAACACACTTTACTATTGGCCATAAATCAGAAGCCATCCTTTCTAGATTGTTCAAACTGTTTACTTCTTATACAATCATATACAAAATATAACATTTTTGGTTGTTCTTTTACATTTCTTGTGGCCTCTATTACATATTTCGATGTAGCATAGATTAGCAGAAACTTTCAAACGTGGTCTCTAGTATGAATATATGTTCATTTTTGAAACACTAATTTAATATATGTGTTTTGTTTGCACGGTTATAAGTAGAAAAATACTTTTCAAAGGAAGTCCAAACTGTTCGAAGAATAATGGGACGATCGATAGCCAGAAGTTTTACTTTTTACCTCAACGTCAAGATGCAAATTCTAGGAAACCTATTTGGAATGTATATTGGTCAAGAGGGCTTGCACCAAGATTTCCCAGTGTTCTCTTATTTCCGTCTCATATTTCACCATTCCTTGTCATCTTTAAAATTAAATTCGCATCATCACTTGTCCATTAAACATTATCTATCAAAACGTTGTGGTATAGAAGGAAAGAATTAGTTACAGGGATATATTAGAACAATTTATTTAAGGAATTTACTTTCTAATATTCAATACCGAGAGTCGGTTATATAACTGGGAAGTGGAGTAACTGGACTACGATGAAACAAAATGATGAAGTACTCAATTTTACTGAGTATTTTACTGAGTGCATCACTAAAGGCACTTTTGGAAAAGTGATAATTCCGGTAAATTCCGATAAAATGCTATAAAAATCAGTTTATTTCCTTAATTTTTACAGTACAACGTTTAATATGCGTTAATTTTCCTGAAAAAAAAAATACAATCATAAATTCAATCAATAAAACTAAGTAATGTTGAATCATTTGAAACTTCAAGTTGATTTATTATTTTAATTCATCGATTTATTTCAATGGATGTTAGGTGCTGTTTACAAATTACAAAGTTTCTTTCAAAAACATTGACACGACAGTGTCAAAACGTCGGGAGTCAATATTTCGATAGCCGTCTCCTCCTCGAGAACGTTGACGCGAACAATTCCCGGCGGAAAAGGTCAGTGGCCACGGGCCGCGCGTCTGAAAGAAGTCTTGGCCGGCGACTGCACGAGCGTGATATTCCCTCGCCGCGTCAACCCGCCGCCTTTCGGAGGCGGAAAAAGGGGCGGCGACGCAGCGCCCAAAGGGCACCTGAGGTCGCGCGGGCCCCTTTCAGCGTGGCAGGCGCGCCCATAGTTCAAGGCGGCCCTCCGCCGCGGAAAGGCCAGCGGCGGCGCCTTGGGGCGCGGCGCGGCGCCGAGCCCTGGGCTCCTGGACGGGACGACGCGCCGCGACGCGAGACATGGCGCCGCGACTCACCAGGGAACGACCTGGGTGGGGAGGCACACGGCGCGGAACGGAGGCACAGAGAGGGCGCGCCGACATCCGGTGTTTTCATTAATTGATTGATTGATTGATTTGATTTGATTCATTGATTTGATTGAAGTGATTTAGAGCGATTGATTGATTAATCGATTGATTGAATTGATTGATTGATGGATTGATTAATCGATTGATTGAATTGATTGATTGATTAATCGATTGATTGAATTGATTGATTGATTAATCCATTGATTGATTACTAGTGTTTTGAGATAGGCAACTACTAAGGTCATAGTCGCGTAAGTGTAGTGCATGATTATTTTCCCTCGGGAGGTGGCGGTGAACTGCCATACTGCCACTCAGCCACACGGCGCGAAACGGAGGCGCAGAGAGGGATAGAGGGCACGCCGAGATCCGGTGTTTTGATTCGTTGATTGATTAGAAGTGCTTTAGGGCGATTGATTGATTGATCGATTACTAGGAATTCCGGGCGCGGCAACGACTAAGATCATAGTCCCGTAAGTGTAGTGTACGTTTATTTTTGCACAGGAGGTGGCAGTGAACTTGTCCCGCTGAAGCACACTGCTCGGAACTGAGGCGCAGAGAGGAAGAGAGGTCATGCCGAGTTCCGATGTTTTGATTGATTTGATTGATTAGTAGTGATTTAGGGTACGGAAACTATTGATGCCATTGTCCCGTAAGTGTATTGCATGTTTATTTTTTATTAGGAGGTGATGGTGATTTTGTCGTATGGATGGCGAGATCCGGCCCCGACCTAGTGTCGCGTCGGCTAGCGGGGTTTTCCCGAACCTGGTATATCCCACCAGCTGGGGAGATACCTGCTTGGGTAACAACCTCTAAGCCGGTTTTCTGGCTTGTGTGTTAACGTAGAGAATGTACGTGTAAGTGTGTGTAAGGGGTAGGTTAAGACAAGGAATGGGAAGGAACGATCGCGCGCGGTCCATGGCCTGTTTGGTAGGGTGCTGCTCTTGGTATTCGCCTAATGTTGATCGGAGAAACCATGGAAAAATACCAATCAGAGCAGCCGGCCTCTAGAATGCTCCTCCAGTCAGTGACAGAACTAGACCTAGCTTTAGCTAGGGTTGGAAATCCTGCCACTCAAACCTCAGGACTTCCCGATCAGAGGCACTGATGTGACCTCCGTTAATGCCCTGACACACCTCTCCTGGTGGGAAAGGATATCAATGGGCCGAGACACAATGGGAGAATCTTCCAAACAGAAGGCGAGGATGGCTGAGATTTGCTGTGGAGGGAAATGAGCAATAAGTAGTAAATGAGCAAACGTAGAATGTATTACTAACTTCCAATACGCGCCGAAATTGAAAGACAACTACGCTAGAGAGAATTGGATATGAGGGACACAGTGTGAGAGGGTGACGATCCCCAACATGGACAGGGAGATACACCATACCAAGACCCGGTCTCTGTAGCGGAGGAAAGCCATGGAGGCTATGCATTGTGGATTAAGAGGAGCGGCATGTGTGTTTGAACTCCGAACAATGTCGTACATACCATCTCTTTGTAACATTTCTTGAATGCGGACAGACTTTAGAATGCAGTGTATGATTCACACGTTTTGGTGATTTTAATCCTTGTGTAAGATAACTTTTACGTTGATAAGGAAGATACGGAAGCGACGGAAGAGCAGGCCTCACGGCCTGAGTCTCGCCACGTGAAATAAGGCAATTCAATTCAATTCAATTCAATTCAATTCAATTCATGATACAACGAGATGAACGAGATCCTATTAGCAACATGCTGTCCCCAACTCACTCCCCAACTCTTCCACACGCTTCCATTGTCTAGCATACTCGAGCTAAGGACGGCCACTAGAGAGGAGAGAGTCCTTTGTATAGTCCATTCTAAAAACATCGATAAATTGCTTTCGCGGGCGCATCGATAATTCGCTTTCGCCCTCCTGCACCGTCCACCACGGCTCGCCTCTCCATTTCTTCCTCTGCTACGCGTCCACCAGCTCCCCCACGCTGCGTCTCGCTGTCCCTTGCTCCAGCCCACACCTCACCCCCCACCCAACATGCCTCAGGTTACTTTGTCGCATACTCCGTACGTAGTATAGAGAAAGTATTGTAATGCTGCCGCAGGGTAAAGTTGTGATTTTTCGTCACAAATACTCGTATTTTGAGGCATTGGTATAATAAGGGTGATAATTCTTGTTCTTGAATTTTAGTAAATAACTTTTTCTAACCCGTTTTGTAGTCAGAATACACATTTTGTGCATTAATGATCCAATAAAATTTATCTCTACCCACAAAACGTCGATTTGTCCGTTTGCTGTGAACGCTAGCGCCTAAAAACCTGTCAGACAATTTTTAGATTTTCTTTCTGAATATAAGAATTTCAGATATAAAAATTAGAAAAGTTTAACTTTTTTCCATGATTTTGTAACTACAGTATACAAGATGGACATTTTCGTCTACGTAATGAAATCTGTTCTTCAAAATAGTTTATAAATAAGCTTCAACAAAATTTATCCAAAATATGGAGTTTTTGCGTGCTTTTGGGTGAAATGCGGACAATTTTCAAAAAATTATTTCCTGAAACACGGTTCCGAAGTTGTTGGTTAATGTTTTTCTCTAATAGAGCAAATCACACTTATAAAAATGGTAGAGATCTCATTTTCGGTGAAATCTATTTTCAAAAATTGCAAAATTCAAAATAATTCGAGAGAGTATTAGCTTATGTAGCACCACTAGTTTTGGGGAATACAACATTGGATTAAGATAAAGATTCAAAACTGGATATTTTTATAAAAATATAATTTGTTATTCAACATTGATTGTTATTTGCCTTTAAACCAATTAATGAAAAAACAAAGTCAAAACTGCAAAAAACTGTACAAACAATTTAATGATTTTTTATCATGTTAATCGTATGAGCTTATGAACAGTTATTTTGAAATCAGGCCAGCATAACCCATACGTTTTAATAACACAGAAATAATTAATAAATGAATGACACGGTAGCTTGTTTTAAAATTAAAGACACCATCATTCAATCAAGACGTGTCCACTCAATGCGTTTGTCACTACTGATCAACTTCAGATAATTACAGAATTTCCTTCAGAATGTAACGCTTTGATATAATTCTTAAATCATTCTATTGTATGTGTATATCTAATTAATGGTTTTTAAATGATAATTTAAAGTGAAGTACTTGACAACAACAAAGTTACGGGAGAACTTTGTATGTTGCGAATGAATTACCACTCTTGTCATGAGACTTGACATTTGTCCAAGAATAATGAAAAATGGAGAAAACATTACAAGACAATATCTAAAAAGAGAATGCATACTGCATAAGAAGACAATCTACATTCTTATGGTTCCAAAAGGGCTCTGAGCGATATAAATATTGATCGATTTTGTCAAATGAAAACTTAATTTATTGAATTTTTGATTTTCTAAAATATTTTGTAAATATTAATTTATATAATTTACATGAAGACGACAACACACACAGTTTCGCAAAATCTACAAACAGTATTTCTTCCTTGGAAAAAATAATCTAAAATTCAAACACCACCTGATATTTGCTGTCAAGCCGTAATGAAGTAATGGCGGCAGAGGGCAGCTGATACGGAAGGCGAGGGAAACACGTTTTAACAAAAGATCCCTTGTTATAGATTTTAATGAAATATGGTTTTTACTTCTTACTAATAGTACTTCGGCATGGCAAGTTACGAAGACAGAGTAATTGGAAGACAAATTGCAGAGAGAAACCGCAGGCATATACCACTGTAGGAATAATGTAGCATACTGATGTAGGGGTACTTCATGTCTGTCGTTTCATTTCGCTGAGTTAAACTGAATTAATTTGTAATTTATTTCAACGACGTTATGACTCCTCTAGCGTTTAGAATAAAAAAGTCTCTCGACCAATCATTGCAGAGCTAGAGGAATTAAAGAAGAAGAGAGAAGAGTAAAGGAGAGACAGGGAAAGAGAGAGAGAGCGAAAGCGAGAGGGAGAGGGAGGGAGAGGGAGGGAGTGGGAGGGAGGGGGGGAGAGAGAAATAGAGATGAGGGACATATTGCAGAATATGACCTACACAGGTGAGAAAGAAAAATAAACGTGGTTCCTTTCGACTCTCTTCGCAGTACTAAAGGTCAAAATCAGACAGCCGATTAGCAGCCTTGAAGGCAACCAAACCATTCCACTGGCCCCCATTCTAATAACTAGTAAGCAGAACTAGCTCCTAGCCTTAACCCACGCTTCCACGTGGCCGGTCTGGGCCTGAGCCGCGCGGGCCCACTGGCGCCGGGGGCGCGGGGATCGATGCCTGGGAGTGGCGCGCCTAAGCCGGGGGCCAACGCGCTGTCAACGCGCGTCCCGGCAGCAGCCGCCGCCGCCGCCGCTTGCGACGTCCCCTCGGCCGCCGCAGGTGTCCGTCGTCCCCACGCCTTTTCCCCTGGCCGCTGCCGCTGCCGCTGCCGCTGCCGCTCCCGTCCTTCCCAGCACGTGGACCCGTCCAACGACCCTGCGGAACAGCCAGTTGCTGCCGCCCTTCGCCTCGGCCCCTCGCGCTTCGCCGTCTGCCCCCGCCGCGACACTATCCAGAATCACCTTTCCTTAATAACTCTCTGTAATACCTCCATGTAAAGATTTTTTTCATTAACTAATAATTTTCCTAATAATACCTTCAGGCAATGAATTTTTTCTGCAGAAAATCCGCCGTCTTTTCGCGCACCATTACATAACTTGCCCTATACTTGGTATACACTCCGTATATACGTACGTATTTCATATTTATTTGATATTTATTCCGTCGAAAAACAGTAAAAACTGTATGTGACGTACGGGAAGAAGATTATCTGTGCACACTTTCTTGAGGTCCAGAATAAAAAAAGCGAGAGATAAGCAACCTTATTTGAAAAACTAGACGTTTTCGTTCCCGATTTAGAGAAAACATAATTGCAACAGTAAACGAACTAAAGGTGTGATTTTTCTGAATTGCTAACAAAATAGTAACTCACACTCAGCTCTACTTCTACCACTAAAAGCAAAAGGATTGCTCAACAAATCGTGCGCATAGTGAAGCTACATTTACGTCCAGAAGCAAAACAAAGGACAATCTTAACATTTGCTCAATGAATCAGGGAAACTGTACAAAAATCTGATCGAGATGGGGGTCATTGACAAAGAACCTTAAGTACATTACTTGTTAAAGGCGTATTAAGTCTTTTAAAAAAATATACAACACAAATGTAAACTATCATTCTTTGTTAAAATAAACATTATTTTCTTTTTGACGATCAGAACAGTCTCTTATTTTATAGAAACAGTTATGCAGCAGAAAAGATTTTATTTTTAACTTAAATTAGTGTACCGACTTTAATTGTTTAACGTCATCTGCCAATGCGTTGTAAAGTAACGTACATGTATTGTATGCGGATTTCTTGTACTGAGCTGTTGAAACTGACACTTGATGAACGTGATTTACACGACGTGAGTTGTAATTATAAATATCAATATTGCATGAAAATATGTTCCCTCCGTTAAGTAGGACATTTTTGACAAATATTACAGATTCGTAAATAAATAGACAAGACAGCGGTAAGATTCCAAGCTCAATGAAAAGAGGCTTGCAGGTATCATGTGGAAGGCTTTTTTCATTATTCGAATAATTTTCTTTTGCAATCTATAGGTCTGGGGACTACAGGATGAGTTTCCCCAGAATATTATGCCGTATCTCAGGCGAAAATGTACATTTTCAAAATAAACGTAACGAGCTGCATGAAGGCTGACAGAATTCGAAAGAATTCTGCATGCGTATCATCATGAACTTAATTTAGTGTTTAATTCTGTTATATGTACATTCCATTTGAGGTTACACGGAATTGGGAGACCATAAAATATTGCTTCCTCAACATCAGCTAATTACATATTGTTCATTTTCAATGGAAGATGCGATTGCCGATTAGAAATGCAAAAATGCATTGAAACAGTTTTTCCTTCGTTAACAATTAATTTGTTATTATTAAAGCAATTTGAAACTTCTGAAACCGTACTATTTACTGTTTATTCTTTGCAAAGAACAATCGTGTCATCGGCAAACAGAACCGTTCTTCCATTCTTAATAGACGTGGGCGTTTTGTTTACGTAAAACAGAAAGAGGAACCTTGCGGGACGCCATGATCAGTTGTCAAAGAATTGGAAACATAAGTATGTAATGTCCTTTCTTGACGGTATGGTTATCCAATCTAGGGCAATGCTACGAATTCCATATGAAGGTAACTTTAAGAGAAAGATGTTATGGCGAATAACGTCAAAAGCTTTCGAAAGATCTAAGAATATTCCAATGCGTACTTCCTTTTGGTCTATTGATAAAGCAACATCTTTGAGAAAAGAAAAAATTGCAGTTTCCATAGATTTTTATTTTCTAAAACTGTGTTGCGAGTCTGAAAACTTCCTTTTTCCTGAGAAAATTTTCCATTCGCGAGTAGAAAAGCCGTTCTAATATTTTTGAGAAAACGGACAAAAGAGAAATTGGCCGGTAATTCTGAATTTCATTTTTGTTTCCTTTTTTCAAAAAGCGGCTTAATTTTTGCTGTTTTGAAAATATCTTTAAATATTCCTGTGCATAGAGAAGCATTGAAAATATGAGTTAACCGATGTACAAAGGTAGGTGCACAAGTTTGTAATAAAAAATCCGGAATTTTTTCTAAACCAGATGAATATTTATTTTTTAGTTTACTGTCTATTCTGAGGATTTCGTTGAGAGAAGCTTTGAAAATAAATATCGTATCGGAAATATTTTGGGAAGCGTATGATGTTGAATTTTGTGGATTTAATCCCTTCCTGAGAACAGTCGCAATTCTAGAAAAGTGTTTTTTGAAGAGATTCGTAACATTTTCCGGATTACTCGTTTCTCTTTCATGATCCTTTAAAATATCATTCTCTACAAGGTATCGAGATAATGTGATTGTATTTTTTACATTGCTTAGTTTTGTCAGTAGCGTTCAAAATATCTCTATTTTTCATTATTTTTGCCTGAACTATTTCTTTCCTTAAAATTATTTTATATTTTCGGAAGTATACACGGAAACTGGGTGATACGTTTTGATGTTTAGAAATAAAGTAAAGCGTATGTTTGTTTTTTCAAGATTTTCTAATTCCTTGCGTGATCCTAGTGTTACTTTTGCTTGAAATGTGTAATTTTCTCTTTTTAAGAGGAAAGTACGTGTTAAAATGAATTGAAAGCTGTGAGAAAAATTAATCATATTTTTCGTTTGTGTTAACATCGTTATAAAATTATACGGGAAAGTAAAAATTAGTTATGAGGTCTGTTCACAATGGTCGTATAGTATGTCGTGTAATAATTCTCTACTCTCTGTTGATGCCGTACACCTCAGTCATTAGGCTGAAGACTTCAGTAAATTCAATACTGAGTGTTCATTAATCAGGCGGAAAACAGTCGTAAGAAAAGGAAACTTCACAAGTAAAGTACACAAGGAAAAAGCAATACTGACGATTTTACGTAGGTCCAGGAAATATCAATTTATCTGAGGAGGGTAAGCAGAACGCTAGCACCATTACTTACTGCTCTTGAAATCAATAGCGTAAATTTTCAGGTACAGTTGATGTACCACTCATCTAATTTACATCATTTCATTGTACGTGACAATCAGTAACAAATGTCACACACTTTGACATTATCTTTACGGCTTTTGCTGGGAAATATTCGAATAGAGAAAAAACTAATTCTTTCTATTTTTGTAAGAGAGAAAAGATAGGGGGAAATTTAGCAAAGTGATGCATCGAATGAGGGAAAACAACTAATTTCTTTCATTTTAAATGACGGTAATCACAGAGTAAGAAGTCCGTTTCTTTGACCTCCCCCCCCCTCAGCTTCAGCGAATTTATTAATACTCATAGTTACAAGTATTACAGATCGTAACTTCACCATTTTTTTAATGACAGAGCTGTTTACTTTGATCTTGTTTTGTCGTAGTCTCCAGTCAAGATCTTGTCACGCAAACCTACCTTTACATAAGAAAGGAAAGACTTTAAAATCTCGTATCACACCACAACTATCTCCTGAAACTTCACGAATAATCTAGCGTTATAATAACGCAACAGCCAATTAAACACAATTCTCAATTTGTTTGTTCACTGACTATTACAAACAATTTCCGTGCATTGTTTCAGGCTTACTTTGACATGTGACTTTCGATAGTTAGGGTGTAATTCGTGTGTAATGTCCTGTATTTGCAATATTGTCAATTGAGTTTGTCTTTTAGTTTCAGTTTAGATGGTGATTATGTGTAAGTAGAGGCATTTCAAAAGTTTTGTATTGCACAAGATGGATTTCTTGTAACTTTTCACGTTATTTGTATTGTAATTTAATGTGAGAGTGTAATTGTGAAAAATCCAATTCATTGTCTGATTTATACCAACGCTCACGTGGAATTAACGAGATAATCCGTAAGAAGTCAACAAGGCCATACGAACCCTTAGCTGCCGACATGAGCATTCAGTTACACTGGTACCGACGTGGAGTCCCGTAGACTCCTAACATGTTCTTTCAAATATTACAGTATTGATTTATATTTCGAGTGAAAAACGTTGAAACTTACGATAAATGATGACTAAAGAAAACATTAATCATGATACATTTATTAATAAGTTATCTAAGGAGAGAATATCATGTGAATTAGAATGATTGAAGAAAGTTATGCAGACCTTTAATTTAACGAATTTATCCTTATAATAAAAATTATTTAACATTAAAAGAAGTATTAATAAAAAGTACTATAACTCTAGAACTAAAAATCAAGTATAAAAATGTTACTAGCACAAACTCTAAAATTCTGACACAAGTTTCTTTAAGTCATCTTTCCCTGCACAATTCTTGCATACTTGTTTGTTCCTTTCGTAATAGTATATTGCATTCTAAGTTGTTCCTGATTCGGGTTCTTCATTCTCAATAAATTCCTATCATTATCGTCTTCTTCCCCAGATTCTAAACAAAATTGTTCGTATGGTGAGTAATAGTCATTTTCAATTTGATGATCCCAAGATACTCTGAAAACTATTGTACATTAGCTCCACCCATTGCGCATTTTTTCTTCCAAATCATGGTCATTAACATTTACACGCTCACTTAACAGACTAAACATGTTTTTCTGAACATAGAACTTTCTTCAGAGGCACAACAGAACAAAATGTACTAACTGGCAAAGTGCGACGGGCACTCAGTGAAAGTTACACTGCTACTGACGTGGAGTCTCTAGGTCTCCTACGCGCCAAAAAGGCTGATAATTTCTCTGAAAGGCATTCTACAAAAGTAATCTTCCGAACTATTACTTAAAACTGTGGAAGGAAAAGATACAAGGAGAATCAATTTTATGAAAGAAAACGTACATACACATATTCGAAGGTTCGCGAATTCGGAGGAGTTACAGGGACTCCAAATCGGTGGCAGAGGGTTAATGAAAAGGCATTCAGTGAAAAAACAAGCGACTGTAATGAATACTTGGCCCTGACTGTACAATCCTTACGAAGATAATTTGAACATATTCTTTAATTAAAAAACAGGATTCTTTAGAAAGCAAATTTTATTGATTTATCTGTGTGTAATGTTCGTTAAGTTCTATTGTTTGCTTCTAACCTGTTTCGTTTTCACAGTCATAGACAGACTTTTACTGTCCATCATTGTAATTCATTACCTGTTTTTACAATTACCTCGCGCAAAAAGCCAATACAAATGGGAATTGAACTAATTAAAACAATGTGGAAATTTTCCCTCATTTGAAATACAACCCAAACTGAAAATTGAGTAATAAACTATTGGTAACATATTTGTATTAATGGAATATTTTAATTATTATAAGACGTATATAAATGTGAAATTACCGGGGAACCATGAAACTAGAATTTTTTGAGAAGCTCCTTGCTAAGGTTATCGAGAGATGCGCGTATCAAAGCATGTTTTTGATGTGCAACAAGCAATACAAAGAAACTTGAATCAAGAGCCTTTTTGCTGTTTGTGAATTTAAAGTGTAGATTTTTAATGTACTTAATATATTTCAATTTACGCCTTCAGGTGTAAATTAATAATCCTGAAAATAATAACCGCATATGTTTTCAGCATAAAAATCATGATCGATAATGAAGGGAATTCTATTCCCAAAAAACGTATTTCACGCTTACTTTCATAAATGAATGAATATTTTAAACTAGCGGAGACTGGCAGACGTTGTTCTGCCCTCTATCTCCCTCTTTCTCCTGCCCTCTCCCTTTCTCTCCCCGTCTCTCTCACCGTCTCTCAACCCGCATCTCTCTCTCCGACACTTCATCTCACTCACTCGCTCTCTCTCTCTCTCTTCGTGTGTCTTTGTCTGTCTGTCTTTGTCTCTGGCTCTCTGTCCCTCTCACTCACATTTAGTTACAGATTCTGCAAGTCTTTGAGCAGGTGGGGTAATACTGAGAAGCGCCACACCAGAAAAAAATGTAATTCAATGTTCAAGATCTCATCCTGCAGATTACGGTGTGAGAAGTTTTTTTTCAGGCATTCGGCCTTTGATGCTCACGAGTACAGGCATTCGGCCTAAAAATTTTAGTTTTTATTACCCTAGAACACTTAGTTTTACGAGTTATTTAACGATATAGATTGAAAACTCTTAGTGAGTGTAGAGAACTGCATTTGACGTGAATATTTAGTTTTTTATTCTACAGCTCCATCTAGCGCCATTTTCCCGATATTTTAATAATTATTCTGCTATTCGGGGCGGAGATGAATCCAACAAAACATAGATATTTACTATGAAACATAGATATTACAATATTAATTAATGAATATTGTAAATAAGAGATTCATAGTTATTGTTTAATAAACATTTTCTCGACTACTTGAGGTGAGTAAAAAGATATCAAGTGTACGTTGAGCCTAAATTTCAGAGTGTGAGCAGCGTAGGCAATCACATGGTCACCAATGTAAAAGTACAACTTGATTCAATGGCCAATCGTCTTCTTAATTCTTTAGATAAACAGTCTTAAGGATCAGTTAAGAACTAGCAACAACTCACTTGCAATACTGTCGGCCTCTTTAAAGCTTCTGGTGAAAAGGCAATTTGATAATTAGAGCAACCCATTACCTGATCCTAAAGAAAGGAGGGACAGGAAAGGTAATATCATGATGCATGTGTGCGTGCCAATGCTTGTTCAAGGTTCTGCTCCGGCAAACGCTTGGAATGGATAGTAAATCCTCCGGAACGCGAGAAAGGACGCTCATCTACACAACGGTCCGCTGGGGTATTCTCCCTCCACCTACCTCCGCCCAGTGGGGCACCTATCTCCACCCAGCTTCCGGGTCAATGACCCCCATCTCGATCAGGTTTTTGTCCAGTTTCCCTGATCCATTGAGCAAATGGTGAGATGGCCCCTTGTTTTGCTTCTGGACGTAAATGTAGCTTCACTGTGCGCACGTTTCGTTGAGCACTCCTTTTGCTTGTAGTTCATTTACCGTTGAAATTTATTTTCCATTACTCGGGAACATTCTTCAAATTTTTATTTTTCTAAAATAATAATTATTTTCTAAATTCTTGTTTCTCGTTTTTCAAATATTGCTTTTTTTACATTATGGCCCTCAAGAAAATGTGCGCAGATAAACTCTTTCCCATACGTCATTTACAGTTTTTACTGTTTTTTGACCAAATTTTTTTTAGATTTATTATTAATTCTGCAATGAAGTATCATTACTTGGTGGCAGAATATTTAAATTACAAGAGAGTACTTGATTTAGAAAAAACAAAAAAAACAAACAATAATTAAGAATAATGGTACATAATTTCACAGCGCAAACCTTACTCCAATTCATTTTACTCCACTTCACTTCAGTTCACTTCACTGCACTGCACTTCACAACACTTAACTGATATGCATCTCTTTCGCATTTCTTTCCCTCCACTACACAACACTGCACTGCACTGCACTGCACTACACGAATATAAATAATAATAATACTAATAATAATAATAATAATAATAATAATAATAATAATAATAATGACAATACTACTACAACTACTACTAATAATAACAATTAGACAAATTACTTAATAGGAAATTCTACTTATTTAACAGTAGAAACTTAACAATAATACAATGACATAAAATATAGATGAATAGCTAGGAAACTAATTTATTTTTAAATTTTCTCAGGTTTTGAGGAAAGGGTTCAAAGATTGTCGCAGGCAAACTGTTCCAGTCTCTAATAGTTCTGTTTGTGAATGAAAATTTCCCAACATCCGTTTTCTGCACTCTTGTCTTAATTTTGTGCTTGTGATCCGCTCTACCGAAGTAAGTAGGTTTTCCTAGACGACGATTAATTTCACCCCAAGCAGGATAACCTTTGTATGCTTTGTACATAGCACAGAGTCGCAACGAGTCGCAACTTAATAAATAAATAAATAATAAATAAATAAACAAATAAATAAATAAACTCTAAGCTTACCTCTGAGTGATCTCCAGACATGTACGATTGTGTAGGGTATGTACGCGGTAAGTGTGTGTGTGTGTGTGTGTGTGTGTGTGTGTGTGTGTTTGTGTGTATGTAGGAAGAGAGTAGGAGGATGAGTTTGGATGACGGTACGTTAATAATGGCCCAATATTAAGGTACTAGCCTAGTGAGAAACTGAGAAGCCAAAGAAAACTAACGATTAAAGTAAACCAGAATTCTGCTCCATACAAAGACTGAATTCGACCTCGCTGTGTAGCTATTGTCGGAAATCTAGGGACTTCCAGCTAACGTTGCTGGAAAGGCGAAGTTGCGGTTGACCGACAAAAAAACAATGGATGAAGTTTCTCTCTTGATAACTTGTGTACGTTTTTTTACCACGAGATATCATATTAATCATGTATTGCAGATGTTAGAAAGCGGTATTTCAAAATGTAATATTTATTAGACATTCTCAACAAGAAATTTTACGTTGAATCAAAAAAGGAAGTATTATTCACGAGACAATAATACTTTCGCTTATTCTTAGAATTTAATGTTTAATATTAAAGCAGGTCATCAACTATCAATCAAAAAATGTATGTAAAATAAATGTGTTACAAACACTCGTCAAGAAAAGTAACATTGCGAGTGGTCATTTGCTCACCTCACAAATGGAATTTCAAACACCGAAATCAGTTTATTGGCGCCTTCACATGACCCTTCACATCAGAAGACTTCCTCAGTCAGTCAGATAAAATACAAAACTCTTTACTTGAAGAGTGCTGATAAACTCATCGTCATGCTTTCGCCCTCTGTGACAAATAATTTTAATTTGACCAATTAGTTAGGTGTGTATCGAATATTATTAACAAAGAAATATTTGCAAGGAACTTCAAAATCCTTGATGCAAATCGAGTTTGTCTTTCTAAAAAAAATTCTATATGGATTGAACCGTGATTTGCACCCCGGTGTCCAGTACTGGAAGCCAAGCAGCTTGACAACTTCCCCAACGGGCCACCCCTTGTACAGCTACTGATGAAGCGTGGTACATTAATTGGACTCACCACGCGGTCAGCACATCGCGAAGCCGTGCGTATGATTTGACGGGCCGCACCCCCTCCACCCTCCCCTGTCGTCCGCTGGCAGGTGCCCGGCGGGAGTGCCTTCCGCCGGGCGACCAGTAAGGGTCTGGCGTCGCCACGCCGCCGCCATTATCCGTCTCGCTTATCGACTAATTGCGAAGGCAATCGCGATCCCCGCTAAGTCACGCAAATTGGACCCCCAGGCTTCGGCGGCCACGCGGCGGCGAATGCCGGGTCAGAGGTGACGCTTGGCGACGCCCTCACACAATCACCCATAGAAGCTCCCGCCGCCCCGGCAGTCTTCGCAGCCGCCGACCCCACCCTCTCCCTCGCAGCCCTCTCGCCACCCTGCCTTCCCCACCGCCCACCAGCTTTCGCCCCATCCTCACCGCTCCCATCATCTCAGCAGCCCGCGCCGTCCCAGCAGTCTTCGCTGCCGCCGACCTCACCGTCCCCGCCTTCACCCTCTCCTTCGCAGCCCTCTCGCCACCCTGCCATCCCTACCGCCCCCCAACTTTCGCCTCATCCTCACCACTCCCCACATCTCAGCAGCCCGCGCCGTCCCAGCAGTCTTTGCTACCGCCGACGTCATCGTCCCTGCCTACACCCCCTCCCCCGCAGCCCTCTCGCCCCCCATCCCCACCGCCCACCTAATTTCGACCCATCCTCACCGCGTCAACCACTCTGGCCGGCTCAGCAGTCGTTGCTGACGCCGCCATCCCTGTTCCCGGTGTCACTCCCACCACCCTCTCAACCGTCCCCTTAAGCCTCACCTCCCCCGCCATCCTCACCGCTTCCGGCGCCCACAGTCCTCGCACCATCCTCAGCGCTCCCGCCGCCTCAACCGCCCTCA
The DNA here is from genome assembly GCA_031308135.1 of Acheta domesticus. Taxonomy (NCBI): domain Eukaryota; kingdom Metazoa; phylum Arthropoda; class Insecta; order Orthoptera; family Gryllidae; genus Acheta; species Acheta domesticus. The sequence continues at coordinate 193,393,142 of JAHLJT010004567.1, forward strand.
CCGTGCCACTAGCCTTTGCGCTGCCGCCGCCGCTGCCCCTAACCACACGCACCGCCCCCAACGCTCTTTCCACAAGCCTTCGCCCCGCCCCCGTCGCTCCCGCCACCTCAACCGCCCTCGCTGTCACAGTCTTTGCTTCTCGCTACCTCTACCATCTCCTCCGCCACACCCGCCGCCCCGCCATTCCCATTATCCTCCACCCTCACCTCCCCCACAGCCTCCACCGTCCCACCTCCACGCCGTCCCTTCCGTGTCGTGAGCACGGGCGCACGGGGGCAGGGCTACGCCCGTTCAGCCCCGCGATTGGCTATCTTCATTGCGTTATTCGGCGTAGTATCGTCCCCGAAAGCGGCGCGCGCGTTAATGGAGACGCAACAATCCTATCGGCGGAGAATTAATTAGGAGCTCTCCATGGCGGTGTCGTGGCGGCAACGAGGTTCCAAGGCGTTGTTAGCCGCGTGGGAGGCTTTGCTGGAGGGACACGGCTTGTGCAAGCGAGTTCCGGTGCTCTGTCGGAGGCCACATTAAGCTTCAATGCGATCGCAGGTTGCCCATCTCTGGGCGGCCGAGATGTTACTTCCGCAAACCGTTACGCCCATGCATTGTTGTGTGTAATTAAATTACTAATTTTAGCACTTGAATTGATAGGGACACGCTGTTCCAATAAATTTACGACAAATTGGTATTCATTCGAGGATTAGGGCGGAAGATATGGCATTTATTAGTTTTTGTGAGAAGACGAGCACTGGTGGAAAATGTGTACATGGAAAACTTTTATGTGGGAGATATTCACGAAAGAACAAGCTTATGGACATTTAACGACACACCAAAATTGCGTTTATCATATTTATTAAGGTATTTTAAATGGGAGTACTGGTTTCGTGTACCAAAGTATTTTAGCATGTACGAGTTCACAACATTCCGAAAGCATTAAAGAACCGTTTTATCGGCCCGACTAGGCAGATGCCCAATTACCTTGCACGTGCCACATCGGACCGCATTCTCATAGGAGTGTGCGTTGCTGATCACTGGTTGCCACACCACCTCTCAGAAACTCTCCTGCCCATCTGGCGACTGTCCGATGTAGAAGGGCGTAATTCACAAGAGCTTCCACCAATTGTCTGTGATATTCCGGGTCATTTCTACCATGGAAAACGGCTGTCTTGGAGTATAAGCACTGATTGAAACGAGTTATATTCATCTGGCACGGCGGCAGTAAGACAACTGATGTCACACTCTTTGCTAATAGACTCTCACTGAGCCATGCCATCTGTTGTTGTGACACATACTACACCATTTCTTTCACGCGACAAATAAAATTGTGTGATCTGATACCTTTCTTTCAGTAAAAACAATAGTTGCTATGACTTCTTCCTCAAACCTTGAATACGGAGATAACCCTAATCATAGAAGTAGAACAGTTCTTGCTTATAGAATGTTAACGCTCACTAATATAATAAAAAATTCCACACCTATTTTCAGTTCAAAACAGTTTTCAATTTATTTTCTTAAGCTAGAAGTGTAAGGAAGTTTTGAATCGATTGGTACCTATCTCTAACATCTGTTTATTTCTTAGGACTGAAAAATCAGTGAATATAGTAAATGTATTGAAATGATAAACTGAAATGACAATAAATTGTCTATCACTCTTCTCTACAAGTATGATTGTTATGTGCGCCGCGACCAGGCGCGACATAACTTTGGATGTGGCGCGCTAGCGCCAAGGCAGCGCGTCCTGGCGGGAGCCGGCGGCGGCAGCAACTGGCTGCAGCCACGGTTCGGCGAACTCGAGCCGGGAAGCGAGTCTCGCCGCCGGAGACCGGCCCTTTATAAGGAGCCAGCCGACACCTGATCGGCAGTCTGCATTTGGGAGCGAGCCCTGAGAGCACGAGTGAGTGGACGAGCCAGGTCCGGAGAGTCAGCCGCCATACGGAAGCCGTCGTGGGTTAACTACAAGCAGCAGCAGCGTGGAGCGTCCAAGAGGCAGACGCAGCACCCGGAGGGCATTAGGGATTCGCCCGGGGTACGAGAGACGGTATGGGTGATTGTCAGTGAACGGCGTTAAGGCCGATTGTAATTGTACATATGTGGGAATAAACCATTGTTAATTATGCGTGCAATGTTTAATTTATGAACATAACAATGATAATTTCGGGTATCTTTCTTGTAACTGCATCCCGTGTCTCCAACGCTTGTCAAGAGTGTGATTCTAATAGTTACGGCTTTTCTAACTACCTTGATTGTCGAATATCATTATTTGTAGGAGATTCCGAAAGGTTGGCTGCCCCGATCGATTTCAGGAGCTTCTATAATCAATCCGTACAATCGGCTATATTTCCTTTCTGAATTATGTTCTGAGTGATTAATATGAAAGAGATTCCGGGCGGGTTAACAACTAAGGTCGTTGGTCCCGTAAGTATTGTGCATGTTTCCCTCGGGAATTGGCGGCGGTCTTCCCCGTTGGATGACGAGATCCGGCGCCGACCTATCGTCGGCAAGCAGGGGTTTCCCCAACCAGGTATCTCCCACAACTGGGGCACCGCCTCACCAGGGACAATCTTAAATCTCCTTGCATGTGTGGTATTATAGTTCATACTAGTCTAAGTGTGTAATGGGTAAGTGTAACTAAGTAAGGAGTGAAGATAGGACAAGGAAAAAGAACTAAACATCGCGCGTGGTACGTGCCCGTTTGTTAGAGTGCTGCTCGAGCATTCGCCTAGTGTTGATAGGAGAAATCACGGAAAACTATTATTCAGAAAAGCCGGCCGCTAGAATTCACTTCCTGACAGCGACCGAACTCGACCTAGCTATTTAGCTTGTGTCAAAATTCCCGCCACAGTCGGGACTGGAACCCGGGATACAGCGGTCAGAAGCACTGCGATGACAATTGATACCGTGAGCCACCTCTCCCGAAAAATGTATGTTCTCCCCTCTCTTTTTACACAATTACATATTGGAAGACCACTTGAGAGATTAGAGCTGGTCGCGGCTGAAGTGATGCCCTGATGAAAGGAGATACCGGAGGGGGAAAACCCTGCAAGCTGACCTGTAGGTTGGCGCCAGATGTCGCGTTACATGGGGAGAGGAACACTGCCCCTTTCCGGGATAAAACATGCATTGCAGGTACTAACTGGATTAATAATTCAAGAAATTAGCGCTTCTGCAATCAATATTCGCTCTCTATATTTCCGGGCGCTTTTCGGAGATTTTCTTGGGTCAATGGTGGCTGGGCCACAAAGGTCCGTGGAACGCTGAATATAATGCTGCTTCGTCGTTTGGCTGGAAGTGGTCAAGAAAACCAAGGAGAACATGGATAAGAAAAAAATGATCTACGAACACAATTCCGACAGGGGCACAAACCCTCTGATATTTAATCCAACAAGTTAACTTTCGCCACCTCCCTCTCGAGATCGAAGATTCCAGAGATGTCGATCGACACTGCATAGACTGCAAAAAACTACGGTGCTTTAGCAGGATTACCAAAATTGCTCTACAAAATAATAATGATCTAATTTGTGCTTCATACCTTAAGTATTGCATACTGTAGTAAGTATACAGTTCTATTATTTTATTTTTATTTAATGATATTCTCAAAAAACTCGAAAAGTAATAATGTTTCACAAAAATTTGAATTTTGTAGTGTTCCTGAAAGTTTGCGGTAATACTGCTAACTGTTCGTTAGGCGATTCAATTAGCAATAATTATATAAAATAACCTAATACCTGACCAGATGTCTAGTAAACGTACTTCAGATACTACGCTTTAGAGCACCATATAAACAGTCCCAAACAAGTAATAATTCGATTATTCGAAAATTAGAGATGAATATATGTATTGTTTCACTTAGAGAACATTTCTGTGAGCAATTCTAAGCCTCGTTTTGCAAGAGCAAGTCTCAGGTAGTGACAACGGCGTTGTTATTGGACACGGAGGTAACCGCGCTCTCGTGCGTAAATCCCAGCCTTTCACGTAACTCGCTGCATTCAAAATCGAAACGGCCATGTGCGCACACGAATTTCGGAGATAACACTTTCAAACCAAATCAGCCGCACCTGTGCAAACAAACATTGCCGCTCAATAAAAGAAGGCCACTAATTTTCTCAATTAAAACCGACCGGCTCTGAGCAACAAATCAAGTTATGAATCACAGTCTCTATTTATCTCCTCTTCATTACTGCAAACCCATATACTAATTAAAGTAAATATTGTCCTCCGAGGGCGCCTGGGAATACCGTTGTGTTATCGTTTACCAATTACAAACTGCCCACACCTTCCCCCTTTCACTCTCCCTCTCTTACTGACGGTTTTCTTTCTCCTCTCTCCCTCCCTCTCTCTCTCTGTGTTATCTCTTTCTTTCTCTGTCTCTCTCTCTCTCTTCTTTTCACTCACTCAATCACAGTATTTGGGAAACATGTTGACACGCACCCAGACTGATATTTCCGCCGCAACATACAGAAGCTTCACCGTTTCGCCTGTATTTGAGTTTGCGCACGTTAAGCACAATTTAATCATCAGATCAATAATTAGAGAGTCATTAATATGAATTAAATATGTAACCTGATTACGAAGCTGTGAACGGGTGCTAGCCTCGGGGTCCAAACAAACCGAAAAGGCAAAGAAAAAGTTTGAATACAAACACTGCACTAACCTATTGGATTTAAAAGTTGAAAAACGAAACGGGTGGCGCGACAGATTAACAGTAAATAAATCATGGCCGGTCTTCCATGTTGCCAATTCCGATTGGGCGGTCCCCTGCCGCCAGCTAATGGCCAAATTGATTAATCGGTGACGGGAAGTGAATAATTTTTGTTACTCACGTTCAGAGTTAAATAATCGGCCATTCCATACCACAAAGTACGACCAACCACAATCAGAATTGTTAATTTGGCGTGAAAAGTATAGAATTATACACGCTTTCTTTGTCGGCAATCATTTTTAATCCTTGAAACGAATGGATGATTTTGATTTTAATTTATAACATGCATCCCCGTGATTGTATCGTGAAGTTCCAGAAACTGGAGCAACACAGACGCAAGCGGTTCTTGCAATATATGTTTATGTTTTAAGGATATGCTGCCAAAAAATATTTTTCGGATAAATCGTCTTTATGAATAATAATTAAAAACCGACTTGGTCGGTAATAAAAGTGGTGCCATGAAACATCTGACGGTACATGACGGTAGTTATCGCGGCTCGCAATTCGTATGTCAGCATAAGGTCAGGTGACGGGTAGTTGGAGTTTGAAAATACAGAAAAAATTGGTAGGTTTTTCTAAACTGTTTATGGTTGGCGCCTATTGTGATTTTCTGTGTCGATTGGAGACAAAAACGTGCAATAAGAGATGTTCGTTTTTATATTAATTTCTAATGAGTGATTTATCAATTTAGGCACCGTAAAATAGGGTAATTTTGTTTTGTTTTCCTTAACTATACAATAATATCAGAAAAATCAGTTTCTGATTTTGTTAAAACATCTAATTCGTGAAATTTAGGTTTCCTATCACGATGTTACTTGCACCGTTAGAAAAAAGTTAACAATTTTACCTTTTCCAACACACGAAATTAACCCCCTGGCAATACTTTCTTGCATGGTCCACATTTGCATCCGTTTGTAGTTCTAATTATTTCTGAGAAAGGAAATAGTCTGACTTGGCACTGTTTAGTGCGCGGAGTTCTATAAATAGATATTTTCTCACATGCAGCTAATGCCACACGGTTACCAATGAAAATATGCGGGAGTAATGGCGGGCTTTTTATTCAACATTATATGAGTTAAATTTCATATCGTCATTTTTAATAACATACCTTTTAAGGATTTTATTGTATACAATATATAATATTTTTGTATTAAAGTTAACTTTTATTGATTGTGCATGGCCAATATAGACATTTGGCACTGATACACTCAATCACGTCTTCATTACTTGGCTTTATATGAATTATGCCAGGGAAAAGTAACTAATTATTTAATTCATGCATGTTTTCAATTCCGTTTATAATTATATATTATTTATAAATAAACTGAGGATACAAAATATTTTATTGCAGCTTACTTGTAACTACATATTACAGGCTTAAGGTGAATTATAAGACATATGCTAAAGGTTAATGTATTTACTAATTCCAAAAATATTATACCATTGTCTTTCCTTTTCACAAATAATAATGAACTGATTTTTGCTGCATCTTGATTTCAAACAAACTTTCGCAATACACAACATTTTTAACAACCGTTCCAATTTGTTCTTTGAAGGCTGCAATGTTTTTGTCAAGCATTAAAAACATTTCAATATGTTCCTGAAATACCCTCGTTTGGCTTCGTGGAATACAATGTACGAACAGTCAGTTTTCATTACACGCCAATAAGCTATTTCAAGAGTACATCATTATAACAGTAATTGCACTCGAGATGATGCTACTTTTTATACCATTGTGTCTTTGATTCCTGAATTGTGAAAACCACGTTCATTAACTTTTTTTCATTAACGCAAAACCTTTCTTCACTACTGCGAAATCGCTGTCATTATTTTCCATGTGATATTTAGCCTACTACCACGAACGAAACGTCCTTTACATGTTTTAAATGCAAATAAATAGCAGGTACTAAATAAATGAACAACGGTTTACATTCACATTTTTTATCAAGGAAGCATGGACCATTCTAAAATTTGTTAGCAGAAAAATCCTCTGGTTACAATTCAAAAAAAGCGAAATTGATTTGAAACATTATAGCGCATCAAAAAAATCAATAATAATAATTGCATCATACAATTTCATTGAAAAAGGAAGGAAAGAATATGACATTTCAACAAATACACATAAAACATTAGAGCACATTTTCTTGTATATTATCATTATTAAAGACTACGAAAAATAATAGAGATGGAAAACATTTCACTAAATAGTTTTAAGACATCTCACCCGTAAATTGGTGCAATACTCATGACCCAAGACTCCAGAAAGGTCACTTACCTGTAACAAAAAAGAAACGATTGTTGTGGAATAGAAAATTAAAAAGACACAATATCAAAATGGCAGTATATTTATAGTGATTTTTACTGCCAGTCAATCGTTACACAATTGAACAACAGGTAAAAATGGAGCTTGATGATAAGAGGCGAGGAGAACGTGAAATTACGGCGGCAAGGTACTGAAAGAGAGAAAATGGTAAATGAGAGGTGAGCAGGTAGAGGCAACAGAAAGAAAATAAGAGCGAACAGAGGAATGAGGCGGTGTATCGAGACAAAGAAGAACGGCATGGAAAAAGGTGGGGGGTGAGAGGCGAGGTAGATAGGGTAGGGATTGAGAAGGGAGGGATGGACAGCGACGAAGTGGTGAGTGGCAGAGAGGGGAAAGGGGGAGGATGAGAAAAGGGATGGATAAGGGTGTGGTAGAGAGAAGTGAGGTGTAGAAGGCCTAGAGGGAGAGGGACACAGTGAAGAGAAGTGGGACGGAGAGGGGTGTAGTAGAGAGCAGTGAGGTGTAGAAGGCGTAGGAGGAGAGGGACACCGTGAAGAGAAGTGGGAAGGATAGGAGTGTGATAGAGAGCAGTGAGGTGTAGAAGGCCTAGGGGGACAGCGACACAGTGAAGAGAAGTGGGACGGAGAGGGGTGTGGTAGAGAGCAGTGAGGTGCAGAAGGGCTAGGGGGAGAGGGACACCGTGAAGAGAAGTGGGAAGGAGAGGAGTGTGATCGAGAGAAGTGAGGTGTAGAGGGCCAAGCGGGAGAGGCAGTGTGGAGAAGTATAACTAAGAAGAGTACGGCGGGAAGGGAGCACTAGGGCTGCCGAGGAACGCGTAGGGGCATGACGAAAGTGATCTTAGCAGAGAGGGTCTGGTGAGGAAGGACATGAAGAACAGGGAAAGGAGGCAGAGCGGAACGTCCGTTGTGCTTGGAATGCCGGCGAAACTCATTTTCTTTATTACCATAAGTTCTTCTTTTGATTAATGAAACTCAATCGTTCCTCAGGGTAAATCCTTGTTTTTCTTCTTCTCTTAAGAAATTGAACGATCACGAAAATCACTGTATGAGTGTTTATTAAAGAAATGGTTAGTTGTAATTAATGGTTCAGGAAAATGCCTATGTGAGCTGTTTAGGTTTTACGTGACTTACGTAGCAAAATCTGTCATGGTTTTGACAATAATGCCATGATTTGGAAATTTTACGTGCCTTTTCTCGTAACTTTATATAAAACATATAGTTCTTTAGTGCGATGTATTGCGGTAATCGTTGACTAAAGAGAATAAGTTTTGCTGGTTAGTTTTGCCTCCACAATGCGTGTTGTTATGCACTGCGTTGTGCCAACCGCTACTACAAATATGTTTTCCTAAAAAAAGCGGAAAGATCATAGTTTTTACTCATTTGGAAAGTACAACAATAGCACAATATTTCGGCGATACATAAAAGGAATTTTGGCATAGTGGGTTTGTCAGCAAAAATTAAGGCAACAAAGACACCGTATTCTTAAAAAAACTGATAAGAGACAAAAATACTTCTGTATCATTGAAAAGCTCAAAAAAGCACAAAAGTTTCGTTATCAATAAAATAAAGTTTGGTGAAGTGAGTTGGTCAGTCTAGTGGACATCCAAGAGGGCCTGCATGTCACAGCGTGAGGGTGGGGAGGGTGGGGAGAAGAGTGAGGGAAAGGCGTGGCCTGGCGGGTGAGGCGTGGAGCATATGCTTGGCGGGGGTGAAGGTTGGTGCGGTGCGATGCGTCTGTCGGGGGCCGGCGCGAGGCAGGCCGGAGGCGCCCCGCCAGAGGAAGAAATGCACGGGAAATGCCGCCAGGAGGCGCGGGCGCGGGGGCGGGCGCGGGGGCGGGCGCGGGGGCGGGCGCGGGGGCGGGCGCGGGGGCGGGCGCGGGGGCGGGCGCGGGGGCGGGCGCGGGGGCGGGCGCGGGGGCGGGCGCGGGGGCGGGCGCGGGGGCGGGCGCGGGGGCGGGCGCGGATCGTCCCTAGGAGACCCTGTGCAGCCAACTGGAAAGGGGGAGGGGCGCAGGGGACGGCATCGCTACGCGACCATCTCCACCGCTCGGGGCGGGAGGACGGAACACGCAACTTTTGCGCTTTTTCCTCGAATTTCCAGGTCAATGACGCCCATCTCGATCAGGTTTTTGGCCAATTTCCCTGATCCTTTGAGCAAATGCTATATGCCCCTTGTTTTTCTTCTGGACGTAAATGCAGCTTCACATATGAAAGGAGTTTGGCTTTCTTAAGCGCGTTTGGAAATGTGGATATTCAAATAATCGTGTTGCAGTTTATCGCGTCAGTAAGTCAAGTCCTTCACAAAATAAGTGCAATATGACAAGTCATTGGGCAAAAGAACTGGAAGAAACCAGTCTGGCATGGAACGGCCTGTAACAACACACAGCATCGATGAAGGATATTTTGTATGGGTAGGAGGGTTGGAAATGCAAGAACGGGAAGCTGGGAATCCAGAATTCCGACGAAGGGCTTTAAAACAGCAAACGCAGGTGGCAGAGGACGAAGCTGCCAAACTGAACAGCCTGGGGATGCTGAGAAGCAGTAATGCATTTTCGGAGGGCAATGACAGAAGTAATGGCAACGTCGCGTCGGGACCAGTGCGGTGCTTTCAAAGTTCACGCTAGCTGAGAAAGCCGATGTTGGGCGTAGCGAAAGGGGCGGTCGGGGCTTTGGGGCCGGTGAGGGAGCGGTGGTGGGGTCGGAGAGGGTCGGTGGGGATCGTAGGGGTCGGTGGAGGTCGGTGGGGAGTCGGTGGGGGTCGGAGGGGTCAGTGGGGAGTCGGCGGAGGGTTGGTGAGAGGTCGGTGGGTGGTCGGTAGGGGGTTGGTGGGGGCTGGATGGGGGTCGTGGGTGGGGCGATAGAGGCGGTAGAAAGGGCGATGGGGGCGGCAGGGGGCGGTGGAGGCGGTAGTGGATCGGGGGGACGGTGAGGGCGGTGGGGGCGGTGGGGCAGTGGGGGCGGTGGAGGCGTTCCAGGCCTGCAGAGGTCGCGGCGGAATGAGACCGGAAATAGGCCACCCACGTCACCTCGACTTCCGGCGGGGCCGCGACCAACGCGCCAAGGAACCCGAAAGGCAGTGTGAATGGAGAGGGGGATGATGCAGAAGCCAAAAAAGGCAGATTTTATGGTAAAGAAAATGGAATGAAAACGAAGAGTTTCTGGGTATTAGATGTGATGATTAGGAAAAATTGAAGGAGACACTGATTACACTACTAAAAATATTTAGCGACATTCAGCTTATTAATTAAATAATTGTGTGGGAAAAAATAATTTTTAAGTTTAGTCACAATACTTTCCTTCCAAACGTAGTAGATATTTAATCATAAATTCTTTAAAAAAAATTACACTTTGCAAAACGATGCTGTAGAGAATTTTTGTCCAGGTAGACCTGTATAATGATATGAAGAAACTGTGGAGGAGAGTTTGAAATATGAAAGTGTCAGAAGAGAAACATTTTCAAGACAATCTGAAATTACCCTTAAATAGAAAATGAGAGAGAAATTGCTCGAGAATTATATTTCTACAACTTATGTTCTGAACCTTATTGTTTGCAAAGAAACTTTTGTTCGAAATAAAAAGGATACAACGCAATTATAATTATTGTGAAATGTAATTCAAGTATTGATGCATTTGAGTGCAGAATTATTGGAAATGGTGAATCCAAATTAAATTTTTAAAGGAGAATTATTTGTGTGTGTTTTTGTTTTCCCTTGAGGCCGCATGCACAGAGAACTTGCTGGTTATTCCACAATGACACGTTGTGTGTGCCAGTCACAAATAAAATATCCTATGAAACCTTTCAACAGAAAAATGTCATGTGTGACACTGACAAATGGCAGAGTACTTCAAATAAGGGCCTGAGAAGTAACAGAAAATAAGAATTGTTCAGTTGCTATTCGTGTGCAAGGCGCAGACGCGATGAAAATTCATTAAGAAATTTTAATTTAGAATGTCTATGAAAATGTATACGGTTGGTAACACACTACACACATTAAAGTAAATGAAGTCATTACAGTACATTAAACGGGAATATCGCCATTTCAACATCGGGGGCCCTGTGTCTGCACAACCTATAATTGCGACATTTTACCGCGAAATTCCCAACCCACGTGAACCGCATCTGGTTAAAATTTTATTACAAAGACTACGCACTAGGGAAATGGTCTATTTTATTTGACAGGTCCGTTTGGCGCGAGCGTGGTTCACCGCACTGTATCAAAAAGCAGAAGCCGTGTACATTGTAATATTCGCACGGAAACCTAGACAATCTAGTAATGAGCTACGTTACCAGTGGCACCGCAAATGCACTAAATGAATATATTCATTTCGAGTGTCTGTTCCACATACGTGTTCTTTTGTTCATGCCTCGAGGAACAAATGAAAACAAGCGACTCTCGTAATAGATTTATACGCGACCGAAACGGGGACGCGAAGTAAAACAGATATGACGCAACATTCTAAAAGAGTGCAATCCGACTTTGGGCGTACATGACGACGCAAAAATAAACAGTCTGCCCCGCGTATTGGAAAGAGCGTGCGCGCCTGTATGTTTGGACGAGCGTCCGAGCAACCACTTTCTGCAAGGGTCGGCGGCGGCGGCGGCAGTCCGCAGCAGCGCATAACTATTTTAGAGACCGCCGCGGGGCCAAGATACAACGACAAACACCGAATAACATTCCTAAAATACGCGCGCGCGTCCCGCGGGGAACTTTTTTAATGAAACGCATACTTCCGCGGGCGGTGCGTCGCGCGTCCGTCTCCCCGTCCGACTGCCAGCCCGCGCGCCGCCTGCCAGCCAGACGGCGGCGGCGGCGGTCGGGGGCGGGCTTGACAGTCTGTCCAATGCGCGGGGCGGGGCAGCGAGGGGGAGAGGGATGGGGAGGAGTAGGGCGAGGCAGAAAAGAGTGGGATCGGGACAGGCGGAGCGGAGTGGAACGGGGCTGGGAGAAGCTGGGCAGGGTGGGTTGGAGAGAAAAGGACGGCGATGGAACCGAAGAGCGGAGCCCTGGGAGAGGGATAGAGATGGGGTGGGCGGAGTTAAGCGGCGACGCGAGGAGCAGAGGGACGGGAAAGAAAGAAAGACAGAAAGAGGGGATGGGGGAGGTGGACGCGGGGTAGAGGTTGAGTGGGCTGGTGTGTTAGCGACCCAGCGAAAGTAATGGGATTATGTGGGTTGAGGTGGCTGAGGTGGGAAGATGTGTTGTGATGTGGTGTGATGTGGTGTGATATGGGGTGATGTAGTGTGATATGGGGTGATATGGAGTGATATGGAGTGATTTGGGGTGATTTGGGGGTGAGGTGGGGTGAGGTGGGGAGATGTGAGGTGAGGTGAGGTGAGGTGAGGTGAGGTGAGGTGAGGTGGGGTGGGGTGGGGTAGGGTAGGGTAGGGTGGGGTGGGGTGAAGTGATGTCAGGTGAGGTGGGGTGGGGTGGGGTGAAGTGATGTCAGGTGAGGTGGGGTGGGGAAGAAAAAAGAGGGCGGGTGGGGGAGAACGGTAGAGGGTGGGTGGGAAGGTGTGTAAGCGATCGGGCGGGAAGGTATGGGGCGGGGCGGGTTAGAACGAAGAGGGTGGGGCAGGGTGGAATGTGGGTGGGTGGAATCAGATGGCAGGCTGTGGGGGCGGAGTTGGGTGAGGCGGATGGGATAGTGAGGGTGAATCGTGTACGGGCGATTGATTATCAGTGATTCCGGGCGCGTCATCTACTAGGTCCATTGGTCCCATAAGTGTAGTGCATATTTTTGCTCGGCAGGTGGGTCCCTCTCTGGATGGCAAAATTCGCAGCCGACCTACCGTCGGCTAGCGGGGATTTCCCCGACCAGGCATTTACCATCAGCAGGGACAAGCTCTAATCCCCCGACCGGTCTTCCGGCAGTAGTGTAGTGCATGTAAATTTAAGTGCGTATAAGTAAAGAGGGAAAACAGGACAAGGAAGAGGAAGAAATAATCGAGGCCGGTCCGTCACCCCTATGTTAGGGTACTGCTCCGTCATTCGTCCGGTGTTGATCGGAGAAACCACGAAAAACTGCCAATCAGTGCAGCTGGCCGCCAGAATTATCCTCCAGACGGCGACTGAAATCCTTCTAGCTGCCAAGCTAGTGTCGAAAATCCTGCCCCCGTCTGGACACGAACCTAGGAGCTCCCGGTCAGAGGGACTGCAGTGACATCAATTGATGTCCTAAGCCATCTCTCCCTGTATGCAGGGCCGAGATGCGACGACAGGATTTTGGGCAGAGGACGTTGCAAGGGGGCGGCGGGGTGAGGCGTGGCGTGGAGGAAACCGTGCCCGACTGTCAAGTCTTCCCTAGAGAGTGGAGAGATGTCAGGCGTGCTAGAGCGCATCGAACGAAATGCTCCGTGCCCGCGACAGGCACAGAAAGTCCATGTGGACCGAGAAAAGTTGCGTACAAACAGGCAGAGACACAAATTCGCGAAGATCTTCAAGTCAATGACTGCAGTCTGCCTTATTGCTAACTGTCATGATTCTGAACTATTTGTTTTCACTTGTGTTATTTAGTTACATAAATGTATTCGTCCAATCAGAATTAGATTTTGAATTTTTGGAAAAGGCACTGATATGCTATTAAATTTCACTAAATAACACAGAATGTTGGAATGCTATCGTAACAGGTTTCTGTCAAACTGCTAGTTTAATTGACTTGGAATATGTTGTTGACTATTTTATAATTATGTGGACTCCTGATAACTTTTACACTTTCTATACCACAGTTAAAAAGTGAAAATACATTCATACTGAAACTGAAATCCGAATGACCAGGTCAAGTCGTGGTTGTATCCATGATAAACATCGTTGTGTAGATTACTCTTCAAGAAACTGTGTTTCTTTCGGTGTTCCACAGCATGGTTTCAATGACCCAAGACCCATCGTTTTCGTGTTTAGCACGATGGAACCGAACGCAAGAAGTTTTGGTTTACAGTACCTTCTTATCCCTTTCTAGACAATGTTCGGGCGTGGGCTATCTGATCTATTTGCAGCAGTTCGCTTCTGAGAATCAGTTGAAGTTACGGATCGATATCGCTGAGCGCACTTCACCAGTGTTAGAAGTTTATACTTGGTAATGAACGTTTATAGTTAGGAAATAATTTTCATTTAATAGTATATATTCTTATTAAAATAATTGTTCTTTTATGAAGTCAATATAGTTTCAAAGCCCTTCTATGCGTATTTTAATCGTCAACTGTGAAGAAAAAATATGGAGCAATATATGACCTGAAATTCTCTCAGTGAGTCATTTAAAATTATATTGTTTTCTGTTTATGTTATAAACTACAAAATCTACGATTTTTCTCTTTATTATGCCTCTGTTAACGTGAAAAAATATTAATTCGTTGTGAAATGAAAAAATGAATATAATCAGTCTAAAACTTTTCCGGTCACAGTGACCGCACGTCACCGGTAACAGAAGTTCGAAGGCACATCACCAGTTGGCGGATAAAACACATAGCATAATCCTTTTTGTTTTTCGTAACCTAAAAGTAACTATTATTAATGAACGCTAGACAAAGATATTTACCCTTTACCATAATTTGCCCAATTTCAATTTGTGTTTTCTGAAACACTAATACGCATGCTCGTTGATTGAACGCAAATTCCTTCGTTTATTTTTTCTCAACACAAACCTTACTATTAATTCCTTCCCCTGGTGCTCCGTGTAAGAAAGGCAATCGTCGGACCACACTCTCTGTCGTGCCACACAGCGGGCTGCGGGGGAAACTCCTCAACGCCACCCTGCAGCACGCCAGGCGATGCTGGAAGTACAGCAGAGGAAGGCACCGCCAAGCGACGGAGGGATGGGGGGTGGGATCCACCCGTAATGGTCTTGTTATGTTCATAACAAGCGCACCAGAACTAATTGAGTAACGACGGTATTGAGAGCGCTAATTGGCCATACGGCCGCCCGACCGCGCTGCACCCGCCACCGCCGCGCGGAGTCGACTCGAGAATCGACTCGAGAATCGGCTCGGGAATCGACTCCAGAATCGACTCGAGAATGCCGATGGAGGAACCGTTTCGCCAGAGACCTCATTAACCGGCTGCGCACGACTCATTCTTCTTTTGAAGACGAGAAGAAACGTCCGTGCTGTCCCTTACAATTTATATTAGAATCCATCTCTTTCAAAGGTTGTTTTTTATACTTGAATATTGAATCTTTGAGAAGTTTACAGTGACACTAATCATTTTTGAAATGACATGAAGTGAAAATTATGTATCACATCTTATTAATAATATTTTTTTAAATATGTCATTAGGTTAACCATTGATATTGGAAGTTTACTCGTTTGCTTACGACTTTTATTTCATGATCTTTTTTAGAATTATAACCATTTAAATTTATTTTCTTCTTTCTCTTTCACTAATCCCTAGGCAAACAATTGTTTCTCTTATGAAAATTGTTTCTGTATTAATACAAGCGTATTTTATGCACCAAAAAATGAGTACACTCATAAATAGAAACGCAATGTAAATATACCATTTTATAGATAGTCCAAGCGGGCAATTATGAATAGCTTAAATACTGTTGCATTTAACCATTTTCTGTCTCACACAATTGAACAGTATGGTTCTGAAACAAAAGCTATGACTAACGTAACATCATGTATGGGACTTATTGTATCACAATAAAACTATAATAATGACATTTATATATTTTTCTTTGTAAGGTTACTGCTCCTCGCAATTATACAATTTTGCTTCGCAATATTTTTGCTTCTTAATATTATAATATTTTGCTTTGCAAATAAATACGGAGTCGTAATAATAATTAACTACAAAGGTTTTTCATACAATATTATTAATATTTTAGAAAATTCATGAAACGAAGAAAAATAAATAAACTAGTTTTATAAACTATGACATTCCAACTCAAATAAAGCCACAAAACTTTAAGAGAAACGTAAAATATGAAAACAAAAGTAGTCTACTATTGAGAATTCTTTAGCTAAGTTTGGTTTCTAAATACCCTTAAACAAGTGTTTTAATTATAATTTAAAGATGTTTTCCGCAAAATATTTAGAAAGACCCTTCTATTCTTGATAGCTGTATTTTCCTATTCAATTCTAAGCAGTAACGTTAAGAATACAGAATATATTTTCCTCTAGATTGAGGGTTTCCTCTATTTTATCTTATTCTATTTCAGAGATTTCTGAAATCATGTTTCCTATGTTCACCTAACCCCCTTTATTATTTCAAACATTCTGAATTTTTCTGCAATTGTGGGAAATGAGCCAACTACTAACAGGAAATTATGCCTTATTTGGGTCGATATACCTCATCTCGTACCATAAAAATGCAGTTACATCTCTGAGAACGGGTAGTTGGATGTTGAGAAAGGCACATCGGGCATTGGCAGACAATTGTACTAGGCGGCTCCAGCTCTTTTCTCCCCCCACCCCTCGGCGCCGGCAAAGCGAGGCCCCCGCTGGGCAGCGAGCCCAGCCGCCCGCGCGCCGATCGCCGCAGTCATGCAACGCAGCGCCGAGAGCAAACAGGCGCTCAGCAATCGACAGCCGCAAACGCACCGCTTCTTTTGATGTCGGATGCCGGCCTCGCCGCAGCCACCGCCGCCTCCTGCAACCGATCCCCGCCACCACAACCACCACCACCACCGGCGCCGTTTCCCCGCCGCTCCTTGCCGCCACACTCCCCGCTCCACACTCCCCGCTCCACACTCCCCGCTCCACACTCCCCGCTCCACACTCCCCGCTCCACACTCCCCGCTCCACACTCCCCGCTCCACACTCCCCGCTCCACACTCCCCGCTCCACACTCCCCGCTCCACACTCCCCGCTCCAGACGCCCCGCTCCAGACGCCCCGCTCCAGACGCCCCGCTCCAGACGCCACGCACTAGTCTCCCCGTACCCCTCTTACCTCACACGCCTCCCCGCACCCCTCTTACCGCACCCCCCTCCCCGCACCCCTCTCCCCGCACACGCCTCCCCGCCGTCCACCGAGACGAGGGAGAAATATCCGTCTGCCACCCCAACGGCGAGCAGGCCCTCCGGGAAGCTATCTCCCTCGAGCCATAAGTCCGGGGCGATTGGGTCTGAAAGAAGCCCTCCAATAGCCGACAATTACTACGATTCCCTTTGCTCCCGGGATAAAAACGCCCCTGTGTGCGGCAGACTGGGGGCAAACATCGGCTCTAAATGAATGTCGAGAAAAAAAGCAGCTCTTCCACTACTCGAATATTGGTTAATTAGATTGAAAACTCTTGCTCAGAGTTTGGAAGACTGATGGAAAACACACAAGCCAGGAAGAGAGAGCAAATTATTTTACCTTCTTACACCGAAAAGTGGATAATCCATCCTGAACTACTGGGTCCGAATATGTTCGAACAACAGTTTCTTTGGTTAAATGAGATCCACACGTCTTTGAGATTCCCCCCCCCCGTGTGTTAAAAATAAAGATGGATTGTTCTTATTTCAAAGAATAATTTCAAAAATTAAGAAATTTCAAAGCGTATCCTTTATTTTATTGAGTTAATGGTCACGTTCATCGATTATCTCGACTCAACAGCGAAAATAATTTCTTCTACAGTAAATTTACTAATATATTTGATTATGTTTTATATACGAGAAAATAGAACTAATTGAAAAATTATATTTATACCACGAGACAGTTTCATTAAGATATATTTCAAAGTGAAAAAGTAATAAAAATTCAGAAAAGTTTCTTACCGAGCGCGCGACAGCATTCCATGCTGCCTTTGAGCTTCTATTGTACTGAAAGGGAGTACGGCGACTTGACATGACGGGGGCTTCAGTATTCTCATTTCGCAACATTCTGAACGAAACGCAGGAATCTCCGTTCCCTTGCCTTGTTCCTATCAGTCGTAAAGATTTGAAGAAAACATGTTCTAACTGCAGCATTCCGTGCTCTATCGCGCCTACTCATGTTAGTGTGTTGAGTATTCAATACAAACATTTCACATATTCAAGTTGTTCGTTTACATGTATTTTTGACTACTGTCACAAAAATGTAAGATGTTTTAAGTTGTTTTTTGTTGATTTTTCGTATTACTAGTCGTCTTATTATTGTTTCTCTTTGTTAAAGGGCTGAAACTTGCCTAACAGACCAAGAAAACAGGCATCTTCTTGAGGCATTGGAAACGGCTTGATGAAAACAAATTGATGCTTTTCTAAAATTTAAGAACAGTAGACTGCTTCATTTAATTAATTTGTCTATTTAATAACAATTTTCTAGTTTATTTTCTTTTCTTTGATTTATTTTGTTTTATAAGGTTTTCTGAAATGATGTGTTATTTATAATTCTATACCTTGTTTGTTTGTTAGCCAACGCCTACCCTTGCCATGTTATCCATTTGGTGACGCGTTGAACAGTATAGACCTGCAGTTTCCCTCAGCTCGTGGGGATCCGCACGCCCATAAGCGGTAGGTCAAGCGCGTAGGTAGCAAATCACTGTTGCTCATTTGTCGTTACCCAGGGGACACGTGTGGCAGACCACGGTCGCGAGCAACTTGGTCCCCACTGTGAATCATCATTATCATCTTCATCATCATTATTATTATTATTATTATTATTATTATTATTATTATTATTATTATTCCTCCATATCACGACTACAGATGTTATGAGTCGGCTGAATATAAAATCTACTCCAGCTTCCACCTAAGGAGCAGATCTAGAGACTGTCGGTGCCTCTGCAAACTTTGCGCAAAATGTGAGCTGTGCTTATTATTATTATTATTATTATTATTATTATTATTATTATTAATTGATTAGGAGATGGTAGGACGATGGTGAAAAAGTAATCGTGAGTTTTTTGGATCATCCTAGCATTCACCTCATGACCGAGGGAAACCACGAAATCCCCGGTGTGGATGGCCGGCCCGGGGATCGAACCCGAAACCCCCGACTGCGAAGTCAGCGCGCTACGCACTGAGCCACTTCACTGGCTGTTATTATTCTATGCCTACAACTTGCCACATTTTGTGATTTGTCAAATGTATTAACATTTAAAATGCAATGCTGAACAGTCGTGAGATTTTATTCTTCATTCTTCAATTAAATAATAGAAGTTTTGAGGATTCAAAAGACTGTTTTCTCGATGCAGTATGGCCTCGTATGCGCCAGCTTTTGTGAGTATCAAATGCGTGTCTACCGGAAGGTTAATGAACCTATTAAATGTCGTACCATTCATAGTATGTAATTGTATCTTTATAGTTTCCCATAGTTCGTTTTATAGTTATAGAGGTTCTTAGAGCATGTACTATAGTTTCATAATTTTGTATAGTTCTTCCTATTGTAGTATACTTCTTAGAATTGTATTTATTTATCGTCTTCCGATCAGCATATTATATCATTTTCAATTCATCTATATTTCAAACTTTGCAATTAAAAATGAACGTACAATATCTCATTGATTTCTTCACAGGACGCCGTATTTTTTAATAGTAAAACGTAGTGGCTTATATCACCGCGAGCAAACGTTTTCCTAAATCCAAATACGAATTTTCTTTTTCAACAAGTCATATCTACTTTATTACGGAAACAGTGGCCTACATTCTAAAGGAATTTGTCGGCGTCACGACCCATTCGTATTCTTCTACCCTCCGGCGTTTATGACGAAATAAAGTGGGCCTTATCACGTCAAGCCAAGTATGTTACACACTTCTCGAAATAATTTCTTACACATGGGAACCATTACTCTTATTTTTTCGAGGCGAGCCGCGCAGTAAAAAACATTTATGAAACCGTGGGAAACGCGAAACGCATTTTACGAGGGCTGTTAGTAGAGAAGCACAAAGAAACGCGCGCGATTTATAAAGCTATTTCATAACCGCATTTGCATATCTTCTTCCGTTCCGCTGCAATAAAACAAAAAGGGCTCGGGGTCGAATTAGCGCTCTTGGGGCCGGCGCAGATGGCCTCCGCTCAAGAACCCCGGGCGAAGGCGACGGTCGAGGAGGGGAGGGGGGTGCCGGCGGGGGAAGGGGGGTCGGAGGGGAAGGCGGTGACAGTCGCGAAGCGAATATTGGAAGGCTGAGGAAGGCAGCAGACAGTGGAAGCGATGTGAGAAGTGTAGGGAAAAAGCGATGGCCAAGGAGAAGGAGGAAGAGATCGGAAAGGCGACTGGGGAAAAGGGGGAGGTAGGGATGGTGGCGGAGAAATAAGACGGGAGATCCAGCTCCAGATGGGGAAGTCGAGGACGGGTGACAGCAATTGAAGGCGGGAAAGAGAATATTGAAATGCGCAGGAATGAAATATACAGTTGAAGAAGTAAGCGATGTAGAGACAATCAAGCGACGGCGAAGGAGAAGAAGGAAGAGAAAGGAAGGAGGTGGAGGTCGCTGGGAGTCTTAGGAAAAGAAGAACTGAGATGGGGAGTCGGATAGGTGAGTCCGGTGACAGTCTAAGACAGGAAAGAGAATATTAGAATGTTGAGGAATGAAAGGGAGGATAGGAGAGGTATGAGGTCTTTGGAAAATCAAACAATGGCAAAGAAAAAGGAGAAGTTGGTGGCGCAGAAACAAAATGGGAGATGGGGCGCCGAGAGTTAAGTGTTGGAGATGGGTGACAGTTGAAGAGGATATTTCTAAGATCTAGAATGGAAGGAGCCGTTTTAGACAGGTATTGATAGAGAAGAATTAGAAATCAAAAACTCTAATGCCCGGGAAGGACAAATAGTAAAAGATGAAGAAATAGGAGAATAATTACGAAGATAGAAAGGTGTAAAATGAAAGACTGCACAATTCTAACAACAGAAGGTGAAAAAAAAGATTAAAAAGAATTGAAAAAATATAGTTGCTTGAAATATGGAATTAAATAAAATAAGTGAAAATAACTTTACATGTGGAAAGGAAACAACGCAAATATGCGTAAAGCAATTTTGAGTACCTAAAAACAGTTGAGCCAAACAAAGATAAAAATAAGAAGAAGCGGAAAGTTTTAGAATGAATGAGAAAGAATGTGCCTTGGGAGAAACATTGGACAATTTACGGGGAATTGTAGATGCTACAGTAAAGAGCAATGAAGATTCGGAATATTTGGATGACCATACTTATGGAATTTATTGTAGTTATATTAAAAGGCCGATGTAACAAAGATGGATTTTTTATTATACTGGATCAAGCAGTCTCTTAAACAAATAAAACCACGAAACGACGCATTGATTGTACGGCAGAAGACAAGAAAGTTTGAAAGGCGAAATAAGACATGAAGGAAAGTAGTAGAACCCGATTTCCAAGAGGTAAATAAAGGGCGGCTGCTAACAAATTAAGGATCAAGAAAATGAAGGAAGAGGAGTTGAAATACAAACCAGTGGTTCTACAACAGCATGTATTTTATCGCAAAACGGTTACGCAATAATATTTAACGTGAACATGCAAAAGAGTTTCCAACCAGCAAAAACGTTTTTTCGCACCTAGATTCAAACTCTTCGCATCGAGATCCATAGAGACAACTCGCCATGCGCTTCAGAGCTACACCGCAGGTCGCTCGGTTGTTATCACTTTTGCCGAGGCCTAAAAATCCAATGGCCTCTCCCATTATTTTCAACTGACGAATTTTTCGAAAACAGTTAGTTCAACAAAGATGAGAACTGCGCAATTTTTAAGCGTCATTTGCGCTATCTATGGAAGAATTAAATAAAAAAGACGAGAAAGTAAAAATAGGGAGACTTTTTTGAGAAAATAATTATTCAAAATTTCTTGTGTTTAACGCAATGTTACGCGAAAATTACTCACTTTCAAAAAAAACTGTACGTGACCTTACTTCAAAATGTCTTTCAGGAGTAAATTACGATGAGAAAACTTATTATTCTCAAGATTGTAGTTATCAAAAGAGGACGATCAATCAGGTCCAGATTAGATGAAATTCAGGGTTCGTGCAGGTCAATCGGAGAATACCAATTTTGGAGAATGTTTTCTGAACGGTTCCGCTAGCTTTGATTACACACAGATGGATAGACGTTTTGCGGTCAGTCGATTTTTTGGTGCCAAGTACCAAACGAATTACGAATTCTGACCACACTACTGTTAAAGGTTATTAATTTAAAGGTATTAATTTACGATCTTTTATTATTGACAAAACTTTGACCTGTTAAAGGTATTAATTTACGACCTTTTATTATTTTAGTTTACGACCTTAATTTATAAAGGAACAAACTCATCCACTTTTTTGTTAGCAGGGTCCGACAAAAAGATCGTTTTAAAAAATGTATCAATTTCCGCCGTATGATTACAATACTTTCCCTTTACTACTTACGTAGTAACCGAGAAACTAAAATGTCCTCTGGATACACTGCAAGCTATTCTTGTGGAATCCAGGGGACTTACTTGGTATGCTGAAAGTACAGACAATCAGTTTCTATCGGCGTGCCTTCGATGTGCTCTTCTTGAAATTTAAAGTTGCTCCTCGTCGGAACGCTTGGGGGAAAAGAGCTGAAGTATCCAAAAGCTCTTTCTTCCGTGCGTGAAAGTTTTAAAAACGAAATCGTGGATCGCAACTATTGATTATATTTTTTTTAAAATTTTGTTTCCGTTTCTGTACATTCTGTACAAAAAATCTTTGTCGACAGTGGTTTCGTAACGTATAAATAATTTGGATTTTGCGTGAGTTACTAATAGTTTTTAATAATAATTTGTGGTGAGCTTTGCAGTGGTAGGAATGTAAACGTTATTGTGAAAATTCAAAATCATTAAACATCCAGGGGATTTCTGCAGTTAAAAACGCGAGATCGAAAAAGATACCACAGTTATATTACAATTATATAGTTATACGCAATTCATCAAAAATAGTTTCGTTTTTAAATTCATCTTTTCGTAAACTGTATATAGATATGTCAAATTGTTTAATAATGAGAGATTCCGATTAATAGAAGGGATTGATAGTTGTGAGTGTCGTAAGGACGCAACTAGGTTTTCCTTCGATTTTGCCAATTAGAACGTTTAAATGTATCGTGTGACTTGTCACTGAAACGTGATTGGTGTACTAGAATCGAATTAGCATCGAACAGCAAACTTCCCGTCACTTCCTTTCCCGTCACTTGCGTTCCCGCCTTCAGTGGTGCGTTCATTTTGTTTTGTTTTGTGACGGTGACCCGTGCCGAGATTACGTGTTTTAAAGTGGGAGTGGTTTTATTGTTTGTGTTTCTGACCGCGATCATTCACTGTTACTTAATATTATCTTCGTTTATTTAGTTCTCATCTTCTTTCGTTAATTTCTGGTTTCCTTTTTTAAAATATATTTGAATATGATATTACTCCTTACGATTAATAATGTCTGAATCATATCGAGAACAAACAGGTCTAAAAAATATAAGATATCATGAAAATCAACAGGTTAGAACGAAGTATTATTCTAAACGCTGGTGAGCACAGTCAAAGAATTCAGGAATAAATTGTGAGTTACAGTGACAAAAATAATCATCTACTTCCACACATATTATTGAAATATTTCATTTAGTTATTTTTATTAGTATTCAGTTATTTTAAGTGGTGATTATCGTGATGTGGGAATATATTCTTAGCACTGGTTTTCAGTCTGACAACACAGGTCCCCTCCATTCACAAGTGTCCTTCACTAACTTCTTTTATTTAAGTAGTACACACAATGTTCAGACGTGATCGAGTACGGAAAGAGCTGAAAATCGTTGAAGCATATTAGAAATATTAATTCAAAAGAAATTAAAGAAACATTTACGACCAGTACTCCTAAAATGAAATACAAGATGATATATTGAGGAACATTGTAGACTATCATAAAAAACAATAAAGGCATAAGTGCTGATAAAGTACTGAGAAGAGAAAATTCAAATTTTGTGATTAGAATAGAAAGCCAAAATACGTGACGAGATATTGAGATGTGAAAGTGAATATGGTTTACCTGTTATGTTATATGAAATAGAGGTGTATAGAAAGTGCACAATATCGTGAACTATGCTGGGAAGACAATATAGTAAATATATCAGAAAATGTAGCAGGCAATACATACACAGGAATCTTTAAAACTGTAAAAGATTCTACGACATTTTACTAATTACAGAATGGAAAACGAGATGAAATTTAAATTAAAACTACATTTCATTTTTACATTATTTGTGCTGGTGAACCACCACCATTCCACAGAGTAAGCTCGAGATTAAATAAAAAAAATAGACGGAAACCACATTACCACGCCACTATCTAGAAGTAATGTTTTCCCCTGTGTCCACCTCCGCTGTAGGAGCACCCGAGGCGCGCCAGATTTTTACGCCCTGGGGAGCGCCCGCTGATTGCGTCAGCGGAGGAGATAATTAGCGAAGAGCACCGCGCGAGGCGCACGGGGCCGGATGCAATCGGAAAGAATCCCGCTCCCGCGACCTTGACCTGATGGCCGACCAAGTAATGGCGAGAGCGGCGGAAACGAGGGGGAAAAGAGAATGGGCAGCCCTGCGGAGGAAATGTGAGGAGTGCCTAGAGAACAGCTGTCTTGGGGAAGGCATTTGTGGATGGGCAGTTGTGAAAGCGGTCGTGGTAGATTCGGGGGGAGGTGGATTTGTAATAGGGATGGGTGGGACGGATGGACATAAGTGGGGAGGTTTGCCCGCACTGCCGTGTCAATTTCCGTGTGAACACCATCTCACGTCGTTAATATGTACATTAGCGGCAATTTTTTTCGCATTATTAATTTATGAGTACATGTGATTTAAATAACGTTGAGTAAAGTTTCTCGAAACCTCAATCGTTTTCTGTGAAAACTAGCTCAAAATTCTGCATTTCCAGAAACGCTCAAACGCCGTCCACCGCATTGTATTGCCATCGCAATTGTACCGTATGACGGTCAAAGCAGCTTTGTGAGTGTATGTGAGTGTGGAGGGGATTTGTAAAGGGGAGGGGCATGACAGATTGAAATACGTAAGGAGGCCATATCGGGGGGGGGCTGTAAAGGGGGCATACCGGATATGTCGGATGGGTGGGCTTCTGGAGGGCATTTATGGGTATTTTGCGAATGGGGAGCCGGAGGCACGGTCATGGGGGATTGGTGTTCATGCGGGAGCTTTTGGGGAATGAGCGAACGTGCGGCGACTCATGGTGGTTAGGCGGAATTGCATTGGGCAATGGGGAAAGGATGCTATCGTGGATGAGCAATCGAGCGGACGTTGAAAAGTTTCGTAGCCGAGTGGTGCGCCATGTTGATTAGGCAGTCTTGTGAACAATTTTGGTGGATAGACGGCAGTCAGGAGACTTGTGGCAGATGGACGGATATAAGGAGAACTATCACGGAAGGGAAATAACTGTGGAAAGCTGTTCCAGATATAACAAAGCGTTAACGGTCATTGTTGATGTGATGTATAAAAGGTAACGGAGGATGGGAAGCCGTGGGGAGGCCCACGGTGGATGGTCAGCACTGAGACGGGTTACGCTGCTATCATATGGAAAGTGAAGGCGGATGGATGATGTGAAGTTTGCGCGCAATGAAGAAGAGCGCGCAATGAAATGGAATGGAGAGGTGTATGGAGCGGGGTCGGAAGATCCGTCAGAAAAAAATCGTTTTGGAAGATGTCACAATTCACCAAGCCACGCCTACACCATATCCATTATCGCGAAGACAAGTGGCGATCCTCATAGAACTGAAAATACACGGGGTACACTAGGAGGTTCGTTTCTAATATACTGGCAAGGAAGATTGTATTAAATTACATTATAAAGAGTAAATACGTGCAATATTTAATTATTTTATTTTAACATTTGTAAGTATTGTGTAAATAAATGCTTTGTGAAATCTTTGAGAAATCCAGACGAGTTATCAAATGCGTTGTTTCTACACCGTGTACCGTAAAACTGTAGATTTATTAACATTTTTATGGCACAATGCAAGACTTCTATTGCATGCTCAATGAAACATTTCAAATAAAACAAACTTGTTAAGCTTCATATTTGAGTTTAATTTATTCTACATACAAAAGTAAAAATCGCAGCTAAACTATGTACAAAATAAAACAGTCCGTCGCTTGCAAAGTACACAAAATTTCTCTCGAATAATGCAGCGAACCTGATAAAATTATACCATTTGTTAACGAACAAAAATATCAACTTCCCTCCTCGGTATTTATTCATATCGTGCGTTGCAAAGTGAGATTGCTAAGAAAAAGAAACAAGCGAGGTACGCAGTTATGAAGTTCGCGCAGAGTAGTTTTAGTAAATACGAAAATATGGGTGTTTTCGTGAGAAATGCTGCAAAAAGCAGCCGCGAACATCAAGAGCAACAGCCAGGGGAACAAACGGAAATGGAAACAAGCAGCCCCACCGAAGGAGGGTGGGTGGTGAGAGGTTCGCCGCCCAACTAGGAACTCCGGGAGGGAGCACATTGAGGCCGGAGGTAGGGGCGGGGCGGCCGACGGTGCAACGGCTGGGAAATGACGGCGGAGGTGCCAGTGGAGACGGTGGCACTCGTGGTGGCAGTGACGGCGGACGTGGTAGTGGTACTGGTGTCCTACGGGTAATTACCGAAGAGGCTGTGGGGGCCGAAGTGGTAGTGGTGGCGGGGGTGATGAAGGTGGTAGTGGTCAATGCTAGTGGAAATGGTAGTGGTCGTGGTGCTGACGGTGTGAGTAATGGTACCGGTGGCGGTGGTGGTGGTGGCGGTGGTGGTGGTGGTGACGGTGACGGTGGCGATGGCGGTGGGGGTGGGGTGGGGGTGGCGGTGGCGGTGGCGGAGACGGTGACGGTGACGGTGGCGGTGACGGTGACGGTGACGGTGGGAGTGGGGGTGGGGGTGGGGGTGGCGGTGGCGATGGCGGTCGGGGTGCCGGTGACGGTGACGGTGGCGGTGACGGTGGCGGTGGCGGTGGCGGTGGCGGTGGCGGTGGTGGTGGCGGTGACGGTGAGGGTGACGGTGGCGGTGGGGGTGGGGGTGGGGGTGGCGGTGGCGGTGGCGGTGGCGGTGGTGGTGGCGGTGACGGTGAGGGTGACGGTGGCGGTGGGGGTGGGGGTGGGGGTGGCGGTGGCGGTGGCGGTGGCGGCGGCAGCGCTGATGGCGGCGGCGGCGGTGGCGGCGGAGGTGCTAGCGAGGCGGCGGGGTAGTAGCGGGACAGACGAGTTGACGCAGTCGCGTGCACTTCCGCATCCGGTGGAGACTTCGTTTATCGGACGAGTCTGAGAGAGAGAGAGAGAGAGAGAGAGAGAGAGAGAGAGAGAGAAAGAGGGACAGGGAGGTGCGGCTCGAGGTGACAAGACAAGGGGAGGAGAAAACAACCGGGGAAGGAGACAGCGTTCAGAGAGGTGAAAAAGAGAGGTGGGGATATAAAATTGGCCCCCGACTCTGCAATGAGTCAAAGATGTAGGACACGAAATGAATGTAGCTGCACGACATGAAAAGAAAACAGGTTGAGAAAATCGCACAAAATGAAAATTGTATCGTTGACCTAGAATTCATGATCAGTGATACAACGCATGAAGAAATTAGTTATATTTAGAATATATGTGTGTGCATATAACTAGATGTACCATCATTTTTATTTTTAAAGCTGGGTCGTTTAAAAATAAAATATTTCATTGAAAATTTAAAAACACAGATGTTCTAGAATGAGAGTCAGTGAATATATCTTTTGTTCATTAGTAGTTATTCTAACACCAAGGTATATTAATAAAACGTACAAAAGAGAGAGAAATATATTAATTGACCGTGGTAAATAGAGAATAGCAGCTGAATTGGACAAACATAATCGCGGGAATCTAAAGAATTGTCTTAGAAATGGTACTACAATAATGCTCTAATGATGAAAAATTTAAAAGCAAGTGTAAATGGATGTTGGCAAATGAAAACATGAAATGCAGTTTTCAAAGTTGGAAGATAAATAATAAAGCAGATCTAAAGATTTTTAGAAATGAAAATAAATTGAAGTAGAAGTACATTTTCGTTCGGTAAAAAATGTAGTTAATGTAGCCTCTGTCAAAGTACAATAAGGACATTAAATAAAAGTTGAGTGGATACAAAAAACGCTGAAGTTTCACAACAAAATGAATGAAGAATTAAAATATGCAATACAAAATTCTAAGAAGTAAGTACAGTATCATTAACAATACACTGTTAATTCGCAGAATAAATAGACAAACCTCAAATTTACAAAACCTACGAGTCGATTCTAAATGTAACTAAAGTTCTGCGAAGTAGTACCTGTGGTTACGGATGAAAGTAAAGCATAAAAAGTAAATTTGAAAAAATAAAGCAAGAGATATGAAAGCACAATATTACACTCCTTTTAAGGTACTATATTGATCTTTTATGAACAGTTATGCAGTTCATTTTTATCTCATTGTATTAGAGTGAAGTTTGGTTGGCTGTACGTCTTGAACGCGCTTATCCTTTTTTTAATTCTCATTTTAATTTTATTTTCTTGTAATAATTTATCTAATTTTACTTTCATTTTGTTTTCATTTACGTTTTGTACATATTTCTTAACATAGAGATAACTTATTAAAATATTACTATTTTTATTGTTTACTTGGAATACATAATTGTTTCATTATAGTCCTCCCCCTTGCGTTAAAAATAAAGTATTTATAATATTAATTGAAATTTCAGATGACTTGATGATAAGGAAAGGCCGTCTTAGAAACAAAGTTATACCAAAATAATTTCAATAACTGAGAATTAAGTTTCGAGTGTATTACATTTCCAAATGAAGCAACCTTTACTGAAGCATAATGAGATCGTAAAGAATTGGATAACTGTTAAAAGGCATGAGACTCGAATAAAAAGACAAAGAACCAAATATTATACCAAAAAACGAACTTAAACGCCAGTGAAAAAAAATCACACACACCGAATAAATAATTTCACTCTCATTTCACGCAGTGTAATGAACAGTTCCCGATTTCAAGCCAAGAATCCTCGCCTGGATCAAGACGAAAACCCTGCGGAACCCCGAAGTCACTGAAGCTCCGGCCAGCCGCGGAAGTCGAAGTCCAGCGGGGGCGACAGTGGCGCGGCGGGGGCGGCGACGGCGGAAGGCGACGCCCGGGGCACAACGTTTCGCCCTCAACTTCCGGCCGAGCCGAAACTTGGGGTCCTAACGTCACTTTGATTTCCTCGCTGCTGCGCCGCCCCCGCCGCCGTCGCCGCCATCCCAGGATATTACGCCCCTCAAAATTTATTTCGCCTCGGAAACGGCCGCGCTCGAACGCCGATGTCGCACTGTTTTGCCGCCAGGGCGCACCGCTCTTCTTTTTTTTTTTGTTCTTTCGTCTTCTTTTACTTGGAGCTTATATGCAGAGCGCTCCACTGGAGAAGTGAAGCTGCTGCTGCTGCTTCCACTGCGGAAAACATTTATTTCCGGATTTTTGTACAGGGACGAGGCGAATGGCCCAGTAAGTTCCGTGCTCGGTATTCGAAACCGGCTTTCGCCGTTTTATCGAACATTGAATCAATAATAACGAATTATTGTTTTGGAACGTGTATTCTTGAATCGGCTATACCATTAA
The DNA here is from genome assembly GCA_031308135.1 of Acheta domesticus. Lineage (NCBI taxonomy): Eukaryota > Metazoa > Arthropoda > Insecta > Orthoptera > Gryllidae > Acheta > Acheta domesticus. The sequence continues at coordinate 193,422,568 of JAHLJT010004567.1, forward strand.
ACATTACCGAGAACAACGCTCAATAGACAATTTGTATTTGATGTTTGGGCTCTGGTGTTACAATTACATAAAATGAATAATAATTTTTTGGTAGAGTGTTGAAGAAATCTTGTATTGTGAAACAACTCATCTTCGTAAACATTCTGGAAATGACGTTCTGCATTCTATGTTCGAACCCTGCAAATTCTACAAACGGCAGGGGTAGTTGGGATATATAGTTGAAGAAAATGTAATAAGGTTAGAAGAATTTCTAACCTTAGTACATTTTATTGATCAATAAAGTAACACCTTGGTGTTATAATGATGTAATATGTAATATAATGATTGTTACCATATAAAATGTGTTTTGCATTCTAAAGCTTACAAAAATTCAAAAATATCACTTTAAATCCGCCGTGATGGAGTGAGCTCCATTTATCTTGTTCAATTGTGAAGGCGATCTTGGCAGTATTCAAGTATAAGCTACAGGAAGTGTATGGGATCCTCTGTGTCTCACGTTCGGATGTGTACCGGCTAACGCGGTCGGGATGAGGAACGGCAAGGCGGTAAGAGACGAAGTGGTGAGAGATGAAGTGGAAATACAGGAGGCGGAGAGAGACGAGGCTACGCGAGTAACGCCTGCTGTGAGAGAAGAAGCGTTGAGAGAGGAAGCGTTGAGAGAAGAAGCGTTTAGAGAAGAAGCTTTGAGAGAAGAAGCTTTGAGAGACGAAACGTTGAGAGAAGAAGCGTTGAGAGAGGAAGCGTTGAGAGAAGAAGCGTTTAGAGAAGAAGCTTTGAGAGAAGAAGCTTTGAGAGACGAAACGTTGAGAGAAGAAGCGTTGAGAGAGGAAGCGTTGAGAGAAGAAGCGTTGAGAGACGAATTGTTGAGGGATGAAGCGGTAGAAGAAGAATCGGTGACCGATGAAGCAATGAGAGGCGAATTGATGAAAGCAGACGCAGCGGGAAAGGAGGCGGCGAGAAAGGAGAGATGGCGAGAAAGGAGAGACGGCGAGAAAGGAGAGACGGCGAGAAAGGAGAGACGGCGAGAAAGGAGAGACGGCGAGAAAGGAGAGACGGCGAGAAAGGAGAGACGGCGAGAAAGGAGAGTCGGCGAGAAAGGAGACGACGAGAAAAGGATTCGGCAAGGAAAAGAGCGGCGAGGGACGAGAGGGCGAGGAACAGTTCGCTGAAGAACGCGAATGAAGAACGAGACGGCGAGGGAGGAGAACGAGAATCGTCACGCCGACAAACGAGTCGCCGAGAGACCGAGAGTTGGCACGGGCGGCCAGGAGCGACGCCGTACGGGGCGGGGCCGAAGGACAGAAAGGCGAGTAAAGAGAGATTCATGTAAGAACAAGCAATTTTGACAGCTAGTGCTGGCAACATAATCGAAGGTTCTGTGGTCATTGAGTCCTTGATCCCACTGAACTCTCCTTCCTCAATTCGTCCGTTTGCAGTTGGCTAACTTGTAAATGGTTTCGACGCTTCCTTTTGTGATGGCCTCGTCCGACGAAAATATAGGGCGCTACGAGAAATAATTGAAATTAGGAAGTGCAGTGCTATGTGCTTTTCTGTAAAAATGTATTTCTTTCACACACATTATATGGAATTTACTTTTTGCGTGCTAAGTATTATGTTTATTTGAAAACCGAGTCTTGAATGTAAGGTGCGTACTGGTGCACGTGTTTCTGAACAGCTGCCGCGGCGGAGGGATACTTCTCTGAATTACACGCGATGTTCGCTTGTTTAGCGAACTGTCACTTTTGCTTGTTCGTAGGTGAATTCTTCTATAGCGGGCCGAGAGGGCCAGAGCTGCGGAGCGGCGAGACGGTGCGAAAAGGCGCCGCGCGGCGCGGAAGAAAAAGTGGCGCGGCGCTGAGCTGCGGCGCCGCAGGGCACGCCACGCAATAAAGCGCCAAATCGTGTCCCGGCGCCATTTCCTCGCCCCCTCCGCCCGCCCCTGTCCCCCTCCAAAGACGCACGGCCGAGCACACCGCCTCGCACGCGTGCGCAGGCGCTCTCCAAGGTTAACACGCCACGCCCCTCGACAAATGGTGTTTATACCACGCGCCTGCTGAGTTACGGTCAAACGACACCGAAATTTCGCCAGCATCGCCGCAAACCACCATGAAACGGAGACCCAATTTTATTTATATGCATCGTTCACATGATATCTCATTTATTTGAAGACTCTGAGAATGAGATAACTACGATAATGAGAATTTTTGGCTGAGAAATATTCTTCCAATTGTGCAATTATGCAATGGCCGGTTTTCCCAGATGTAAAGGCACAAATTTAAATCGTCGTATAATCCTAAGATTCGATTGCAATATAATTGCAAAATCCCTGCTCTGTTTGAGACATGTTACATTAAGTGTTGTCTTACATGCAAACGAATGAAAGTATTATCGCGTTAAGCGATATTTCTTCGTATACTATATTTCAGCTAAACTAATATGTTCCCGATGTATATACGCATGAAGCGAGGAAGAGATATCAATAATAAGAAGGATAGAAGGAAAGTCACCCACAAAGAAATCATTTGCTACCATCCTATTTCAAAAACTATAACTGGACTGCCCTTGTTTACTCGCCAGAATTTTTAAATTTTTGTTGGATCATAAACTCTGCCACAATAAGATTTTAAATTCACATTAAATTTGATGTAATCACTTAGGATCAACGCTCTATTTTTATAGGAATTCACTGTCTAAAATATTTTCAGAACTATGGAATTACATCAGGAGTTTGGCGGGAAATATTGGGGATTTCACGATTATGACAAACATTTATTAGTATTTCAAAACCCATATCATGTGGATACTTATTTCTCATCTACGTTTATTAGCTTTATGTCCTTCAATAAAAACAAAACTTGAAAGTAAAAAGAACATTCTAGAATCGTATGAAAATTACGTATTTTAAGGATTTAATCGTAGCAGCGTTCTACCATTTATTTATAGTATTCTTTTTTAATGTTCATAGAAAAAGATATGAATAGTAAAAATACATGATGGAGCACTTTCTAAATTTTATTTTGTTGAAGCAAAACCTTCGACATGTTATATACTCGTAGAGAAACTGCTCTTGATTACAAGAGGATAAGCAAAATCCAATAAGAGTGATCACGTTTCAAAACCAGATTAGTTCTAAATATAACAAAACTGTGCCTTTAATAGTCTGTCCATCTTTCAATTTTCATTCTTCAATTCTTTGACAAATCGCTTTGATTATTATTAAAAACGTTTTTCTTGTTGCAAGTTATGTGACTTTGCAATATGAAAACTTTGAAGAAGATGCATTCAACAATACTTGGTGGCCTATCCTTTGTCGGGAATAAAACAATATTGGTAATTTCCTAAGAAATTGCTGTTATTCTACCGCAGATTTTTCCAAAATCGTCAGGTGTTTTACGAAGACGCTTATTTGCAGGTGAGGTATCATCTTGCCACGGGCTACCCGCAAGGTTGTAACTCAGGTCCTGTTCTCTGGAACTTAATTTTTTTTAATAATTTTTATTTTTAATAGAATACATGCCACAGTTTAACGTCTGGAACCTAATAACAGACAAATTACTTCGAACTCTCACTGCTGAGGGTCACTATGCAGTTGTCTATGCTGATGTCTTGGCCTCGTCGTCCGAGGTGCCTCGGGCGTCAAAGTAGAAAACAAACCTCAAGAGGGTCTAGCCTGCGTGGCGGCCTGGTTCGATGATGTTAAACTTCGAATCTCGGCTGAGAAAACAACATTCATGGTCACGACTAGCCATATCAAAGAAGCTTCCGTCAAGGAACAGGCCGCCGAGCATTTCCTGTAAAGGACAAAAGCTCAATGGAACACGATAAATCTATTTAGGGATCACACTGGATCCTCAACTAAGATTTAATGCTCACGTGATTAAGGTGTGCAGCAAGGCGAGGACACTTTTGTATACACTATATATAAAGGCACCTTTCTGCCAATCGTAACTTACTGCGCTTCTGCGTGGGACTGTGTTTCTCACAAGACATTAATAAAACGTGAATAATTGAAAACACAGATGTGTCGCCCTCTTGGCTCTCATTGGCGCTTATAGAACAACATCCACTGCTTCATTGCAAACTACCTCATGAAGAATACCACTTGACTTGGTGGTGCAGTACGGAGCAGCTAGATATCACATTAAACGCAAAAATCGTAATATTTGGATACATGACAAAATTACGCAAGTGATTTAGAAGCTCCACTCATGACAATTTAAATGAAGTAACATGAAATCTGGCAACGCAGGTTGGATGAGGAAACGGCAAGTAGAGCAACTTAGTCATTTATGCCCAATATCAATGGCGTAAGAGTGCAAATGTTTAAGGTCCACATGTTAGTTAGCTCTACTCATGACTAGGCATTGTCCATTCTGTCGAAATTTCACAAATTTAACCTCACGGACTCACCCTCACGCGGTTGCGGAGAAGACCAAAATGTAATCCATCTGCCCCGTTATTGCCCTCATTCTCGCTGTATGGTGGAAACTACGCATGGCGTATAGGTCCTTCCAGAGACCCTCCTAACTTTGATTTCAATATCCTTATTTGGCCAATCGACTCAGAACGTCGCCAAAATAATCATCAAGGCACAACTCTCATTTGATGTGCGGTTTAACACCGTCTTGCTCTAGACGGCAGAATCCCACTCGGCTCCTCGTGCCAGGGGCTGTAAAGTGCGGTGTCCCGTCTACGTCTGTGCCACGACGCTGTCACGGCCAAGCAGTGGGATCACAACCCGCACAAGGGCAACTTCCCGGCAGCTCGGCCCAGCAGTCAGAAGATGGGCAGTTGCTGAACACCAGGGACGATCATCCCAGGTGCCATAACAGCAACGTTGGAGACGAAGATTTGCTCGCTAGGCTTTGCCCTTCACACAGCACGCTGACACACACGTAGAATCACTTTATTATTAGTAAATTCTAGCTTTTAAATCGTAGTATTACTTAGTAAAAACTAGTTTGTAATACTTTGTAAATAGTAAAAAACAAATAATTTGTAATTCATTTGTAAAATTTGTCGAACTACATTTGTAAATAGTAGTTTCGAATCAGAAGTTAAGTCCTTATAAGTAAAATTTTTCATTGTATATAAATGTATCCTAAGGGCTACATTTCAATATTAACAATTATCACTGTATTTTCTCAATGTTCTTGTAATTATTTGTAAATGGTAGTTTTAAGTCTTATATTATAGCTATTTACATACCTAGAAATGTTATGAGGGTTATTGCTGCTTTGACCACTCGGCTCCGCTACGCTTCGCCTCAATTTTTAACTTTGGACTCGGCAGCAATAACACTGTAACATGTGGTATGTTCAGCATTGTATCGGTCACCATAAAATCTAAAGATTTTGGCGAAAATTTACATTACTGTGATATGAAACAAATGAGTTCTATTGCTGCAGCGTTAATCGATATTGTTGGGTGTTTCTTGCGATGTATCTATTTCAACAATATATTCGCATACCGCGGCTCGAAAATGGACGCGGAAAAATTCGTCTCTGCCGCCAGAAATTTTAGATCCCCCTGCGGAAGTCACACGGGATTTAATCCCAGAAAAATCCAAAAGACGATACGAAAAGGCATACCAAGATTTTCACGCTTGGAAAACGCAGCTTCGTGTCAACGTGGCATTCAAAAGATTGCAGGAATGCCAAAAATGATAGCCACCTATCTAGGTCCTCCAGAACCCCGAAAAATACACCAGTCGCTCTTTAAGAACAACTTCGTCTACGGCATTTGCCGATTCAGAATATTCTGTTACAGATTTGAAACGTTTTGGTTGGTGTCGGAGATCTACCATATCCGAATCCTATGTTAAAGAGTCCGTGGTAAATAAGGTGAAAATGGCAACAAAAAAATTACTACCGGCGAGGAAGGTGGCGCATCTAATTCCAGAAGTGACACCGCACCGTTAGTAAATATTATTGGAGAAGAGATTCATTTCATAAAATGGCATGAAAATGATGCTAATTTACCCAATTCTCTAATTGCACAATTAAAAACATTACAATTAACAATGAGCATCCCCCAAAATAATGAGTTACTTTTATTTCTATTTGTCTTTTAAATTGCTGTGTTGGTTTTTCTAAATAAAGTTGGCTTGCGATGAACCGGTGGTTGTTTATTTACGTTGCTAAGGATGTTAAAACCCGTTGCTAAGAATGTTAAATTTCTTTACATACAGGTAGGTGTCACAAGTGTCCTTACAAGTGTCCTTAACAAACCTGAAGGGTTGCACGTTAACAGGGGTTAAAGATGCATGTGACCAATAAAGTTATTACATGTAAAATTTTTCATTGTATGCTTTTCATTGTATCCTAATGGCTACATCTCACTGTTAACAATTAGAACTGTCTTTTCTACTTTTTCTGTTCGTATAAAGAGTTTTTGTACAACATACGTTTTTCAAAAGCGATTTTTTTAAGTAGTAGACCAGACTGGCATAGGGGCTGACGTCCGGGAAACGGTCTTCCTACTCTGCCTAAGCCGACGCTTTCGGCTACGTACACTTTGTTACACAATAAAAACATACTCGTATATTGCAAGTCACGTGAAATTCTTTTCAAAGTATGTAATATTGTAAAACAAACAAATATGATTTATCCTTAAATGACGTCACTTAGTGTACGAAAACATCAACATCAATAACAGAGAAATTCGCAAAAAAAATGAGCAACAGGATTTTCTCGGAATTTACTGAGCACTAAAAGACGAAAACAAATAAAACCGCCGGTGCGCGCTTTTAGTCCCCACAATGCGCCAGGTAGTTAATCGGCGAGCAGCTCCTCTCGGCCGACAGCGGCCCGCTGGCCCGGCTGCCACCGATGGCCTGCGCCCCCGAAAAACAAATTGCCCTACAATTAGGGACACACGCACCGCCAGCCGTCAAAGCTCCTAGCTCCCGTCACGCCCCCGCCCCCGCCCCCGCCTCCCCCCTCGCGGCCCGGAAGGCTATTAAGCTAATCCTAAGCCGCCTAACTCCCCCTCTGACGCGGCCCGCCCCGCCCCCAAACGCTCTCGCCCTCCCCTGCCCACGCCGCCCTGGGGCGCGCCCCTCCCTCTCCAGGCCGCCCACACCGAGGAACACACGCGGCGGGCTCAATTAACCCGGACTGCGCTTTGCTGCTTTTGGCGGCGCGTTTGCCTACCAGTTGTTGATCATCTTCTGCGAAATCAATTAGCTATAGTTCCATTGTTCATGTATTTCTCTCTTAAATCACTGCCGTCACTCGCACGTTTGGCATTCTTACGAATCGTGCATACTTTCATAATCGCCAGGGATATGAGGATGGAGAAATCGGAGAAGAGACAACAGCTGATGCAAGGAAGATACCAACTGTTCAACGATGGCTGCGTTGAGGCACAAGAGCGAAGACATGATAGTGCGTAATGGGGACGGGTACGCGTGGCATACACCGGAGCCACGAAAGGGTCAGACAAGAGCGAGTAGCCTGGGCGCCGAGCAGGGTGAATGCGTTTGGACAAGAAATGGAAACACGCAGCCCGCGCTGCGCCATCCGCCCGCTGCTGAACGCTCTTCCCTGCCCGATGAGCATCCGCGGGTGATGGGCATTCTCTCCACTTTGCCCCGTTGAGCGACCGGCGCGGTCCTCGTACAATGAAGCGCCAACCCACCCCCTGTCGCCGCTCCCCGCCGCCCGCCCTAGCATGTCCCCGCCAGCACTGTCCGTCCCCGCTTCGTCCGAACCTTTGCCATGAAGTCACGCCGATATCTGCTACCCATGGCCATCAGACCCCCCGGCTCGCCGTTGTACGCAGCGCTTATCCCCGCCATGCAACTCCTCGAAACGCAGATTCTCACCCCTCATCCATCCCCGACACCCAGAGCCCCGTCACATCCAATCTCTCCACATTCATCCACGCCACATCCAAACCCACTACATTCATCCCCGCCAGATTCATCCCCGCCACATTCACCCCCGGCACATCCATCCCCGCCACATTCATCCCCGCCACATTCATCCCCGCCACATTCATCTCCGTCACATTCATTCCCGCCACACTCATCCCCGTCACATTCATCCCCGTCACATTCATCCCCGTCACATTCATCCCCGGCACATTCACCCCGCCACATTCACCCCCGCCACATTCACCCCCGCCACATTCACCCCCGCCACATTCACCCCCGCCACATTCACCCCCGCCACATTCATCCCCGCCACATTCATCCCCGTCACATTCATCCCGCCACATTTATCCCCACCACATTCATTCTCGCCACATGCATCCCCATCACATTCATCCGTGCCAAATTCACCCTAGTCACACTCACCCTTTCCACATTCAACGTCGCCACATTCACCCCCCTCATTGATCCCCGTCAGCACTGGCCGCTGATACACTGACCCCCGCCACATTGGTCCTCGCAACCCACGCCCCCTCCGAACCGATTCCCGTCGCACTGGCCGGCGCCCCACCGACCCCGGCACAGTGATCCCCTTCCTCCCGCGGTGACCCACGCCCGACCCCACCATTTTGTTCGCGTCTGCTCCCCGCCGGTCCCCGCCGCCGCTCGCCGCGCACGGCGTGCCCCGCGCCTTCCATTAGCTCGCGCGCTGCACGCTGCGGTCGCCGCTGCAAGTGAGGTGGGCCAATTTAACTTTCCGGAAATTCGTTCGTCTGGCGAGCAATCCGATGCCGGCGGTTTGGCTGCTCCGCCGGCGCTGGCAATGTCGCCACTCCGACAACAGCTGCCGCTTGTCGGATCCTCTAATTCGAAAATAAATGGTTTCCCAATTGGTATGTGCAAATGCTCCAAGCTAGTCGTTAATTGCACTGCTGGTAATAGCAATTGCGACCTCAAGTTCTGTCTTGGTGCTTAGAACGGAAATTATTTTTTACTTGCACGTCGAGGTTAATTTGCAGAAATGATAATGTACTCGTAAGACAAAGCAATTCTCATCCAGAAAAAAAAACTGAACAGCCTTTTCTGCCCACAAGAAAGCACAATGGTTAACTTTTTTACTGTCAATAACAATCCTCATCAATGAATATTTGCTTGATAAATTAAATAATTTTATTTCACACAAGAGTTCGGATCGATTTCATTCCAGATTTTACTACTGTCTACGCAGATACTGCGTGCTTCAGTACGACACTCTGCGCTTCAGTAAATATTTTTAATAGGCTCACATCGTAGGTACAATAATGTACACCATGCGGAAAAACGAAATAAGCAAAATACCTTAATCACTTATTACAGAAAACAATAAGTGAATGCATCATGAATGTTCTCCTTACAGACAAAATATGAACATTTACAAATTAAGTATTTCCAGCCACAAGAATATCGAAACTCTGGACTTTCTTAATTGTCAAGGAATTATTTGTTTCTTTGTAGACGAAGTCGTAGGGTTACCACGTAATACTAGATTTCTATTATTATTTCAACGGTTTCGTAAAAGTAAGAAGGATACGCAAACAGTCGAACGGACGGAGAGAAGAGCATATGAGCAGACTTACGACGGGTAGCTAAATGGACAGACAGATGGAAAGTCAACGGGGAAAAAGAAAACCTTTCGTTATGAGGGAGCTTCATAATGTCAATGTTTTCCTCAAAATCTCAACATGAGTTTCTTTGCAGAATAACATAAATTTATATACGAGTATAAGATTCAGGAACGTGTTCAAGAACGTAAAAATGTACTCGAGGTAAGAAGTGTGTCTATATGCATTTATGAAATACTACTGACAAGTTTAGGAGTAAGAACAAAAATTATAAACTGAAGAAATGAATAAAAATTTAAAATGAGCTCAATCATTTAATAGCAGCTAATTCTTGTTTCTCACAATTTTTTTGTCTACCGTTCCGCTTTTTCATTATCTCCTCTTTCCAAGTTTCCATTCCATGTCAACATTTTCCGTTATTCTCGCCTCCGGGTATTTCACATTTCGGTCCTGCTTCATTCTTTAATGTGGGTATGGAGGTAGAGATGATAATGTAGGATGAAGATGGAGGAAATGAGTGAATCATGATAAACCAATGATGAAACGAAAAGAAGAGGTTGCGAGGTAGCGGCGTTAAAATTTGTGGCACATCCTCATTGTCCAACACAAATTCCACATGAATAGAACGGGTCTTTAATTCGGTTTCCAGCAATGGAAAGCGACTAGTCTGGCGGCTACAGCACGTGTCACTCCGTTACTCAGCATGCAAAGTGCCTACGGTCTTTGATGTAATGATGCCAATTTCTAAACTTTCGTTCACACTCTGTTTGTAGGAATGATTTGACGGATAAGTAATGATGGCGTAAAATAAAAGGAAATAGAGACCCTCGAGAAAGTCTACCCAAATCCACATTGCCCGCCATGATTTCGAATAGGGTTCAGGCGGAGATCAAACGCCGTTCCATGTAGTGGAAGAAGGGCCAAACCAAGAATCGGTCCCTAGAGTGTGACCACAATTAATTCCTATTTTTCTTTTAGGAAAGAAACAAACTATACTAAATAATTTATTAATGCTCAGTTACAGACTAACAAGTGTTAATGTTTTCTAAGCTTACAAAATGCCAGTGCCAACTGAGACGCAACTAGTTAGGCCGATTCCGGGTCTTTCACCTCTAGTCCACCAGGTTGCTCGTTAGACGCATGACTTCTCGGAGACAAAGAGCGCTTATATTTGATATAACATTAAGCTTCTCAATTAATTAATTCTATTTAAAATGGTGTGCTTCCCTTTGTTTCTTAGCAATTCCAAATTCACAGAAAGTCTCAGTTCTGTTAAATAAAAGTGTATTATTAATTTTAATCTTTGGATAGTAACAGTTTTGTGTCCAATATTTTACTATAACAAACCAAATTTTAGAGTGCACGTAAAAGACAATGTTTCAAATAATTAATACAGTATATCATTTTAAGCACATCATTAATGAATAAGAAAATTAACAGCTGGAAAGGTCTTGTTTTTCTAGGAAATACAATTGAAAATACCTCGTTTGAGAAAGTTTCGTTCCTTTAAATTCCAATGACACAGAATTTTCACTGGCAATATACTCCGTTTGATGGCTTCTGAAATTCACCAGGTTTTATTAACTTTACCAGGTACAGGTTCAAAGGAAAGCACAATAGGCGCATTACATTTGATAGGCTTTACACCGACTCAAAAAGGAGTCTGATTTGAATTCTATAAGCTCCACAAACGCCTCCCCGCTTCTGCCTTAAACATCGTACACACCGCTAAGATCAATACAGTGCAAAAGCTTCACAGAAGGGAGAGCGTTTATTTCGCGTAGAAGAGCCTTTCAACCCAAAATTTGATAGCTCGATATAAACGAAAGCTCGTTGAAAGATAGGAAAGACTATTGATGAAATTTCCGGGAAGGGGGAAGTGACAAAACCGCCATAAAACAAAAGTAGTGGCATGCATAAAACCACATACTTACGCGTTGCACAAACCAAGTGCATGCGTTACGAGGGCACACACTATCAGCTATGAAACAGGCCCGAAGCGGGTGTCGTTTTGCACACAAAGGTGAACAAAAGGTGTGCCATTTAATTTCGCCGTCAAGAAATAAACTGCAGTGCATAAATAACGCGATTAATTATCAAGCCTAGGAGACGCTCACAAATCACCGGCAAGTATGTGAGCCTAGGCCAGGCGGAGGTGATGCGGCGGCGGCGGCCAAGAGGGAGGCGAAAACCAACAACACGACCCAGTCAAAGACGACGGCAAAGACACTGACGACGAAGACGACAACGACGAAGATGACGTCGACGAAGATGACAGCGACGACAACAACAAAGACATCGGCGACGGCGACGAAGACGAGAACGACTAGGACGACCAAGAGGACAACAACGAAAATGACAATAACAGAGACGTCGACAAAGACAAGGACGAAGACGATAGCGACAGAGAAGACGAAAATGAAGTGAACTTGCACGAATACACCATTTTGGGATTGAGGTGACTCACTCAAGACACTTTTCAGGTAGGTTCACTTTTCAGGTTTCTAGTAATGTAACGGCGAAGTAATGTAAATTTTGGAAGATAGAGCAGAAGCTGGTTGAAACAAGAGAAACACTGTTTTGAAAACTCTGGTTTATTCATAACAATCAAAAACACATACAACAGTCAAAGTTTAACAAAGAACATATCTTCAATATGCTGAAATAGAAATAGTGCAAGCTATTCACATATTGTAATAGATTTTGTGTTTATAGTGACCAGAAAAAATTAAATTAAGGGTTATTTGTAAGCAAACTCTTCGACAGCATTAAATTGTAACAATTCAAAGTGTAGTCCTGCTAATTAAATTTGAATAGAATCTTCGTAAAACGCAACAATATCTTTCATATGCAAATATACTTGTTTTATACTATATACTTACTTACACTTGTACTATATACTTCAAAAATGACCTTTTGAAAATTAAATTCACAATTTACTTGAAAAATTTCTTGCATTCAGCAAACAATGTATTGTTTCCATTAAGGCAATCAAAATAGGGTCAATCAATAGGCAATCAAAATAGGGAGAGAAATCCCGCCTTGAGCTATCGTGCAAACAAATCGTGAGCTGCACCTGGTCACGTCAGCTTGAATACCGAGGGTGCCCTCTAGACAATAGAAAGCAGTGGTGCTGAAAGAGCAAGTATTTTCTTGTCCGTAATTTCACGCAAAATTACGCAAAAAATTCAAGTTCTCGAAACATTATACATGACCTAATTTAAAAATATATCTTTAAGGAACAGATTTAATTACCGAAAAATATCTCTATCTTTAAAATTAGAAAACATTAGAAAAAAAAGACTTTTGCAATTTTCGGGAAATCAGAGTTTTCAACGAACATAAATCCTCAACCACTCTCTTAAACGTCCTTCATACTATCCAACAACAAAATTTAATAAAAATCTATGGAGCCATTTTTTTAATATTCTGAAAATTTCCCAGGGGCTTCATGTAAAGTATCCTCCAAAATTAAAATATATGATTCAAATTCAAGAGAGCATGACATCAGCCAGATCGATTAAGGAATATCAATACTGGTGAAAATCGACTGAACGGTTTAGCCGCTACCGTTTTTCACAGACAAACGGACAGAATGACTGAGAGACTAACTCACTGACTGACTGACTGACTGACTCACTGACTGACTCACTGACTCACTGACCGACTCACTGACCGACTCACTGACCGACTCACTGACCGACTCACTGACCGACTGACCGACTCACTGACTGACTGACCGACTCACTGACTGACTGACCGACTCACTGACTGACTGACCGACTCACTGACTGACTGACCGACTCACTGACTGACTGACCGACTCACTGACTGACCGACTCACTGACTGACCGACTCACTGACTGACCGACTCACTGACTGACCGACTCACTGACTGACCGACTCACTGACTGACCGACTCACTGACTGACCGACTCACTGACTGACCGACTCACTGACTGACCGACTCACTGACTGACTCACTGACTGGCTGGCTGGCTGACTGGCTTACATCATTACATCATTACAGCATTACATCATTACTACTGCGTAGAGAGAAAGTAAAAAGAGGGGGAGAGAATACATAGGCGATCGCTAGGTAGCAGCGAGGCCTGCAACATCAACTCTGGCGAAGAATAACAATATTTGATGAGTAAGAAACTTGATATTCTTTTGTGTTTTTAATTACAAATTAAGCAAAGACAACAATAACAAATATAAAGACGAAGGTAATGACGAGGCCGATAAGGGAGAGAACCAAAATGACAAAAGAATGACTGTGACGGAGCCAACAACCACGAAGATGAATTCGTTAAAAAAGGCAAGTGCGAAGTGGTCAGCGCAGCGATGGCAACGACTGCAACAATGTTGATTACAACAAACAAATCGGAGACAACGACGAGAGACGAGTAAAAAATTACCATGAGTAAAGTACTGAAGAAAGGGTGTTAGACGTTGGGAAGAACTGGGAAGACTTTTACATTATTGTTGAAGAGGAGATAGTCGATAACAAGGAGGACCCACCCCCATCTGAACTGTGAGTTAAGATGAAAACAACGAGGAAGAGAACGGAAGGGTGGGGGGCGAAGGTGCCGAGGAAGTGTATCGACCCGAGGTGCGAAGCCCGGACCGCACGAGGCGCGCTGGAGGCGCCCTCCGCCGGCGTCGCGCAATATTGCGCGCGCACATCGGGGCCTTGATTTACGGAGTCCTTTGAGGTGCCGTGTCGCCCCACGTGGCTCACGGAGAAGGTGCATGAGGCAGGGCGGGGCTGGGCGGGGAGAGGCGGAGAGAGGCGGGGGTAGGCGGGGCAAGGTGGAGCGAGGCGGGGAGAGATGGGGAGAGGCGAGATTGGACGGGATGAGACGGGGTGGTAAGGGATGGGATTGTGAGGTAGTGGTTGGGATAATGCAGGAAGTAAAATGGTGAGACAGGGAATGAGAGGTGGGGAGACAACATCGTGTCGATGACATTGGGGAGATTACGAATTGTTGATTGTTCATATACAAAGGCAATGGAAGTAAGGAATTTGACGAATTCAGGGAGGGACTTACAAAATTAAAAAGGAAATATCGTTTTAAATAGGGTTAGAGAATTATTAGTTTTCAAATCAATAAAACTTTATGAGAACATTTGTAATAAACACTGGAAATATTAGTTTTCATTACTCAACACTACACGAATTTTTCTCTCACACAAAGTTTCTTCTCTACTATCTTAACTTCCGTCTGAAAAGTATCATAATTAATATTTCCAAGCTTGTTTTTGCATGTTCGAGTAATTAGCACATTCCGTGTAAAATGCACACATAATTTGATGGATTAACAGCTTGAAGATTCAAACCGTCAAGAACATTTGGTTTAGATTAGTGAAACAGGATACTGAAAGAGGCAGTTAGAGGAAAGAATTGGATGGTAATTGGTGATCAAACACAAGACACTCCCAGAAACAAGACTCACAAAATAATATGTAAAGTAACATATACAGAGAAGTATCGTTTTCAAGAACGGCGAATTGGTGTGTGGAAGGAGAAGCGATATTTCTGGATATTCCACTCCCGTTCTCCTTGTCTTCCTGTCAACGCCACCGTGCCTAATTGCACGTCGCGCAATAGGAAGACTAATAAATAAGTGGTTCCCAAATTCTTCCTGATATATTCTCGACGAGAACGTCGTTATCTCTTTTATGATGAGCATTTTATTCCAAAACAACCACAACGTGATTCTCTAAAAGTTAACGAATTATGAGAGTAGCTGTATCTCTAGAGTGTAGTGTTCTTCAAATTGTATAAATCGTCTACACGCAATGACATGATTGCTATGTTGTGAAATGTTTCATGTATAATATTCTATATCAGTTCTCTTGTACTATTTCATGAAATAATTTTCAATACGTTTTCAGCTCTTCAGATGCTGATATATTGATTGAATGGATACAATGGCATCAGGTTTAACAAACGTTTTACAAGTCAAATTACACATTTCTGTGTTTAAATTAAATTCAAACACATGTTCAATTTCTCATAGTTTTGCTTGTAAGGTACATAAGGGTACCCCGGATACACTCCAATAAATACATGTTTTGCCCGGTACGATCTGCCTTATTCAAAAGGAAGTCTACACTTTAGCTCCGCCACTCGATGTTTCATTCACGAGTCGCCCACTGGCTTTTCTCTTCCCTACGGATGGCACCTCGTTAACTTTCGAGGTCCTTCCTCCCTCTCGACAGGTCCCACGAGGATCAGTCGGTTGCCCTCCCCACTCCCGCACCCACCCTAACCCGAATTCTCTAGAATGGCAGAATTCCTCCACTTATATTCGAGTGCTTCTCTTCTTACTTTCAGAAATGTCCGCCGACTTCCTTTATCTTTATCGTTGGAATGTTCAGTTACTATCGTTATGTGCATGTACCCCTAATCAATCTTTCAATGTTGATTGTTGTCACGAAACTACGAATTCTTCTACACGTACGTCATCTTGTATTATCTCATTTTATGATAAACATTTCTTCAGAAATTTTCATTATCTTAATATTTTTAAATATTTTCCCCTATTTTACATTATTGCTCATTAACGACTCAAAAAAAACACTTAAATCTAAGCTATACGAAAAAAATCAGTCTGTGTTTTCTTTACTAACAGTGCCTTCTCAGTATTACATATCGTGCAGAATGAAGTTATACATATGTAGTGGCGGAAGTTTATTCGTATTTTAGTTAATGATCCCTCCAGCTCTCCGCAAACAGGACGAAATTCATTAGAAAAACTCACATTTAAAGATTTCCAACAATTGTCTAATTGCGCATTTTAAAAACCATTTACGATGTTTTCCCTGGCAACCCCCTTCATTTCTCGCAGCCCCTTTCTTTCCGAGTAGATCCACCCCCTCCTCGCAGCGTACGTTCGCAGTCTTCCTTCCGTCCGTTCAGAGCCCTCGTCGTGGGCGGCGGCGGCGGTTCTGGGAGCTCTGGGAGTCCACGGGTCGCGCGGCGGCGCCCAGCCGTCCGCGCTGCACCGCGCCGCGCCGCGCGGGTAAACTAACGGCGGGCCTCGCAAACGGCCGCCCCGGGATTTCGACAATTTGAAAACTTTTATGACGTATTCCCTGCTGATGTAGATGAACACGACTGCCACCGCGGGGCCGCAGGGTGGTGGTGGAGGGGGAGGAGGAGGAGGAGGTGTTGGTGTAGGCGAAGAGCAAACGGGAGTGAAGGCGGCGGAGAGGGAGGTGTAGAGGAGTGGTGACAATGTGAGATCCGGGGGGGAAGGCCCCAAAGGGTCCAAAGTTTTCGTTTGTTGCCTTCTTTTATTTTGAAAAATTGATTAAAATATTTACGTCAGAATTATGTAATTATTAAACTAGTGGTGCTACAGAATGGCACAGACTTTCCCGTATTAGTTTTCTATTTCTTTGGGTCTTCCCTAGCTATTCGGAATTGTCACAAACTCTTGCTTGCCAGCTGTCCTCTATCACTGCCAAAAGTACAATTTTTTGTCATTTTCTTAATTTTTCAGTTTCCTATTGGTAGAACGAAAATATTAATTTTAGAATATTAAAGAACACGAAAACCTAGCCCTAAATGGCAATTTTCTTTTAAAAAATATGCGCCGTTTTAAAGAAAATTGCGTTTTAGGGCAACTAAAAATTCGAAATATGAAGCTCATTTTCACAGAAATGTTTTGAGTTTTCAAAATACTTTAAATAAAGTTATTTGAGGCACTTATACTCACAAATATAATAATGTTTACAAATTGCTGGTAATGTGAAGATTAAAGATGTGAAAGATCCTTTAAAAACTTACGTACATGTAATTTTTGAAAAATCAAAAAAAATCCTCAAAATAAACTTTACGTCATATTAAAGAGTGCTATTAGCACTGTCCTATCGAAAATTTGAAGAATTTTGTTTCGCTATTTATGAGAAAATGGCGTTGGTGCGTTTATGAAAATGCGGAAATTTGAGCTAGTTTTCACAGAAAACGGTTGTGTTTTCGATAAATTTCACTGGACATTATTTAAAGCACATGTACTCATAATTATAATAATGTAAACAATTCGCCGCTAATGTAAATTTTAACGACGTGAGAGACAAATAAAAAATTATATTTTCGCAATTTTTGAAAAAACAAAAAAAAAACTTCAAAATAAACTTTACGTCATATTAAAGAGGGCAATTAGCACTATTCGATCGAAAAGTTTGAAGAAATTTTTTGATGCCATTTATGAGAAAATGGCGTTTGAGGGTTTCTGAAAATTCGGAAATTTGACCTAGTTTTCACAGAAAACAGTTATGTTTTTAATAAACGTTACTTGACATTATTTAAAGCACATGTACTCAAAATATAATAATGTGAACAATTCGCAGCTAGTGTACATATTAACGATGTGAGAGACAAGTCAAAAAAATTACATTTTTGCAATTTTTGAAAAAAAATACAGTAATATAGTGTTTATGGTATCTCATAGGGTACATTCAGCACTATCCCTACCAAAAGTTTAAAGAAAAAATTTGGAGCCGTTTTTGAGAAAATCTAGATCTTGTAATTATTTAAAATTGCACATATTGCACGCAATGTTGCGCGAAAACTACTAAAATTTTTAAAACAATGTACATGACCTAAACAAAGAAATCACTTTGGTGAATACATTTTATTTGAAGGAAAAATCTCTATCTCAATTTTGTAGTTGGAGAAAGACGCCGAAAAACTTCAAACTTACACAGTTTTCGAAAATTCAAAGTTTTCCGTGATAATCAGATCTATGCCATGTTAATAAGTGTATTTTACTCTATTCATACAAGAAATTTAAAGAAAAAATTTGGAGCCGTTTTTGAGAAAATTTTGAAAATGTCGGGAGGGGGGCCTTCATGTAAAGTACCCCCAAATTTTACAGAATCTTTTTCAAAATCTCAAAGCTTTGACTGGAACCAGATCGATTGGGGAATATTTATTTTGGAAGAAATCGTACGTATGGTTTAGGCGCTAGCAATGTTCACAGACGGACAGACTGACGTTTTCCTTTCAATTGGTTTTTAGATATCAAGGACCCACAAAATAAGGTTTCTGGCTACACCATGTGTTAGGGGATTGTTTTTCTTAATTTAGCAACTGGTTTTATCCACTTTTTCGTTATCAGGGCCCGGGAACAAATTTTTTTCCGCCAAAAATTCGCCATTTTTTCACGTAGCATTACATAACTTTCCATATACTACGTATATCACTCCGTGTATACGTACGTATACGGGAAAGTAAAAAATAATATTGAATAAAATCATGTATCCATTAAAAAAATCACATACAATGTAATAACAAAAGTTTATTATTTAACCAAAATATATGATAGACCCCTCCAAAATGATCTACTGGATCTGCCCCGGAGTGGAGGAGGCTGAGATACGAGTGGCGAAGGCTCTGATCCAAGCACGGGTTTAAATGTAAGGTGAAGACCGAGATAACGGTGGATGGAAGGCAGAGACGGTAGCAGGGGCGGCCTCAGAATCGAGGTCGAGGTTGGTACTGAGGCGATGGGGATGTGGGTGGGAATGCGAATGGGAGTGGAAGTGGGAGTTGGGGATGAGGTTGAAAGTGGAAATAGTCACGGAGGCAGCGGAGGAAGAAGAGATGTAGGCAGAAGTTTAAGTGGAGGCGGCAGTGCAGGCGCAGACGTAGGAGGCGGTTGAGGTGAAGATGGAGGCGGACGGAGGTGGAAGCAGCGGTCGAGGCAGAAGACGAAGGTGAAGGTTGTGGCGTAGACCAAGGTGGAAGCGCCGCCATTGGCCGAGGTGGAAGTGGAAGCGGAAGTGGAGGCGGTGCTGTTAGCGGACGACTCTCCGCCGAGGACCTCGCACTCTCCCACGCAGCCACAGACTTAGGGTTCGAAGGCTGTCCCTGGAGATTGATACAAAAGTTGGTTGACATAGTAGGTAGGTGTTCTTTTATGCAGAACTATCGCAATCGCCGGGGTTAGCTGGTTTGATGCTTGGCAATACATCAAGATGCACAGGTTTGGGAGAAGTGCGTAAGAAAATCGAGAACGAAAGGCGATACATTCTTAATATATGAACAGAAAACGTCAGAACAAAGTCATACGAATACCTTTTAATGTGTCATATGAATACCTTGTTGTTGATACAGTTACAATGAGTTAACATATTTCAATAATCTTTTTTTAGAGTCTTATTTCAAGTGGAAAGTACTATTTGGAAAGGATATTTGGGCTACATATGTATGCGTATTCATTTAGAAGAAGAGATGGATTTATACATGTGTGTTGGTTTGAACAAAAACCCTTATAAATGCCATTATTTAGTAATATAATAGTATTTATTTTACAACAACAACCCATTCACCATTACGACAAAAAATGGGCAAAATGTTATATTATTATTATTATTATTATTATTATTATTATTATTATTATTATTATTTTTACTACTTCCATCTTAATCCAATTTAGCCCTACGTTTGACGAAAATTGTTTCTGGGAATGAGTAAACTGTAATGCTTGAGGCACATTTATTCGTAGAATTATTCTTTGATCATTCACGAATAATTTAAGTAGATACTCGTACTTTCCCTGTTTAGCAGAGTAGCTATTCACTTCACACAGTAGATTACCTTTAACTGGCATTTCAAAACCAAAATAACGGATGCAATATTGGATTATTACTATTTCCAAACCATGCATGTTAAAATGTCACATGTGCATAAATACAATATTCCATGTTCCAGTCAGTTTTACTTCATAATGAAGAACTCGGAGGCGAACAAATGTGAATTTCGCTGTAATAGATTAGATTCACTATGATGTTCTCGAAGCTAAATCTACTACTGAGAGTTGAGCAATTGACTATTTAGACCAGGCTGTTCCAACTTGGCCTGTCGCGGGCACGGGCGCCCGCGGGCGCCCGCGGGCGAGCCCGCGAGCAATCGTGGCCAGCCAAGGACGTCGCAGGAGGGGACCAGCCGAGGTGGAAGGGCTAGCCCAGGGATTGGGGAGGGGGAAACGCGCTCAACATTATCGCATTGCTCTTCGTGGAAGCAATACGAATAGCGCGATGGCTGGCAGAGGAAGCCCGTTAACTGTTCCAGTTTGCTGGGAAGAGCAGTTTTTCTTTGTAGAAAAAGATGGTCTTGCTCAGTGTCTTTTATGCGAGAAGAAACTAAATGTAACTAAAAATATAATGTGCAACATTATACCACCCTTCACGCTGCACAGTATGATAAATTAGACGGCGATGCACGGAAGGTGCTTATTGTTAGGCTGAAGAGTGACATGCAGCAGGATGTAAGTTTGAAGTTTATCTACCTGCGAATCTGTACATCTATTTAATTATTTTAACACGTGCACCCCAGGTTATTGTTAAATTTGCATGCACATATTTTTCAGGTGACAGACGGTGACGATAATGCTAGTGAGGCAATGGTTCGTGCGATATTGATTCACTTGTGAAGAAAAGAGATGTGTAAAATGAACTTGATGAGATATGAAAATATTTTTGAATTGAATCAAATTGTACGTTTTCTGTTAAACATTTAAGTTTACTTCTTAGTATGAACTCTGGTGCGGCCTCCACACCCCAATCCAACCGTTCCCTGCTTCGGCTATCAGCGACGTAGGCGCGACGCGTCGCAGCGACTGTCGCCAAGGCCAAGGTCAACGCCGACTCACGCCCCAAGGGCTTATATTTCGCCAGGTGCCGGCAGCGAGGGTTGCAGCAGTCTGTGCCCACCGTCTCCGCCAGTGCCCGCGGTGGCTCGCGGGCGCCCGCGTGCCCGCCCGCGGGCAGCTGAGTTGGAACAGCCTGATTTAGACTATTGAGGGCATTGAGAGTACGTTATCGGGATTTACACATGAATCTGATACGAGAATACGCAATTTTTCCAATTCATATGATTAAAAATTTTCGTTAACTGTAACGATTCCATTGAATACTACAGAATCTTCTACATTCCTTTGACAATCAGAGAAAAAAGTCATTTCATTTGACTGCATAAATCCATGACTACTTATTCAGCCTATGATTTTAATTTTATTTTATTATATGCTATTAATTTTGATATTTATATTATTGCAATTATATGCTATTTATTTCATGCTAATAATTTATTTATTAAATGTCAAAAACAGTTTAAAATTTCTGTGATGTAATTTTGGGGGGGGGATGCAATCAATGCACGTTTTGATTGAGCTCTGAAATACATATAATAGCTCTTTTGCTATCTTAGAATGAATTGTGATTATAAATGTGAACCAGAATTTTTGGAAAGAATGATTAAGAAAATATACGCACTTGTGCAATAAAAAACTATTTCAAAGGCAAATGAGTGATATATACACAAGTTAAGAAAATAGAAATATCACAAAAAGTATACTGTAAAATCGTCTAAGGGCCCGGTGGCATGTTGTAACCCTAAAAACCGATTCATTCTGACAAATTCTTTCCTTCAATATTTTACACATTCAGTACTAACATAATGAAAGTGACATGCTAAAAAAATGTAACCTCTTGATAACTCATTAACAGTACCAAATTTGTAATTCAATTCTAGGTTTGCAATTTGTATATGCATATATCCAAGCAGATAACATCATTGAAGGTATGTGGTAAAGCCCATGTATGTGGAACACGATATTCAACAATATTCAACGATATTTCAACAATATTCAACATGGAATACGGAATACCGATGGAAAACGATATGAAACATAGAATTCATTTCTTGATGAGTTTTGTGCAGCCGTTACCCGAAACATTCGTTTGATGAACAAAGATTTGATGGAATTCTAAAGCTTCCCGGTCGTTGAAATTGTTAATTGATAAGAATGGGGATTGCCTTAAAGAATCGTACAAATATGAATTTTTGGAATTTGATGGAATTCTAAAGCTTCCCAGTCGTTGAAACTTGTTAATTGATAAGAATGGGAACTACCTTGAAGAATCGTACAAATATTTTCTCAAAAAACTAATGGTATAAGAAACTACAAAATATTGAGCACTATTTACTTATGGAATGAACGAGGCTCATTTCAGAGAGTACGTGCACATTGCTTGCAAAGACGATAGCGGAGAGCGTGGCGGGCGCCGGGAGCCAAGACACGCGAGGGCGCTGAGAAGCGGAGCACGCGCGCGGGCGGGCGGGCGGGCCGCCTCGCCTCGCCTCGCTCCGTCGCGGGCGCAGGTGTTTTCTTAACATTAGCACAAGCGCAGCGCGCCGCGCGCCACGGAGCACCACCGCCTCCGCCCCGCCCCGACCCGCCCATCCCCGCCCCGCCGCAGACGCGTCTCAACAGGGAACGCCGCGCTGCGCCGCCGTCTGAGCACGTAGCAGCTGAGGGAGACGTGTGTGGATGAGACAGAAGGCGGAGAGGCGGCGCCGGCGGGGTTGGTGGAGACGGCGGCGGTGGCTGGAAAAGAGGAGACGGCGGAGGTCAATGGACAGACTGGGACGCCGTTGTAGGCGGGGACGGCGGGGACGGCGGGGACGGCGGGGACGGCGGGGACGGCGGGGACGGCGGGGACGGCGGGGACGGCGGGGACGGTTGGGATGGTGGGGACAGCGGGGACCGAGGGACGGTTGGGACGGCGGGGACGGTTGGGACGGCGGGGACGGTTGCGACGGCGGGGACGGTTGCGACAGCGGGGACGGTTGCGACGGCGGGGACGGTTGCGACGGCGGGGACGGTTGCGACGGCGGGGACGGTTGCGACGGCGGGAACGGTTGCGACGGCGGGGACGGTTGGGACGGCGGGGACGGTTGGGACGGCGAGGACGGTTGGGATGGCGAGGACGGTTGGGATGGCGAGGACGGTTGGGATGGCGAGGACAGCGGGGAAGGTTGGGGTAGCGGGGACAACGGGGACGGTTGGAATGGCGGGGATGGCGGAGACGGCGGGGACAGGGGGACGGTTTGGATGGCGGGGACAGCATTAAAGACGACGTGGAAAGCGGGGACGGCGGTGGCGGCGGGGAGAGGGGACGTCATAGCTGTAGCGCCAGAAAAGAAAATCATGGAATATGTAATATACAAATCATGGGCGTTAGGTGCGTGCGGGAATCGAAAGAGAATTGAAACTAAATCAGGTCGTAGGGAAAATAGTTCTGCTGTGTTTAGTTTTAAATGCATATTATATCTAACAACGGAGTTGTGTGTTCTAACTTCACTCCGAAATATCTCCAATATGTTTAAATTTACAAAGATGGAAAGTTATTGTGGACTTGAAATAAAAGTTGAAAAGGCTGATTGTTTTGAACTTCATCGTGAAGTTCAATCGTGAAGTTGAAATATCTCAAGGATTCAATCTGTGAAGTGGAAGTTTTATGTTCAACGCAGTATATTCCAAGTTTGTATCTTGGTTGTGTTTATGGGGCAGAGAAGTGTAGAGACTTAAGTTAAAGGTATTAATTGATTGAGATTTCTAGGCAGATCAACTGCTACCATCTTTATTCCTGTTAGTATAGTACATTTTTTGTCTCAGGAGGGACTGGTGTTCTTTCTTTGTTGAGACGCGAGATCTCGCGTCGACATACACTTCCGCTAGCGGGATATCTTCCCTCGTAGAGCATCGGCTCAATCGAGATGCGATTTGAACTCCAGACTAGTCTCGAGATACGTGGTAGTTAGTACCTGTAAATGTGTAGGATATGTGTATGTGTGTAAGGGGTTCAGGACAAAGAAGGAGGAAGGAAATATCTCGCGCAGTCCGTGGCCCACTTTCTGGGGAATTGCTCCAGCATTCATTGGACAGAAAAAAAACACAGAAAATCACCTTTCGCAGCAGCCGGCCGCTAGACTTCTCCCCGAGACAACATCTCATTCCAAGCGCGCTAAATAGTGTTAGAAATCCGCCTCCATTTGGACACGAACTCGAGGACCAGCCAATAAGGGTCGCTGCAATGTCGGCAATGAGCTGAACTCAGCCGAGTTAGGCTTGGAACGTGAAGTTGTTGGACTGTAAGAAATTATGAATCAACACGTTATTGCAATGTAGGTAGGCAATAAGAAACGCAAAATAAGATGGGCGTATTTACACGACCTAAAGTCTATTACTGTGGTATTCACGGTGATTGCATACGTAGGCAAAACACGTTTCAGGATGGTACACCCACATCTAATGGTCCAGGTGACAATAGTGCACAGTGCATGGTGCCGAGTGAAGCGGAGCGTTGCTGGAGGCGCAGTGCCGTGCAGTGAAGTGAAGTGCGACCCACTGATAATGGTCTAGGTAGAACATAGTGCCCAGTGCATGGTGCCGAATGAAGCAACGCATTGCTGGAGGTGCAGTGCCGTGCCGTGCAGTGAAGTGAAGTGCGATTCCCAGCGGAGCGGAGCAGTTGCCGGCGCTTCAGAGCACGAAAAGCAGCGGGCGGTCGCAGCGGTGGCGGGGCGACGCGCCACGGCCGGGCGCGGGGCGCGGGGCGCGGGGCCCGGGGGCTGCGGGAATTAAAATAAACACGGCAGCCGGCGCGCGCCGGGCGAAACGCGGCGCATGGTGGAGAGGTGCCGCGCGGGGGGGGGGGAAGCGAGCGCGGGGGGGGGCGGGGGGAGAGCGCGCGGTCCGGACCGGGGGCGGAACGGGGCGGGGCCGGGCAGAACAGGTCGGAACCACACGCGAATGAAGCGGGACGGGGTGGAGTGAAGAGGAGCAGGGGGGAGAGGGGGAGAGGGGCGGAGAGGGGCTGGGCGAAGCGGACGTTGGGATCGAGTAGGATGGAGTTGGGCGTGGTGGCAATGGGAACGCTTGGGAAAGGAGTGGGGTTGGATGGAACAGGTCGGAGCAACACGGCAATGAAATGGGGCGAGGTGGAGTGAAGAGGAGAGGCGGAGAAGGGAGGGACAGAGCAAGGAGGGGCGGAGCGGGCTAATGAGGAACAGAGAGGAGATGGGTGGAGCGGGGATGGGGGAACCGGGTTGGGCAGGGCAGGTCGGAACCACACCCCAGTGAAGGGGGCGTGGTGGAGTGAAGAGGGGTGGTGGAGGGAGGGGAGGAGCGGGTGTTGGGAGCGAGCGGGGCGGAGCGACTGCTGGGCAGGGCGGGTCGTGACGAAGCGGGGTCGGGAAGAAGCGCCGAGCGGGGCAGAGCGGGATACGCCATGGCCGGCGGGGCGGGCGGGGCAGGCGGGGCGGGCGGGGCGGGCGGGGCGGGCGGGGCGGGCGGGGCGGGCGGTGCGGGCGGTGCGGGCGGGGCGGGCGGGGCGGGCGGGGCGGGCGGAGCGGGCGGGGCGGGCGGGGCGGGCGGGGCGGGAGGAGTGGGAGGAGTGGGAGGAGCGGGAGGAGCGGGCGGGGCCAGGGGGCAGTTGGTTGGCCGAAGGGCGGAGGGAGGGGCGCTGCACGGTTGCAGCGGGCGATGAGCGCTGAGGGAGCGCAGAGACACCGGCGCCCCGGGCGACAGCGCTTTCCGAAATATTGTCTGAAAATACGAAGCGCCCTTTGTAAAAATAAAGGCAATAATGGAAGAGCCTACCCCAAAACTGTAAAGATGATAGACCCCAACGAAATAAATTTTGGGCAATTGCTAGATGCTACTTAATTAGATGCAGTAGCTAGTGATAGTTTAGTCAATGCATGATATTTATACAGTTATGTACGGAACTGGGCACTTAAAATTAACCTTAAAAAGACTTAATATTTACCCATTGGAGGAGACGCCTCTAATATTAAAGATGATGACAGCTAACTTTCAAAATTTAAATATCTGGGAACTGTAATTAATGATGATGGGAAAATTGATGAAGATATCACCACTAGACTCGCAATGCACAGAAATGCAATCAAAGCTCTACATACCCTTATTTGGAACAGTCAATTAAGACAAGACACAAAGAAGAATATTTCACAGTGTGGTGGAAAATATTATGTTATATGGAGCAGAAATGTGACCTTTAGCAAAACGCCGTAGAGACATAATACGATCAACAGCTAGATTTTATGAGAAGATCTTTGCAGATAACAAGGTTGGAAAAGTAGAACGAAGTGGTATGGGAATGAGATGGGGTTACAACAATTACATCCAGAAGACTAACAAATAAAGCTGTTCAATATTATGGACATGTCCACAGGATGGAAAATGAGAAATGGCAGAAATGAATTGGAAATTGGATACCTGAATGAAGGGTAGAAGATGCAGACTTGTTTTGACTTGAAAGGCGTGTATGCAGGAAGAAATGGAGAAGAAAGGATTAGACGTACGTCAGTGGGAGGACCGAAAAATTTGGAAATCGAAAACGGTAAAGTCTTTGTGGTAGAAACCGTCGAAGAAGAAATGTACGAAATAAAACCTAAGTTATTTTAAATTTCTAAATATTCCACTATATAGGTAGCTTCTAGTGATTTTCTATTAGAGTAATGAGAGCGATTAAAATAATTTACATTCTACGAATTATTCTCATACCTCTATATTCTGTATTACAAAATGTGTTCACCAATATGGCTTTATAATGAAGTGAATATTTATTTCTGATTATTTTCACTGCCTGCACCAGTCAGTAAAATACAACTATTTCTAAATTGCAATGTTTGATGTATAGAAAAAATTCTTCCATGGTATCATCCAAAGGAATAAAATTTCCAATTTTATTTTATAGCATCCGATTTGTCTCTATTGGTGCACTTTATAGCCTACAGTGTTATGTATAGCCCAATGTTAAATCACAATGGGAAAAATCTTGAAACTATAGTAGACACTAACATACGTTCGGACTGGAATCTGGAAGAATCTGGAAGTCGGTAGAATACAATACAAATTCGAGAAAGACCAGATTATATTCATCTACTTCAGGGGTGAATTATAACCCCTGATACCTTGCACAAACATGTTGAGAAAGTACGCTCCATAATCCTCAAGAAAAATGAAGCGCACGTAAATTGGTTATCTTACTACCTAAAGTAAATATTCCAAGCAAATTTGACTTTTGAAAAGGGGAAAGAAAATTTAAAATCTTAAAAAACTATTTTAGTATAAAATGTAGTATTTGTGTTATTATTATTATTATTATTATTATTATTATTATTAAGTTGGCTGTCCGGGTGACGCCGCGTCCATGGCAAAGGTGCCGACGTTTCGGTCGCCATTCTGCGACCTTCCTCAGGGCGTAATGCCCTGAGGAAGGTCGCAGAATGGCGACCGAAACGTCGGCACCTTTGCCATGGACGCGGCGTCACCCGGACAGCCAACTTAATATTGACTCCGGCCGCGGAAGCCTACGCTCTCATTATTATTATTATTATTATTATTATTATTATTATTATTATTATTATTATTATTATTATTATTGTTATTGCTTCCGTCAAAAACGCAACAATTCAAAACAATAATTTTAACATGATACACTTCATCGACAGAAATACTTAAACGAATCCTGAAATAAATCGTGATTTGAACAATTAAGTTTCAAATGACTAAATAGTTTGATGTAATAGCTCGGAAATTAAACTATCTCTAATAACATTTTAAACAAAACACCAAGGAAAATAATAGCCTCGCAATTGTAAAAACACGGGACTACGCAATACTATGAACGTCATCAGGGTTCATAATTCAAATCAACGTAACAACAAAAATCAGTAATAATCAGCGTGATGCCTGACAACGGAGATTACCAATGTCTCGAAACAGCTGGTTGAGGAGATGCAAAGGTGCAGATGAAACGAGGCAGCGACGGGAACTGCGCGAAGGAGACGAGGAGATCTGTGAGCTTCCACCAGCTCAGCGAGGAACCGCAGGGAAAGGGTGAGGCAGGCAAAGGTATGTGGAGCGGGGGCGTACGCGAGGCAAGGACAGGGTCGATGCAGGCGCGAGGCGGATAAGGGACACGGGGGAATGTCGGCTGGAGCGAGGGAGGGGGAGCGACCAAGGTTGAGAGGCGGGGGCGGCGCTGAGAAACGGGGACCGGGGCGGGGCCAGGCGCAGCGGGTGCGTCCCTGGTAATCAGAGCCGGCGAAATATGGGCCGTCGCGCGCCGCCCCCGCGATGATGTATGGAGGCGGGATACGCGGAAGCGGGCCGCTGATGTGAATTAAATAAAATGAAAATAAATTCGCCCTCCGGAAGCCTGGGGCGCCTTGGATTACGCGCGCGCTGTCGACGCTCCGCCCCACGCCCACACCGCCGCCGTCACCGCTCCTCCCACCCACGCCATCTCGCTCGCTTTGCTCCCTTTCCCCGCTCCTGTCGCTGCCGATCCCTCTGCCTCCCTCCCCACTGGCACCGACATCACCCCCAACGTCGCCTCAAACGCTCCTCCTATGCACGCCATCCAAGCCTCAGCAATTGCTCTCATCGCTCCTTTTTCCCACTCCTGTTGCTCACCCAATCCCCACCGTGAGTCACCGCAGACTCACGGACCCCGCCGTCCCGCGCCTACACCTCCGCCGTCACCGCTCCTCCCACCCACGCCATCTCGCTCGCTTTGCTCCCTTTCCCCGCTCCTGTCGCTGCCGAACCCTCACCCAATCCTCACCGTCCCCGTAGACACCATCCAAACTGTCGCCCTAACGGCTCCTCTCATCCACGTCATCTCTGCCCCTGCCCTTGATACTATCGCTCCAGTTCCCCGCTCCTGACTCTACCGATCCCTCATCCAATCCTTGCCGTCACTCTCCGCAGACTCACTGACCCCGACGTCGCCCACACTGTCACCCTAACCGCTTCTCCCATCAACACCATATCTATCCCCGCCCTCGCTCGCATCGCTCCCTTTTCCCGCTCCCGTCTTTGCCGATCCCACACCCAATCCCCACCGTCCCCGACATCGTCATCGCAGTCCCTGCCCTGGTCACCGCCCCCGCTATCACCGACCCTCGCCGCCCTATTTCTCTGAGTCGCCGCCACTCTTCGGTTATCCCTATCACCACCCGTGGCATACCCACAGTCCCATCTCCACACACCTCTCACCGCCATTCCAACTTCCGTCACCCACTCATCCAATTCCCACAGGCCTCGAAAGTATCCGTGTTGCCTTCCGTACCTCCACCGCCATCCCAAGTCACCGCCACCGCACCGCCGCCGCGACCGCTCCCACCCCACGCCACTTTTCTCCCAGCCCATTCCAACCCCTTCACCACCATTGCCATCCAGAGCCTCACCTACTCCACTCCCTCCGTGTCACCTTCGCTGCTCGACTCCGGCACCTGCAGCTCCCACCTCCGCTCACGCCTGCAGCGCTCCCTCCCCCGATCCTCACCGGCCCCGCATCTCTTTTACCGCACCCGCTGCCGCCATCGCCACCTCCACTTCCGTCACCACTCAGCTACCGATCTGAACAACCCACGCCGTAACCCCCTCTCATCCTCTTATCGCCAACGCCACCTTCACCACCAACTGTGCCGTCACTCGCGTCCATCGCCGCCCCGCACCTACATCTATCGCTACCTATTGCCCCTCCCTCGCTTCCACCTCCCCAATCCCCACCGGCCTCGCAGTCACTTTCACCCTTCCACCGCCCTCACCACCCTCTTCCCTCTCATCTGCCCTCGCTTCTCCCAGTACGCGTCGCAACCCATCCATCCACTCATTCTTCATCGCCATCTCCAACCCCATCCGTACCACCTCTGCACTCCCCACCCCCACCGTATATTACCCCAACCACCGCCAATCCCTCTCCCATTCTCCTTCGGCCCCCCAGACCCTCTTATCACCCTCAGCGCTGCTGCCTATTCACCCTCATGCGACCACAACGCCTCTCAGTACAATCCCTCCCCCAAACGCCACCGTCATCACCGTCGCCTTGCCTGCTGCTCCTACCGGCTGGCCCAAAGCACCCTCCCCCCCCCTGATACCACCCCCACCCTCACCCGTCATCGGTGCCGTACCCGCCGCCATCCGTTTAAACAAAATCCCACAGCTCCCTTTCCTTTCGTCGATCCTTTCCCCAATACGACCGCTACCACCCCGCTACCTTTACTGTGCCGCGTTCGCCGCCACCGCTTTAAGCCGCCGTACCTCGCTGCCAACCCAGGAAAGCCGCCGCGGACTTCGCCAACCTCATCCTCACTTTCCTTTGTTTCTCACTTTTAAAGACTTGCCGATAAAGCTTTTCTGAATTAGATTTATACGTTTCTTTTTTCGTGAAGTTTCTCGCTGTCTCTGAGAGCTGCTGGTTTTTTTCTGCCCCTCTAATTCTATTTAAGCATAATGACTCTTTTACATACATTATCCCTTCTCCGTCATCCATTTCTTCCTGCATGCGTTGATATTGTAACAACCATATCTTTGAAAACAATATACTTTCCCAGTAATTGCTAATTTTTGAACTTATTTCAAGTTTTCTCCAAACAATCAGATTAGTTTTCCGTTATTTTATGAATTTATATTTTAATTTATATTTAGTCTATCATCTTTTTGTTTGGATTGATATTCCCACGCTACCGTCGTTGTTTTGAACAGTTTAGTCCCTCGTCCTACTTCGTAAACACTTCAGTTCACTGCGTTAATACTACTTTATTGTTACTAATAACACTTTACTTTATTTCTATTAATAATAATACTTTATTTTACTTTTTTGCCTACTGCATACGCGTTAGAGAGAAAATACAGTAATGCTTCCGGAAAAAAACGACAATTTTTTGAATGAAAATCGTATTGGCAGGCACTTGGAAAAGGAAAAATTGAACAAATATAGTTATGTGTAGGAAATTACTTCCTCTAACAGGAGGAGCCCTTTCCGCACACCTTTTTAATCTCATTATGGTGTGCCTGCTCGAGCGATTGGAAAACAAGTCAGGATACCCTCCACTGAAAAGGAGTTATTCTGTGTAGGCATTTGCTGACGAACTGATGCCGTTAGCAAAAGATGCAACATAAGCTCAAGAACTGCTTGATATTGTGGTGGAATATCTTGGGGCCCTCGGAATGACGTTGACCGTAGCTAAGTTTTCATCATTTCAAATTACAACTTTTGAATGATTCTCGTTTATTGAGAAGCCATGTATGAAAAGTTAGGGGAAAGAATTCCTCTCGTCAGAAATGATCATATCCAAACATACCTGGGTGTGAAAAACTATTTGGAATGACTACTCATCTGAAGCATTTATATCGAATTTGATGGAAGACAATGACGAGACATTTGAAGCCCACTGTTTGGACAAGCAAGCTGTCTACTTAATGATTGCACATTACATTGATTTGTGCGCACATCCTACCCGCAGCCAAGTCTCAGTGCAAATTATTTTATTTTAAATCTAAGCATAATGCTTAAATAAAATAATCAAAATGTATGCATTCATGCTTCTGCTCGAGCCCTCTCCAACAACTCTTCCCGACGGAATGGCAAAATAGATATCGCTGTTGCAAAGAGCCTTCTCGGAAATTCTATTGCCTCGATCACACGTGTCCCAAATGGCCGCTCTGCCCACGGATTCAGCACGGGCTGCCACAGCTATCTTTTCGAGAATAATTGCACTACTTAATTTGTCACTCTCTCCCTCTCATTCGTTCAAGTCCTTTCTCCCTTTCTTTCCCTCTCCTCTTTCCCTTTTCTCCCTCTCTCTCTATCTCCCCCTCTCTCTCTTTCTCGCCCTCTCTCTCTTTCTCGCCCTCTCTCTTTCTCGCCCTCTCTCTCTTTCTCGCCCTCTCTCTCTTTCTCGCCCTCTCTCTTTCTCGCCCTCTCTCTCTTTCTCCCCCTCTCTCTCTTTCTCCCCCTCTCTCTCTTTCTCCCCCTCTCTCTTTCTCCCCCTCTCTCTCCATATCTTCCCTCTCTCTCTCCCCCTTTCTCCTCGTCTTTCTCCCCCGTTCTTCCTCTCACTCTCCCTCCCCCTTTTTCTCTCTCACTCAAATCCTATTCTTTTCATTCACCCGATTTCTAACTCTTTGGGCCTATTTGTATTTCTCACTCAATCACTCACACTTCCCATTCTTCCCATCCCTGTCATCTTCTCTCTCTCTCTTTCATTTTATCTCACTCTTCTGTTTCCTCCTGCCCAGTCACCTGCTTTCGCTGTTTTCGCCCCTCCCCCCACCCGTCTCCACGTCCGCTGCCCGCCGCCAGCTGCGAGTGCAGCACTCCCTCCTCGCCCCCGTCGCTAAGAGCCTCCGCCGCCGGCGCCCTCTGCCTGCGACGCTGCCAGATTCCAAGGCGCGACGCGACGCCAAAACCTTCGCCCTCTTCCCAGAAACTGAATTTTAAAAACTGCGGAAGAGGCCTCCGCCGGCGTCACCGGGTTATTGGATACTGGATAAAAGTGGGAGGCAGCTCGGCGGCGCACGGGATTGGAGCTTCGCCCGCGCTCGCGGAGACGAACGTTGTTGTTTCAGATCTCGCTTAGGACGTCACCGTTTTCAATGTATTCTTATGGGAGGGCTTTCGTACAGACATTAAATTGAAATCATGGTTCCATTCTTAATTATTCATTACTTTTTATCATTCACAATCATGCTATTCCAGCCTTTATCCACTAAGAGAGGTGGCTCAGGGCATCAAAGGATGCCATTGCAGTGCCTCTGACCGGAAGTCCTAGGTTCGAGATTGGCGCCGGTGGCAGGAGTTTCGACACCGGGAAGTCCTAGCTTCGAGATCCGGCGGTGGCAGGATTTTCGACTCTACATTGCCATCTAGGACGAATTCAATCGTTCTCTGGAGGACAATTCTAGAGGCCGGCTGCTCGATATGCGGTGAAGCGATGTCTTTGTGCTAACCCCACGAACCCCTTATCGACTAGGACGGTGTCCTGCTGGTGGGAGATATCTGGTCAGGGAAAGCTCTGATAAACGACAGTAGATCGACGCCAGATCTTACCATCCGGGGAGGGGAGATAACTGCCAATTCACCTGAAAAAGCATGCACTACTCTACCTCAGAAGTTGACACGCCCGAAATCACTAACAATAAATCTCAACCTGCCTTATCCAATCGGGAGCAACAATGAAAAATAAAAAAAAAGACGTAAAAAGACGAGCGTCCTTCGGAAGGGAAGTAAGGCCGGCTGTCCCATGTTAGTAGATTTACTTGCATGTAAAAGATCCTCAAGCCTAAATGACGCCTCTGAGCGAAATTCAAATCGCCTATTTCGTCGCCCGAGATAATACCTTCTTTCTCCGCTAGGTGGTGAAAGGAGCGTAGTAGAAATTTGCGTGGTCAGGCGGAAGAGCGGGCCTGATGGCCCGAGTCTCGCCACGTAAAATAAGGCATTAACTAACAAACTAATTATAAAAATGGGTCTATGCCTTTTGTCACAACATAGAATTAATTTCTATACTGTGACCGTACTTACCTTTGCTGGCTCACGGTTACACATATCATAAAATTTTTTTATGTGTGGGTACAGGAGTTCTTTTTAAGGGGGTTACTTTAATCTACAGTATCTGGATTCAAAGGCCTACTATCATATAAACAGAATTTATTAGAACAAAAGAACAATAAGACATCATTACATTACCAACATAGCTTGCATCATTGCTTTGATCATAATTCTATGGTTCATTCTGTACATCTCTAACCTTCCCACCATTACATTATCATTCCCGCTTATGCAACTTCCAACCCTTTGGAAAAACTACGTGCCATTCATATGCTACTACGCACATCATTACTTTCAACGCTACACAGTGAGCATCCTGAACTGGCGTTTCATTTAATTTTCCTTCTATTTGTTCACAATTAGAATTACTTATCTGATCGTTACGATCGTCGATTTCTACGTGACGCGTTGCTGCCCGTTCCGCCTGAGGCCGGGAGGTAACCTTGATGCCCGCGATGCTCCGTCTGCCCACGTGTCACCGCAGCCCGTTTCCAATCCACCGGCGTCGCCTTCCCACGGTTTCTTTCTTCACACGATGACTTTAATCGTATCAGCTCAGCAGCTCCACCGCATAATCACACATCAGCACAGCCGCACCAACTATCATTAACCCGCATCGCCCACGTGTCCGTGCACTGCTCCCCTTTTTTATTAAATTTCGTAATTATTCTCTCTTAAATAAGTTCACCACAATCCTTACACTCGCTTATTGCACAGTTCATCACAATTTTTCTTTCTTAAATACCTGTTGTCCCGATTACACTGGATTTCTTGTACATCAAAGCATCGCTCTATAACCACCATTGCATACCGTCCTCACGCCATGCTGCTCAACCGCCAACTGTCGCTTTTGCGCGGTCAGACCGATCAGTTCCCACTACCCCGTGCGCTCGTTCACGACTCTGTCGATCCGTTCCGCCGCGGTTCCTCACTCTGCGCGCTACTTTTGAAAGTGGTGGAGCGCCTATTCTTTGTGTTTTGACCAATACGGTCAAATAACCCCCCACGTTATCAAGATTTTTTTTTACACAGTGAAAAATAATCTTCTAATCCATTGCTTCCAGGGTTCTCCTTTAGTTTTGATCTTGTCCCTCATGGTATGCCTTCAAGTTGTAAAAGTTGTATTGTTCGACTGTTTCTCCCCGCTCATTCATAAGTTCCGCCACATTTGGAGCTTTAATTGCCTTTATCTCATATGGTCCTTCATAAAGGAGGAAAAACTTCGAATAAGTTTTTAGTTTGGGATTTGACACTCTAGGTACCCTAACCAACACCTTTTGTCCCACCTTGAATTCGTATGGCGTTTTCTTCATTTTTGCTAGTCGTACTTCGCTCATTTTGACTTCTTGATGTTCAACACCAAATTGTTTTCCTTCAGTATGCCGAACAACTCTCGTAAATCTCGAAGATGCTCGGAAATGGATTTGGATTTAATCACAACATCATCAACGTAAACTGTCACTCTGTCCTGTAGTCGACCCCCTATTATCCTGTCAATGCACTGAACCAGTGCTGCCCCGCTGTTTCGCAGACCAAATGGTACTCTTCTGAAGACGTAGCATATTCCTTCCACCATGAATCCCGTGTACTGTTGGTCTTCCTCAGCGATTTTCATTTGCCAATAGGCCCTACTGAAGTCCGTGCACGAGAACACCTCGCACCCTCCGAATCCTCTCAGAATTCCCTCCACTTCCGGAGGAGCGTCTCGGTATGGCAAGGTCACAGCATTCAGTCTTCTCGCGTCTAAGCAAATCCGAAGTCCTCCGTCCTTCTTCTTAACGATGACTATCGGACTGGTGTAAGATGTGGACGCCCTCTTTATGATCCCTTCTTCCGTCATCTCTCTGATCAATTCCGCTACTTCTTTTCGATAGGCTGCAGGTATGGGATAGTTCCTCTCCCTGAATGGTGTATAGTCTGTTAATTGTATCCTAAATTCGTACTCCTTAATAGGTTCACCGTTTTTCATAAATATTTTCTTGTTCTCTAATAGCAATTCCTTCAACTCGATTTTACCCCTATCATCCAACATCTCAGCTCCGTCAGCCTGTTGCTCTATCCACTCCTCCACGCTTTCACCACTTATTACTCCCGCGCTAATATTGTATTCTTCGTCCTCCTCGCCTCCTGTATCAATCCACATCTCGTCTCCGTTTACAATGATGTGCCCCTTTTCGAGATTTATGACAGCCCGATTGTTCGCCAGGAAATCCATCCCCAATATAACCGGATACAACAAATGCCTCACCACCAGCGCAACCATCTCGTACATATACCCACCAATACATACTTCTAACATCACTTGTTTCGTAATGGGGCTTGACCTCTTCTGGGTGGCCCCAATTACATACGACCTCGTCATCGGTAATGCCGCCACATGTTTTCCCGTCGCCACTAACCTCTCA
The DNA here is from genome assembly GCA_031308135.1 of Acheta domesticus. Classification (NCBI taxonomy): domain Eukaryota; kingdom Metazoa; phylum Arthropoda; class Insecta; order Orthoptera; family Gryllidae; genus Acheta; species Acheta domesticus. Next base: position 193,458,681 of record JAHLJT010004567.1, read on the forward strand.
TAATAATCCTCCGAAATCGCGCTCGCCACACATCCTGTGTCAACCAATGCTTCCACTTCTTCACCTAAGCATGATATCATGACGGTTGGACATTTCCGACGAATCTTCTGGCTGCTTTTTCTCTTGATCCAGGGCTCATCCTCGTAATCGACCACTTGAAATGACTTGATGGAAACCTCGTTGCTTACTCCGTGATTGTTCGTGTTGGGGTCTCCCGTCAACACGAACTCCCTTCGTTTAAATTTGGGTTGTAACCCGTCCCGCTGGTATTTGGTCTCATTTCGTTACCACGTGAACCTTCTCCTCCGTTTCCTCCATTAGGTTGTCTCGACCGCTCGCCGTTCCTTCGACTTTCGCTCTCCTGCTGCCTATCATATCCTCTTTGGTTTTCTCCACCCCTCTGATCACCCCAAACTCTAGCGCTTTGCTTTCCTCCCCTCTCTTGCTCTTGAGCGCCCCTCACCATCATTGCATTTACATTCACTTCATTTCTGTTTTTCGGTGCATTAGCGAACGTCAGATCGAAGCTCCCTAATGCGTCTTGAAACTTCTCTAAATCTGTATGACACGCGCTCCTAAGCAAATTCTGGGTAGTTGTTGGAAATTGTCTGATTAGGATGCACATGATTTCTTGATCGCTCATGGGTGGCGATAACGATCGGAAATCCATGATGCGCCTAGCCGCGTAATCTCTCATTCCGCCCCCACCTGATGGCTTGTACATACTGTTCATGAGACCCATTTTAAAATTTAGCTGGATATCCTCGCTCCAATATCTTCGAAAAAACATCTGCTTAAACTCCGTTACAGTATTTGGAAATGGTGTGATGGTGTCTGCCCAGGTCCTCGCGTTATCCTGCAGCATCTGGTATATTACCTGCGTCTTACTCTTCTCAGGGAGACAACTAACCGCTAGGTATCGCTCCACAGCTCTCATGAACGAGTATGGATTCTCTTTTACGTCGCCCGAAAATTTTAATGAGGATGGTATTGCTATATTAACTGGGCCCCCTCCCACATTTGGCGCCGTCTTAACCTCTTTTAATTCTTGAACTTCTATTTGCAATTCCGCGATGTCGTCCTCACATTTCCGAACGTCCTTCTGCACTTCCTTTCTACAGGCTGCCACCGACTCCTTCAATTCTACCTTCGTGTCTGCCAACTCCCTCTTGCAGTTTTCTATCTTCCGTTCCATCCCTTGTGATACTCCCTTCACTTGCACACGCAGTGACTCGATGGCTTTATCCTGTGCCTCAATCCGTCCTTCCATCTTTGTGGTAATGTTTCGACTAAGTTCACTGCATATCTCTTGAACTCGCCCGTCTATTCTTTGTTCCCATGACTCGAACTTCTCCACTATAACCTGGTATTGTTCTTGTATTTGTCTCACTTGCTCTTGTTTATGTTCCTTCAGTTCATCAATGATTTTCTTTTGCTCCTCAACCATTCTCCTTTGGGCCCGTTCTTCCTGCTTCTCTAGCTCCTCGACCATTCTTCTTTGTGCCCGTTCGTCCTGCTTCTCTAGCTCCTCAACCATTCTTCTATGTGCCCGTTCTTCGAGCTTCTCTTGTCCTGCCATGATTTGATGAAGCATGCTCAGTAAGTCCTCTGTTCCGTTTCTCTTCACCATTCCCAGATTTGGTGTCGACGCACTCGCCCCCGATAACTCCATTCTGGCTCTATCCGAATCTTCTAGTAACGACTCATCCCATTTACCTCCATCATCCTCATCATAATGATCTCTGTCCTCGCGCTTCTCTTCCTCTCCCATCATTATGCCCGTTTGCTTTTCCATTATGCCCCCAAATTGCACCCTACTACACCTATTTCTGACTAATCGCCCTCCTACACGCTTGATTCCACTCAAAATCTATTGCCCAACTTCAGAATGCTCACAGAGGCATACACCGAATACTACAAATTACTTCACTTCACACCAACGGCATCCTAATTACTCTCAAAAATGACCCTAACACAATCTGGATTGCTTTGAATTAGATGTGAGTGATGCCGCATATATTACGATCCTATACATAACTCATCAAAAACACATACAAGAAAAAAACACACATCAAACAAATTATTGACCTCCGTCATCCACCTGGGAACAATTCACAAACAAAATGCACTCAAGCTCAAAACACCTAGAAATACACACAAAATAATTAAATGTAATTACACTGACATCTGTAACAACATTCACATTGACATAATTCAACTGAATTCAAAATATTCATTAGATTATCATTGAATCAGTCTCAGATAGTCTTCCTGCACATTACTGAATGCAACTTATTTTTTTTTTCATCCACCTAAATAAAAAAATCTCGATAAATCTTATTCAGTTGCAACTACTTGAATTGTAATGTTCATCAAATAATTAATGCTACTATGTCTCCAAAATAGCTCATAACTTCATAATATTCATTTACACACATGTCCAATCAGTGCTTCAAAATGCACTGGGCAGCACCTAAAACCCAAATTTATATTCTAACATGAAGGATTTGTTCCTAATGTATTGCTCATTGAACTCAATGAATACACCTACTGTAATAATACTTCAGAAATCATACCCTAACACACTGTGTTTATTTAGATACACACTGTAAGGACTCTTCAACAAAATTATACCCTGATAATTACACTCATGTACACACTCACTGTAATACCACTTTCCAATAATTATGCCCTAACATATTATTCATTGCCACATATACATTATGATCTTGTTTCATAAAAATTATCCTTGTATTGTATGATGATATACACATAGGAATGCCTTACAATAATTACCCTGGTATTTACACTGAATTCAGCGCCTTTTTACTGGCCACGTTATAACAATCTTAAAAAGAAAACTACATTCCAATATCTGCACTACCTTAAGACACATTAATTAAAATTCCCATCTATTTGTTATTTAAACTCAATAGTCATCAAAATGTTTTCTAAATTGTAAATGAATTATTTCAAACAACACCTTGACACAGAGATTTGCACTTAATGTTCATCAAAATGTTTTCTAAATTGTAAATGAATTATTTCAAACAACACCTTGACACAGAAATTGGCACTTAATACTTATCAAAATTTCTTCCAACTTGTAAATGAATTATTTCACACTACACCTTGGCAAGTGAAATTAAACTAAGCATTCATCAAATTCTCTTCTAAATTGTACATGAATTATTTCAAACAACACTTCACTGATTCCACTGCAATATGTTAGATAATATTGATATATTTAATGCACTTAAACTCTCTTTGAAATATTTAAAACTGGAATGCTGACATTATCAAGAAATTTACACTGTCTTCTGCCTTTTCCAGTCATGCAACTAATTCAGATACCTGCTGATTAAAGTATGCACTTATGGGGATTGAATTTTGTTCAAATCTAATTACAAATTACCAATCTTTCCCTGTCCCTGAATTTCGGGCGCCAATAATATGTGACCGTACTTACCTTTGCTGGCTCACGGTTACACATATCATAAAATTTTTTTATGTGTGGGTACAGGAGTTCTTTTTAAGGGGGTTACTTTAATCTACAGTATCTGGATTCAAAGGCCTACTATCATATAAACAGAATTTATTAGAACAAAAGAACAATAAGACATCATTACATTACCAACATAGCTTGCATCATTGCTTTGATCATAATTCTATGGTTCATTCTGTACATCTCTAACCTTCCCACCATTACATTATCATTCCCGCTTATGCAACTTCCAACCCTTTGGAAAAACTACGTGCCATTCATATGCTACTACGCACATCATTACTTTCAACGCTACACAGTGAGCATCCTGAACTGGCGTTTCATTTAATTTTCCTTCTATTTGTTCACAATTAGAATTACTTATCTGATCGTTACGATCGTCGATTTCTACGTGACGCGTTGCTGCCCGTTCCGCCTGAGGCCGGGAGGTAACCTTGATGCCCGCGATGCTCCGTCTGCCCACGTGTCACCGCAGCCCGTTTCCAATCCACCGGCGTCGCCTTCCCACGGTTTCTTTCTTCACACGATGACTTTAATCGTATCAGCTCAGCAGCTCCACCGCATAATCACACATCAGCACAGCCGCACCAACTATCATTAACCCGCATCGCCCACGTGTCCGTGCACTGCTCCCCTTTTTTATTAAATTTCGTAATTATTCTCTCTTAAATAAGTTCACCACAATCCTTACACTCGCTTATTGCACAGTTCATCACAATTTTTCTTTCTTAAATACCTGTTGTCCCGATTACACTGGATTTCTTGTACATCAAAGCATCGCTCTATAACCACCATTGCATACCGTCCTCACGCCATGCTGCTCAACCGCCAACTGTCGCTTTTGCGCGGTCAGACCGATCAGTTCCCACTACCCCGTGCGCTCGTTCACGACTCTGTCGATCCGTTCCGCCGCGGTTCCTCACTCTGCGCGCTACTTTTGAAAGTGGTGGAGCGCCTATTCTTTGTGTTTTGACCAATACGGTCAAAATACTAAAGGGCATTTTTGTAAAATTAAAAGAAAACAAGTGGCATTTCATTAAAATTAGCCCCCCTAATTATATGTATTGTGAATCGTGTGTTATCACATGAGCATTGCCTCAACTCTGCAGCTCCAGCAGCAACGGTACAAGTGCAACCGTGTGGGAATTTCCCACGCATCCACGTTTCAGGTACCTCCTTCTGTCTGCGACGGTGTTGAGTTAAGATAGACTATTGAATTCAAGATCTATGAAAAAGAATTAACATTCATTCATTGCATTTAACTTTTACTTTCATTGTTTTAGGCGTGAATACTTTCATTTAGACATTTTTTGCTTTTCTTAACTAAAGTTAAAAACTGTTGATTTGATATTTTATACTTTACTAATTTTACGAATTAGAGAAAATTTTGTTAGTAATCATCTTAAAATCATTTTACGTCACTTTCTCCAGTTAAAGTTACAACTAAAGGGGTTGTTAAGACATTTACATTCTATAGAGCCACAATTTTAAATTATTCGAGTTGATCAATTTACAATGCTTTTTGAACAATGCTTTTCACTCCATGAACTAATATAAAATTCATATAATAGTCAATTGGTAGAACATCAAACTTTATCTTTGTTTGTAATACTGCGCATTTTTCAATTTCACCATCAATTGGCTAGATAACGCCTGATTAATTGTCTTGATCCAGCAATGATTTATAAGCGTTTACCAAGCATTAAATTAGTTGCGTATAAAAATTCATTAGTGTAGTTTCACAATATTATCTGTTACTGACCACCTCACATGCAGGATTCCCATTATGTTTTACGGAAATAACTATGAGTCAGATGGGTTACGGAAATAACTGTAGGTAAGGTCGTACAACCTTGTTTCCTTCCTTCCTTCCTTCTTATTCAACTAGCTCCCGTTGCTGTATAAGAATAAACTGCCCCGCTTGGTGCCTGGATCAATGCACGCGCACGAAGGCGTGCGTGCGGAGATTTTGCGTAGCTCACGCACGTGCGTGCGTGCGTGCACGAGAGCGAGGGCGTGCTCTGGCAGCGTGCCCGATTCCATGCCTCCGTCTCCATCCCTGCCCCCCCACCATCAGCGTCACTCTGCGTCAGCGCGCCGGCGTTCTAGCAAACACATTGCACGTGCGGAAACTAATAATTACAACCGCGTGCAAAGGTAACGTAGAAAATTGAAACATTCAGTCACTAGGTAGAGCTGAAACCAATTTAACTTTCGCAAAAGAAATGGGATATTTTTTTTCTTGTGACCAAAGCCTGGAAAGCAGAAAAAAACACTAAAGAAACGATTTATTAACATCAACGTCATCCAATGAATATTCGTTGTAATCGCCTTATTATTTGCAAGGAATCACAGTTGATAAAGTTGTTTTTAATGCTTCGCCTTTAGGAAATTCCTGGTTGTACTGTTGCCTAGCTTAGGTGGCTCAGGGAATACACTGATGTCACTGCAGTGCAGCTTTGTCAGCAGGTCTCAGGGTTCAAATATTAAGAATGTCACGATTTTCTATACTAGCTGCATTACTAGGTCAAAGTCAGCCGCCGTCTGGAGGAGAATTCTAGCGACCGGCCGGCTGCTCTGATCGGTAGTTTTCCGTGGTTTCTTCAATAACACTAGGTGAATGCCGAAGCAATACGCTAATAAAAGGGCCACGAGCCGCGCGCGATCTTTCCTTCTTCTTCTGCGTCCTATCCTCACCTCTTACTTATACACACATTTACAGAGCGCTGCACTAACATATATGCAAAGAGATCAGACGGGAGTTTAGAGCTTGTCATTTTCGGAGCGATGCCTCGCTGGTGGAAGATACCATGTTGTGGAAAACCCCACAAGTCATAGGGTAGATTGGCGTGGATCTAACCATCCAGCGGTGGAAGATCACCGCCACATCCCGCGATACTTTCAGGACTAATGACCTTAGCAGCTGACGCACCCAAAAGCACTCGCCAACCAATCAACCTAGTAGTACGCATTGTTGAGCACTCATTAAGCTCGACTTCACACAGATTAAATATAAACTGCAGTTACTGACTATAGTCAGATTTTTCTAACTCTGCCTCTCAAGCCCCTATGGCCACGATGGAGTATCACATGGCATTCCGCGTCTTTCTCGGTCATGCTGCTAGAAGAACTGCCTGATACGGTCGCGATCATGCGATATCAAGTAGTACGACTGAGAAAGACGCGAAATACCATGACATATTCCATCGTGAAGACTGACCTTGAGAGGCAAAATTAGAAAAATCGCGGTATAGGCTATTTTTTTACAACCTACTCTGAATCTGAATCAGTGAAATTGTCACTGATTCAATCAGTGAGAGCCGAAGTCACTGAAATCTTCAGTCGAAATGGGTAGTTTCGCTGACAATCAGCGAATATGCGAACCTTTTCATAATGACCGCCAGCATTTCACTTACTGTCAGTGGTAAAAGTGCCGCGCCACCATCGCTCACTGATCGTTCAGTCGTCACGTTCCATTAGTGTCACACATTTCACTGATTCAAACAGTGAAGTTTCACTGATTCAAAAAGTGTACCCAATTTTCACTGATTTGTTCAGCTCAATTCCCTGATCGTCAGTGGCAGGGTTATAACCGACACCATCAGTGAATAGTCACTGTCAATCAGTAGTTTTTCGCTGATTCAGACTGAGAGAGTATATACATCTGTGGAACTGCTGCAGAAACATCCATTGAGGTAACACTAGCGAAGCCTACATTTCGCCAAGACGCTGGCACGCGGGCGTTGCGTGATGAACGGCGCCCCGGAGCGAGGTGCGTGAGGGGCGTGCGCGTGCGCGTGCGCGTGCGCGTGCCCCTGCGGGTGGTGAGCGAGGGTAGGCGGGGCCCGGCGCTTCCGTCGGCGGACGCGCACGATCGCAACCGCGTGACGCCACCGGAGCCACCCACATTGCGCTGCACGCGTCCAGTCGCAGGCAGAAAAAACAGCACAGTGTGCGGAATGTGCGATTTGTTGAAGGGAAAAAAGCATGGCAAAGAAATTAAGATCGAAAATTGCGGGACCCCATGCTCAATTGGCAAAGAATTGGAAACATAAGTATGTAATGGCCTTTCGTCCCAGTATGGTATTTCTACTCTTTGAGTCCGATGTTTAAGATGCGAAGTTATCCAATCTAGGGCAATACCACGAATTCCAAACGAAGGTAATTTTGAGATCAAGATGTTATGGTCAATAACGTCAAAGATCGTCAATAACGTCAATTTCGAAAGATCTAAGAATATTCCAATGGGTACTTCATGAAATATTTATTCATGTTTCGTTTTTTTTATTCTGGCCCTCAAGGAAATGTGCGCAGATAAATCTCTTTTTCCCCACACGTCATATACAGTTTTTACTGTTTTTTGACAAGTAAATAAACAAAATAAACAATGAAATATTTTCTTGCTGAATGACTCCAATGTTGGAGCGCCACCTTTAAACGATATAATTATGTAGCAGGGTATTAAACCTTAGGGCAAGCACATTTTAGATGCAATAACGCCCTCTATCACCTCCTATCTGTCCTCAACACAACGCTCATTTCCTCTTAAAACAATAATCTCATTGAATCAACTGTTTCCCTAGAAGACTATTTAGAACACCATTGTATGTGAAAAAGGATTGGTCTTAGTGGTACACCCTGGCTCCGTATATGTGAACCATTGACGGCATGTCGAAGTTATGTTTAAATACCGGTATACTAGCTGCTCCTCCGAGGACATTCTTCCGACCGCGCATTTTTCAAGTTTTACAAACAAAGAAGATGAGTTTAATATTGTTAAGGTTTATAATAATATCACTTATAACTTGATTCAAGCCATCAGTGTCCGTTAAAACAAAGTAGAAATAACATACGTAAACTGTACATACGGAGACCGCAAAGTGTATATGATAAACCACACGATATTTCATGAATAAACATGAGGATCTGTAAAAATTAGGCAAGACTTCTTTTGGAATATATCTCTACCGCTACAATCGTGAATTTATTTACTAGATTATAACGAGATGTGTCATTTACGACTATCTCCATGAATCTGTAAAATACGTGAACTATTTTGTTTTTATGACTGGAATAGCAATACAGAATGGCAAAAAGAAGAAAAATGACAGAGAAATGAGTTGTTGTCGATAAAATAAATAAAGAGACGTGTAGATGCATCTATAAATGTAATACAATTAAAAAAAGACAAAAAGATTAAAAAAAGTTCAAACACATGGTAAGTAATTTCCATTGGGGAATAAGTAAAATTATAAAATAAAATTAGTAATTGACCAGAAAAAAATGCATTAGTGACATTTAATAATAAACGAATTGAAATGCAAAGAAAAGGGGACAAGTTAATACAGCCGCACAGAAAGAAGGAACAAGAAACACTTTTAGGAATCTTATGGGAAGGAAAGTAGATAAACGAAGGTGAACGAGTTAGTGGCGAACAGAAGAGAAAGGTAGAAACGCTCGTGCCGATGGGACGTGTTAGGACGAAACTGCTAAATTATGATTTGAAGTTAAGAAAGGTATTTTATGTGGACTGAATTTATAAATTCAGACTCGACGAATTGCGAATGTCTAGTTAAATGAATAGGCAAAGATTTTGGTCAAGATATTCCGAAATCTGTGTATGGAGCAAGGAGAATGCAAGATGGTATTACGGATGTTTTGGTGATTGAAATAAAAATATGGTAAAGAAATAACATAATTCTTTTGTCTATCAAGAGGGAAAAGCAATGCAGCAACCAGTCAAGTGAAAAGATATTCTGTATTTGTAGAATGAGGAATACTTTGTAGGAAGTTTAGTTAAATAAAAATTAGTATAGAGTACAGGTTCAAGGCAGAAAATAATTACGTATAATACACACACATGCAAGGTACAACAGGAGATAGTTGAATTAATTTTTATATATGATGTAAGTAAGAAAGACATTTTACTGTATTTTATTGGTATTAATTTTGTGCCATTTGGTTTATTGTATTTGTTTATATATGATTAGAGCAAAGCAGAGGAAATCCTGATTTATGGAAAAAGGTGAGTGAAACATTAACTTTGGGAGCAAGAAAGATCTCGTGTAAAATTTGTAATGAACACGAATATTGAATAATTACAAATATTTGTGAAAAAGCGATCAATATTATTATTTCGGAAGAAAATTTAAAATTGTGAATATTTCCGGGAACCGTTATTAGTAGTTCACCCCGAATCCTCGAAGGGCAGTGTTTATCGATCTATATTATACAATTTGTTGGGTCAAATAATACCAATTTCAGATAGGAAAATTTCAGTAGAAATTAAGGAGAGAAATAGAGCAAGGCAACGGGGCATGTCAATTTATATGATTAATAGTTTTTTACATTATAATGGAAAAGCATATGGTATCAATATTTCTTTGAAAATCGCTGGTTAGTAATAATATGAACATTATTAACGTCTAAAATATGTTCTATAAACTATAAAACATTCCAGAATTATAATTCACCTATTTCTGAAAATACACTATAGTAATGATTGCACCAAATCATGCTACGGATGCAAAATGTTGAAAATCCCGCAGAAACATCCGCGCCTATACAATCTTCTCCGCAACCTCTTTCCATCGTTGAAAGCTACGTCTCAGAAATACGGAAGCCAAACCGCAGAGACAGCACCTGCTAAATCCTTATTTGGACCTTCGCCCAGTGTCTCCGTCACTCTCGGGGGATAAAAGCTCGCGATTCAATGTCTACGGGGAAAAGGACAACTTATGTAATATGCATGATTTGGTAATAAAATATATTCTGCGTTATTGAATGTTCCTCGCAGATATTGGGTGGACATGGAAGAAAGCAATACTAGTAAGCGGAGAGGCAAAAAAAGGACGACGAAACAAAAAAAGGCACGACGCGTTCCGACATTCAGCAGGAAAGATTGAAGAAAATAAGTAATATAAATATATCAAACCGTTCGCTTTGTTTACACAACTGTAATATTTTCAGCTACTACCAGTACACAGGAGATGGAATATAAAGGATATTTTCATAAAAAGAGGTACGGTGTAACGCTCGGGACCTCGGTTAACGCCGTGATGTTTTAAAGGAGAAGGGTGAGAGAGAGAGGGAATGCCCGGTGAACAAACCACCGACCCGCAAGAAAGAGGACGGAGGGGTTACGAGCATTTTATAGAGTGGACACTATAAACTCGTGACGGAGAGTTCACTGGCGAGATGCTGAAGCGGGAGTGCATATGGAGCCGGGGCGCGGCGGGGAAGAATGCGGCGGGGAAAGATGCGGCGGGGAAGGACGCGGCGGGGAAGGACGCGGCGGGGAAGGACGCGGCGGGGAAGGACGCGGCGGGGAAGGACGCGGCGGGGAAGGACGCGGCGGGGAAGTGCGCGGCGGGGAAGGACGCGGCGGGGAAGAGCGCGGCGGGGAAGGACGCGGCGGGGAAGAGCGCGGCGGGGAAGAATGCGGCGGGGAAAGATGCGGCGGGGAAGGACGCGGCGGGGAAGGACGCGGCGGGGAAGGACGCGGCGGGGAAGGACGCGGCGGGGAAGTGCGCGGCGGGGAAGGACGCGGCGGGGAAGAGCGCGGCGGGGAAGGACGCGGCGGGGAAGAGCGCGGCGGGGAAGAATGCGGCGGGGAAAGATGCGGCGGGGAAGGACGCGGCGGGGAAGGACGCGGCAGGGAAGGACGCGGCGGGGAAGGACGCGGCGGGTTTAGCGTGGGAGTGGAACGAGGTAGGAGCGTGGTGAGATGGGGCAGAGTGAGGGGCGGCGGGCCGTATGGTGAGGTTGGCGGGGACGGCCGAGATGATTCTCAGAAACTTCTACGAGCGTAGTCCACTCAGAGGCATTTTAAGTTTTCGCTTGGAGCACAGAACCAGATGGAGTGAATTATTATATGTTTGACGATGTAATAATGGGAAAATATTCTCGAAGAAGTCATTGAAGTATTGTTACTCTTTAAGGCTTGTTACTAATTATTTCTAAAGTATAATATTTATTGAATGAATGTGTAGTGCAAAGTTATGTTAACATAATAAACATGTTTGTCCAGATCAAAGCATGCAACGTTTTGTAGTACATTTTTATTTGTTTTTGTTGATATTCGTGAAAAAAGCACCTCCATAAAATTTGTAACTCTTATTTAACATATTTACGTCTTTATTTAAAAATTTCTAAAGCCTAACGCTTAAGCGATCTAACGGCCTTTCGAACAGAGACATTCGGCTCCATTTACCACTGTACACTGCGTAGACCATTTAAATCGCGTTTATCTTTAAATAAAATCATGCACAATTGTGTCAAAATATAAGTAGTTTCCGTAAAATAAGGACATTTATAAAAAGAGAATTTCCTCAAAAACGTCTCCAAATTTGTTCCTTTTAATTTTTCGATGGATAGAGTTAAATGCTCTGATAACATGATATAAACCTTATTTGGAAACCTTTACATTTTTCAGAAATAATGCAAATGTATAATCAAGTGGCATTATAAAATTACGTAACTATTACAAATAATACAATAAAGTTCATACTACTGTAGTAGTATTAGTTTATTTATTCAAACTGTTCAGCTGAAATACTTCATGCGCCTGTTTAAATGAAAGAAAAAATACAGCATTTGACACTATTTTAAATACAGTTTCCAACCGTTTAGATCCTGCTTATGCCTTTAGAAATATAGTTAACATATTTGTTTTGTATTAAATTAATTTTAGTTGAGAGCGAAGAAATCTTGGTTTTAAGAAATTATTGTTGATAGATTACTGCTTCTCATTGGAATTTGTTTTCAATGCGTGGATTTAGGTGTTGTGAGAAAGGGTACAATGTTTGGATTATATTTTTATGTAATTGTGAGTATTGCACAAACATGGGAGCGTTTGTATTTTTTCCAAATATCTTATTTTGACACGTTTAAAGAATTCTGATATTAGTTAAGGAAACTGTGGGTAAAGTGGAGGACGATCAGGTAAGAGTAGAGCAAGTTATAGCTTCGTATATAACACTGAAATTGTCTATTTTCTGTAGAAAGTTTAGGTTTAGCAGAAGGTAAAGACGTATGAGGTTTCTTTGACTCTGCACTTCCAGAATCAATTTTTTCCGATAGAAAATTACCAAAGCAATTAACGTATCTAATTAGATTTACAATAAACCAGTCACATTTGGCAACACAATATGTTGAATCCTCATTTACAGAGGGTCACGTACAACTCCTCGTTTCAAGCGGATGGAAGGATATCTTCTAAGCCAAGAGCGCGCAATATTCACGTTCGCTGGTTATATAAGTTGATGTGTGCTCGTTCCGTTGAACGTAGCTGCTTGAGTCTTCACTGCGGGTCGCGTTTCTCGCATATTACTAGATATGGAAACCTTTGATGGCGTATGGCACTAAACCATATTCTCTGAAGTCTGGCGGACTTCACGAAGTTTATTGGAAAATGTTACCAAAATACATGTAAGCTAATGATATTTCAGAAAAATTTCATTCTACGATTTTAATAGTTAAACTGTCATCTACAATACATCTCCATACCTGTTTTTAGTCAGCTAACACAATCTTGGTAGAAATGTGAATTAATATTGAATTATAAATAAAATAATTTTCTTTGGTTTTCTCACTGCTCATAAACAGGAATATTCACATCAAAGGATTGATGTAGTGCACTTGTGTTCTACGAATATGTACTATATTCATATATTAATTGCAACAGTTTAAGCACAGCTTGAAACAATGTGGAATATTTTATTTTCGTCTGTTTCAAGAAACTACAATATTGTGAAAGTAGAGTAAATGAGACAAATGGGAAGATGAAAAGAGAAAATGAAAGCAACGTTGTTTTCTCTCCATGTAAGTCTGCATTTAGTTATTTCCATTCAATTGTGAATATCGAATGGAAAATAATAGAATGTTAAATTTTGCGACGATGTGGTCTGGATTCAGCCATAGGAAATAAAAATATACCAATAAAAATACAATGGAGATTCATTTTTCTCTGTCATTTACAAACGTGTTCAAAGCAGACAAACAAGTATTCCTAACAAAACAAGAATAAATTCACAATACTCTTTTTAATATCTCCACAGTATTTCAAAACAACCACGCAATTCAACTCTCAGAAAAAGATATTATTGCCATCATGTTCGTCACATATAACGGTGTTCGCATCTGTGAGATTGAAAAAATACGCACAGAATTTTGAGAAAATAGCAAGTATTTAATATTAAATCATGTGAATTTGTTTTGAACACAAAATTATTCTTATTTCAAAATTACATAGCTACGATCTTCAAAGAATGTATGCCATCATTTCGTGTTATTTACACAATGAGTAATTTTAAATTGGTTTTAAACGAACAGGTACATCTTTTCTTACGGTTCGATTGGTAAGACAACCATAATTGCAGCAGCTTGTAATTCGAAGCTTTACCTGTGACTGTTAGGTAAACTGCCTGAATGTTTTGAAGAAAAAAAAAACAAAACGCCCAGAAATCAAAACGTCATTTTCCACACTCCAAACGTGAATTTCGTAAAATGAACAAGCAATTTTCTTTATTAGACTACTAAAATACTAAGAAATGTTTTATTCAACTGGAAATCTGATGTTTTCGAGGTGCCCTTCTCATGGACTCAGACATTTTTTTTTGCAATGTCTTCATCAAAGCAAGTGGAGATGGCAAATATTTTGAGAGTAGCTTAAAAAGGAATGTTCAAACTTCGTTTCACGAGCTACAAAGAATTCTTTGATTTTAAGTTTCCTAATAGCGTACACATTTAATGAACAATGTCGTATATCATACAAGATGTTTAATACGTATCTGACAATATTCCAAAGAAAACAAATTATATCAAACTTATGCGGACTTGTACATCTATCAGAATTCGATATAAACGTATTCAGACCAACGCCTGCGAACTTCTGCAATGAAGGCATCGCTGATCTATTCTGCTATTCTACCCTGCGTGGTAATCAATATGCAGAGAAATTCCCGGCATGGCTTCTAGTGTTAGCGCAGCCAGCCGGCGCGGCGACGCTGCCCGGCGGGCGGTCGGGAGGCCCCAGGGGACGCTGTCGCCCACCCCACCCAGCGTCCGCGCCCCTCAGTCACGCCCGTCATGCAAATGACCCCGCCACCCCCGGCTGCTGCTCAAAGGCTAACGTATTGCATATGTATCGGCGAGGTCCCGATTTCAACGGTCGCGCGCCGAACAAAAGATGAAAGAAAGGCCGCTCTATGCACGTGTGTGTGCACGTGTGTGTGCACGTGAGTGTGTGTATATGTGTGTGTATGTGTGTGTGTGTGTGTTTTCCTATATTGCTCTTCTGGTGCGGGGCGGGAGGACACGTCACGTGAGGAATACTTCCAAGCTGAGGCCGTCAGGTAGACGCGGAACAATGGCCTCCCGCCTCCCCAGTGTTGAAAAATGCGCCATCGACAGGGTGCTATATACCAAGGTTATGGGAGGGGTCTCCTGTCACAAAAGAGAGCAGCTTCGGGGACTCAATAAAATTGCTTCAGAATGGGGAGAAGAGAGGTTTTAATTATCATTAGATACTTTATTAATGTCACGACCTGCGTATTAATCATGAATATGCAGCATTTAAACATTGCATGAAATAAAAGCTCGACGAAGTGAACGTTCGTCGAGGCCGGTGATTTTTACTTCCAGGGTTTTGTTTTCAATTGAAAGGTATCTAGATGTTGTGCGAAAATGAATGTTTTCTATTCAAATTTTATGACATACAATAGCAAACTGGCGTTAATATAAAAGATTTGAAGTTGAAGTATGGAAGGCATAAGATGCTCGTATATCGTCCTCAATCGAATCCATTTTCGGGACGAGTTATAAAATCTTCGTTCAGGAAGTTTGTAGATGTAATATAGCACAAAATAAACATAAGCCATTGGTAAAATCTTAAAACTACGGCACACTGGAAAAGATGACAACGGAGGAAATATAATGAATATAAAAACATCATACCTTACGTATTTATTATTCCGTGTTTATAGAATAATTTATCAACATGAGCTAGGACATTCTTCTTAAAGAGTACTTGAGACATGATTCCCTGATGAGTGATTTAACTGGATTTTAGTAACTTGAGAATAGGTACTATTTTCTGTTATCATTCGTAGCTAGTTATTTAACTTTTTTGCGCGAACAATTTTCCAAGACATTTATCGAAGATTTTGAACACACATGTAACAATTGCCAAAGAACCCCAATTGTCTTTAATTCTTGACAATTTGCATCTCCCAGGCCGTCCCTTCCACGGAGTTTAGAATGATTTACATTGAGTTTGGAATGATTTACATGGTGTGACAGAAGGATGCAAAACTCACGTATTTCACACGGATATTGTTGATCATAAATTTAATTTCAAGAAAATAACCTACAAAAGTTCTGCAGCCCGAGATCTTAAGAATTAACGATTCTACGCAAAGCCCAGAAAACAATTTTGATTACTCGTGACGCCCCACTGGGAAATCGTAGTTCTGGCTTTCCACATCGGGAAACTATCTTGCTCAGCATTTCGTACATTTCAACCCTTACCTCTGTCTTCCTTCCGCATTGCTCAAATAATTGAAGACTTTGGGTCATTAACACGCTATGACACAATACGTAAGTTTCGAGATAAAGGAAGTAAAAGTGTAGACATTGCAGTCTACCCATTGGGATAATGAACATTAATTTATGAATTACAGTGCCATCTTGCGGCGAATCTTTACAATAAAAATCCAATAACTAGATACATTTATACCCCAGCGAAAACCACTAATGTCTCAATTTCATTAGAATGTTTCATAGCACGTTACTGCCCCAAGGTCTTCAATTCAAGTATCTTTTTTTGGGAATACCACATTCTGTAGGTATAACCCTTGTATTATCGGAGAGGGAAGGCTCAGACACTCCGATAATTGTTTGTTTTTTATAGGTTTCAATTTATTTAGCAAGCAGAAAAAATAATTGACATTGTTTATGATGTGCTATTGGATCAAATTGCGAAATTTGTTGCAGGATGGTTATAATTTGAGTTAATACAGTCTTTAGCTCGGGATGGAGATGTCACGAAATTTGGACACTTTACTGGAAAAGTGAATATTTACAATAAATTTGAGACATATTAGTAGTATTTTACGTCTTATTTAGTTTAATACGTTACTACGTTTAGCACAGACATCACCCTTTATTTGACATATTAATGTGGAAGGTCTTGAAATGATTATGTTTATAGTCTAATTCTTCTCTCATTCAGAATTTATTCTCACTTTCGCTATTAATCCCTAATGGTCCACCTTTAGTACTATCCAGGTACCGGAATGGCAACGGGGACCATTTGGTTGGGACCATTTTGAAACTGTTTAAATTATCAAATAAATTATAAGTCACCCAAAATGTTTTGCAATATGCTTAGAGATATTGGTAAAAGCGCAATAAACCATCAATATTCAGAATTTCATCCCGTAGGCTTCCCTTTCCCCCAACATTCCACAAGAAAGACGTTAGAGCGAAAGGCGGCGGTTTAAAGACACTGCCTGTACACGCGAGGGCCCCACCCCGCAAGTTCGTCCTTTGGAGGAGCGCGCAGCTCGCAATAACCCCGGGGGATGAAAGAAGCATCTCGGCGCTGCCTCGCGAGGATCTGCGACGGACGGGCGCAGCCATTCTCGGGAGGACGGAAGGCGACGGCGGCCGCGGCGGGGACGGAGGCGATGGCGACGAGGACGACAGGGAGACAGCGGAGACGATCGGGGCGGCAGGGAGAGAAGCGGAGAGGAAGGGGCGACGCGGGCGACGGTGTCACGTGAGTGACAGGGGGAGAGCGAAAGAGGACGGAGAGGGGGATGGGCGACGCCGATGTCATTGATTGTTAGTGATTCCGGGTGCTAAGGTCATTAATATCGTAAGTATAGTGCATGGTCGTCAGGAGGTGTCGGTGATCTTCCACCGTTGGCTGGCCACTCGGCACCAACCTACACAGCCGGGTCAAAGCTCTAAGCTCGCGATCGGTCTCCCGGATGTATAGTGGTGTAGTACATGAGAATATAGGGGTGTTAAGTAAGGAATTGGGGTAGGGGAAGGAAGAGGCAAGAAAGATCCTGCGCTGTCCGTGGTCCGTTTGTTAGGGTACTGCTCCGGCATTCACCTGGGGTTGATAGGAGAAACCACGGAAAACTACAGAGCAGAGCAGCCGGAAGCAGCCGCTAGAATTCTCGTGTAAGTCAGCGACTGAATTTGACCTAGCCGGCAAGCTAGTGTCCAAAATCCTGACATCGTAGGGATTCGAACCTAGGACCTCCCGGTCAAACACCAGTTGATGTCCTGAGACGGGGTGACGTGGCAAGAGTGTTTGGGGTGGGCGCAGTGGAGTCAGCGGGAGTGGCGGGAGCGGTGGCGACAGTCGCGTTGGGAATCAAGCGGCGTTTACGGCACGATAAACCCGCATCCATTTCGCAGGCAAACACAAAGAGGAAGTAGGAGATCGGGACGCGGGCAGGAACGATTGCGGGAAGAGGTGCAGAAGACCGAGACACAGGAGAGGAGAAAGGGACTGGATCTTTCTGTGAGAGGTTTCAATGAATTATCTCCTAGGGCTAGCATGGAACTATAATTTCACAGGCAAATTATATTTTCGTAAGTAAAATTTATTTTTCACACATTCAAATAAATGTCGTATTTTTAAATAAAGCTTCCGTACCTTTCCAATGTTTACATGCATGGTGTATTGTATGTTTCTTAAACTAACGGGCAATCCGTAAAAATAAATATACCGTTAAAATAATGTTTTAAAATCTTAAAGCAATGCTAATCGCAAAATCGCCACATGTGTGATCTAAAATAAACTATCTTGTGATCTGTTGGGAAGTGTGTACTGAACGTTTAATACATTGTCACAATTGTCCTTCTAGCTACATTATGTTTACATTTTTACGAAAAGTGTTACGACCTAACAAATGTGAGTAATTAGTATAAAAACATATTATTAACGCAATGTATGTAATATTCTCTTCAATAAAAAGCAACTCAATAAAAATTAAGTACTATTCACTTCATTTTTTGTAAAATTT
Source organism: Acheta domesticus (assembly GCA_031308135.1). Taxonomy (NCBI): domain Eukaryota; kingdom Metazoa; phylum Arthropoda; class Insecta; order Orthoptera; family Gryllidae; genus Acheta; species Acheta domesticus. The sequence goes on from JAHLJT010004567.1 coordinate 193,477,230, forward strand.
TCAAAAAAAGATAGAAATAAAAAAATATGAGAAACAAAGAAAGCCCACACAAACAATTTTTAATAGTCAATGTTTTTAAAATGATAATGTTAACAAAAATAATTTAAAAGGAACATTTTCATTAAAAAAATATCAAGGGGGGATAGAAAAGTATTTATGTAAGAAAAGAGTGTAACTGTGTCCCTATTCATCTTTAGTATAATTCATTGATATCTGCAGTCATTAATACTACCGGATACCACACAAATACTATACTAAGTAATACTACCGGATACACATCTCAAGGATTGGTAGTTTTCATACAGCAAACAAGTGTAAATCGAAATGAATTAGAAAGAGGATATGGAAACTTCGAGGAAAAACCCAGTGAGAATAAGAAGTCTAAAATCCTAACAGCACCAAAAAAGCTGACCAATGTCCAACACACTTATTATGGCACAATAATAATAGACTGTAGTATAACACTAGGTTCCAACATGGTATTTTCTGTTCAAGTCTCATTCATCCCCCTTATTATCCTCCATTCATGTTCACATTCCACACCAATCCTCAGCACAATATCCACGCCTCTTGTAATGTATTTAGGTACATATACACCACCGCATTCATACACACCACACAATTATGTGGTGACCGATCTTTTCTTCTCGGTTCTATAAAGAAATTCACATTAACGTTAAGAAGGCTCCATCTAACCCACACACTTACACTAGCGTTACCCACAACTGAACATTGGAATCAACCGTTTACGCACAAATCTACACATAACCATTATACCAAGTATTTTCCTGTAAGTTGGTGGCTCGTAATCGGCAAAAAATCATCACAACATTGCATCACAACAATGCATCACAAACATTGTAGAGAATAAAATGACTCGGTACTAAACCACAAGACGCAGTCGCGGACACGGAGCAAAGCCAGAGAGTAAGAAGCGCGCCAAACGCGGCGCCAAGAACAAAGCAAGAAAACGGGAGCGAGTGGACGGCGACGCGATGGGAAGATTAGAGTGTGGAGGGCGGAAGCGCAGAGGCAGCGGAGAGGTGCAACGCGCGAATCAAAAGGGAGCGCCCTTTGTGAGAGGTATTTGCGAACCGGCTACGCGGCCTTCGCTTGCGCGAGCACAGACAGTGGGCGCGGAGTAATTAAAAATATTGGGCGGCGCCGAAACAGACTCCGCCACCGCCGCTGCTGCTGCTGCTGCTGCCACCGCTGGCTCAGTTCCGCCTCCATCATCGCCACCGCCTCCGCCGCAGCTTCTACATGCAACATTCGCACTGAGCTCGTCACAACTTCCGCCAAAGCGTCCGCCTCCATTTCTGTCTTCGCGGCCACCATCGCGCCCTCGCCTCCGCCCTCGCCCTCGCCTCCGCCCTCGCCCTCGCCTCCGCCCTCGCCTCCGCCCTCGCCTGCGCCCTCGCCTCCGCCCTCGCCTCCGCCGTCGCCTCCGCCCTCGCCTCCGCCCTCGCCTCCGCCCTCGCCTCCGCCCTCGCCTCCGCCCTCGCCTCCGCCCTCGCCTCCGCCCTCGCCTCCGCCCTCGCCTCCGCCCTCGCCTCCGCCCTCGCCTCCGCCCTCGCCTCCGCCCTCGCCTCCGCCCTCGCCTCCGCCCTCGCCTCCGCCCTCGCCTCCGCCCTCGCCTCCGCCCTCGCCTCCGCCCTCGCCTCCGCCCTCGCCTCCGCCCTCGCCTCCGCCCTCGCCTCCGCCCTCGCCTCCGCCCTCGCCTCCGCCCTCGCCTCCGCCCTCGCCTCCGCCCTCGCCTCCGCCCTCGCCTCCGCCCTCGCCTCCGCCCTCGCCATCACTTCCACCTTCACCTCCGTTTTCGCCTCCACCTTCGCCGCCTGCATCTCCGTCCCTGCCTCCACTTTACCTCTACCTCCACATCCGCCTCCGATTTCACTACAGCCACAGACTTTGCCCCAGAGTCCACCATACTGATTTCCACCGCCAACTTGCTGTGTGACTCCAGGTCTCACGCATTACAGTTCGTTTTGTCACGTCGATGAGCCCTTTTCCAGGAAGCCCTGAGATAGTAGGACGCCCCTTGGAGAGTAGAATACGGAAAAACTTACAGGAGCTTCCTTTCATGAAGCATCACTGCAAGAGTATTGTGATAATGGACTTCAACAAGCTTTACGATCATGATCAAGGCCCGGTCGTAAATGAGTTTAATGTTAATTTGTCAACAAAGAACGGGATGTTTCAAGAATAAACTTGGTTTATGAACACTTTCGGTTCGTTATTGGTTGATTACTGGGGAGGTTAGTGCATATAATGGAGTTGTATCTTCAGAAGCGCATTGCGATAAGAGAGTGGGGGGATAGTTCGTAACTCTCGCATATGGTAGATGAGGATGCTACCGTGAGCAATTTTACGAGCAAACGACTGATAGATCAAACGATTAAGAACATAATCACATGGAACAACGAGCAGTCAAACGAGACACATTTGTATTTGTAGCACACAGCTGTTTGTGAAAACATAATAACACGGTATCGTATTGTCAGAATTAATCTTCCAACACGAATAACGAATCACTTTCGGAAATTAGAAATCGACTTATCTCTTTCCTCTGAACCTCTTCAATAAATCCAGACACAAGATAATAAAATCTAGGAAATTAACCCAGGCAAGCGAAACACGTCCAACCAATCCTTTTCTCAATCCCATCGTGCCCAAAGAGAGAAATTAATTTTTACACCAGACTGGCTTTCGGGATAAGAAATCTACATTTGGGCAAGTTATAGTCCACTAAACCTCGGAATGACAATAATAAAATCTCATCTAATGAAGCACTTTCCGCGCAGCCCGCCAAGACGGCCGAATCGAGCGGCGTCGCTCGCGATATGTGGCGACACGGGACGAAACGGGGGACGAGGGGACTCGGGCGGAAACCACCCCGCGGACTACAAAGCGCGTCTCTCGTAGCCAATCAAACAGATCGAAAGCGCCGCGGGGCGTGAAACGACACAATGTCGACGCCGTCCTTCTTCTGAATCCCTGCCCGGTCCAGTGTCTCCGCCCCCCTCTCCCATCCTCTCCCTCCACCTCCTTCGCGCCCAACTTGTGCTTTTCCTCGCTCTCACCCGCCTCCTCTTTCTCTCTCATCGGTCGTCGAATTCCTTGGGAGACGCCCCGACTTTTTCTTTGCGAAAAATAATTGAATTGCCAATGCTCTCGGAAGTGCGGGGCTGGAGAGGAGGGACGAGTTCGATGTTGAGGTTGGCGGCCTCGGCAAAGGGTGGGGGTGGGGGAGGGAGGAGGGGGCGTGGCACGGGAGCGGTGGGAGTCGATTCTTTTGTGTTCGCTCGAGCGCGTCGGACGACCCTTGTCAGCGTTCGGGAGCTGTCATATTTCTGGCATAATGAGCATTAGTACGAGCCGTCGAAACACAAATCGATGGTCGAGGGGAGATAGCAGCGGTGAGACGGTAAAGAAGAGCTCCGCGGGGCCGGGAGGTGGGGGAGGAAGAGGAGGAGGGGGAGAAAAAAGCCTCGTCGAAAGCAAGGCTCTCCAACGTTCCTTCTTTGCGAGGCCGACTGGCCTTGCCCAGATCATTAATTCAGAGACCCTCCTCGGTTCTTCGATACGACCCAGGTTCATTCAACATCCCCCCTCCGCGTTCATTACCAGGGGCTTGATACGTCTTATTTATAGGACTAAACATTTTTCCCTGTTTTAATATCCACCGCCGGCTCTATTATTATTCTCTCCAACTGAAACCCTCTCGTTTTTTCTTCTTTCCTACACACATTCAAAAAAAAAATTTCAACACCTCTTGGGAATGCTCCTTTGGAGACGGGAGATAGTAATGAATTATGGAGATCATTACCATAAATTTCGTATCTCGTCTCTTCCTCTGGCGCGCGCTTGTATCACAGTCGCTTTGCGATTTATACATGGTATCTGCGGGGTTGAGTTATTGCGGCGAGGGACGGTGAATCAACAGCGAAGACGCTAAATCGCTCCGCTCGATTGCGCTGCCGAGTCCCGCGCCGCCCGCGCCGCCCTCATCGCCCGTCCCGCCCCCTCGCCACGCCCCCCTCGCCACGTCCCGCCCTGCCCCGCCCCGCCCGCCCCGCTCGCTCCGCCCACGCGCCTCCGTTACCTTCCGAGCCGTTGAGTCTCATTAATTTATCGATAGCTGCGGAAATATGCTCAATAAGCGCAGGCGAGAGGCGGCGATGGCGGCGCCGTGCGACCCTTCTCTTCTGTGTTGAGCCGAAGCGCAACAACTTTCCCCTCCAAGTTAAAGCACCTTCCTCGGGAATTACCGGAGTTTTCCACCGCGGCCACCTTGGCGCTGCAGATAATTACTTAAGAGGGGAATTCTCATTTATCTTTGAGCCCCCTTTTGTAATTCACTCAGTAATTATTTATTTCACTATTTAGCTTGGAGAGAGAACTTGTATGAAGGGCGTCTGAAAATTCCATTGTGAATGGAATTTGTTTTATTCGGGCGAAAGTAAATTTGCGCGAAGGGATTGTAAATTATAGATTTTGAATCTGAGGCGAGGTGAAAGTATACAGACATTTCTTTAAGAGGCTCGTTTTCATTGTTGCGGTGACTTTGACCCTGTGTTTCGTTTCCTTTTCTTTGCTTCCTCCTTTCGTTTCTCCTTTTAACTGCCTGCCTGCCTGTCTTACTATTTCTTCCTAGCTTACATGCGCGTTCAAAAATATTTCTGTCAACAAGTGGTTCATAATGATAGACTACAAACTAGAATGAACAAGGCAAAAAGTTTTATTTACCAAACAACGGACATACTTAAATTCTACGAGAGAAAAGAATGCAAGCAAGGATTTATGAATCAAAGTTGAAAGTACAGTTCTATCAGTTTTAAAAAATATTAGCCAACAACTAATATGAACTTGTACAAGGCAATTGAGCGAGGCAGCAGAGTGTAAGAAGATGTATGTTACAAAATACAGAACTCAAATAATTTTAGATGTAATGGGTTGCTGCTGCAATTGATTGCTGTAGAATGATGAAAATCAAACTTCAATACACACAATAAGGTATTGCCGTCACTAAGTATAAATAAAAGAATTCAATAATGTGCAATCTCAGTGGATAGTGGTAGATTTTTACCACTGACATGTCTGGATGGTTTTGGTTTGGTAATTTCTCCGCAAAGTAAAAATATTTTTCAAATAATAACTGCCCAGTCGTTCTGTAAAGCATTCAGGAGGCACATTAGGCACTCACTAATGAAATTAAGATGGGCGAACCAGCAAATACGTTGTCTCACCGTCATTATTTATCACAAAGATAATTCCAACTACTGGTTCATTGTTCTAATACGAGACTGCGAATCATCGAATCAGAGGTCTGTTAACTACGTACGAGCGTGTAGAACACCACGCAGTCGTGTGATCTGCAGAGGACATGCTTTCATTGGCCGACACACGCTCGTTCTTGGCGTGTGTGTACATGCAATGTGTTCGATCTCGGTGCTATATATTAATAGGACGTCAATAGGATATTCTGTTACGTGCACGCGCTTGATTATGGAGCGGTTAAGTTCATTACTGCTAACTCGAATGTGCTCCTACACCTATAAGGAGAAATGAGTGAATGTACTCGTACTCAATTTGCTTCTCAATTATCTTGATTTTCCATTAATTACTTATCTATTTCAGTTTTAGCTGTTCCATTTTCTTTACGTACGATATTTTCTTTTTTTTGGTTGAAATGTACACTTGCGTACTATGTTTTGTTAGTAGTATTTCATCCATGTCTATACAAAATTTTTTATATGATAAAAAGGTCAATATTCTTCACTTTGAAACAATTTAAATAACACACTAAATCAATGAAACTAAAAAAACATTCTGAAGCACTACGAAAGTATCGTTTTTGTTCCATTAATATATTTTATGATGATACAATGGTCAATATTCTTCACTTTGAAACAATTTAAATAACACACTAAATCAATGAAACTAAAAAAACAGTCTGAAGCACTACGAAAGTGTCATTTTTGTTCCATTAATATATTTTCTTGCCACACACAGTAAGTACTGAACCTACTCTCTCCGTTTACTTTCGTTAAGTATCTTCAACGAAAATCTACTGAAATTACAGCATAGGTTTTCGTAGTATTGGTCAAAGTAATATAAAACCGACTTTATCGAAGGAAGTGCTACAAATGTGACTAAAATTACCACAAAATATCTCCGCATAAAATTGAAGAAGTGTGATAAGAATTATGACAATAATGATAATAATGATTATATTCTGTACATCTACTGCTAGCTCTCCGGTCCCATATTCCCTAAATCATGATACTTTATGCATTTCTTTTTTATTCAGTTGCTCAGTGACTAATTATTTTGTCCCAGTAGTTACAAAATATCGTTTATGGTTCTGGCATAAAAATGAATTCCAGAACGAAAATGCTCTCTCACAATTAGAGGCTTTATTATAGAATTAATAATTCTAACGAAAGACACCAATATTTTCTTGCAAGAGTATCGTGCAATTCTTTGAGGGATTATCTTATTTTATAATTTAAAATCGTTGATGTAATGCAATCATTATTATCATTATATTCCCTTTGCTCCTATCGACTTAATGTTGCACATCACAAAATTTGGAAAATTTAATAGCCTCAACAGTTTTCTAATTTATATGCTAATCAATATGCAAGCTAATTATAATGCTTTACAGAAATATAACGGAATCGACTTGTTGCCTTTGAGTCTTCATTAAACGGACCCTGTAAACCTGTAAAAGAAGGTGCCCATTCTTCGGTGGAAACTGCGCCCCATATAAAGCCCCTCTTCTTTCTGTGTCTCCCATACAAAATCCCCGGCGCGTCCATAACCACAGACATCGCTCTGCGGGGAGAACGACGCAAAGAAGCATCAGGGCAACGCGGCCGCAGAGGGCAACGTTCACTCTGTTGGCAAAGGCCGCGCTCAATCCGGGATCAAGGCGGACCCCGGGCGGCGGCGGCGGCGGCGGCGGGCAGTCTCGCCCACGAGGCGACCGACCGCGCTCCGATTGGCCCTTCGGAACTGAGGGATTAGAAGCCGCCATCGAGGGCGGGCGAGGTGGACGGAGGGACGCGGGGAGACGGGGCAAGCGACCGATATTTGCTCCCGGAAGCAAGAGTAACGCCGCAATGGCCGAGCAATTCCAGGCCGGAAGGAGCAGTGGGCGGCGCGGGCGCCGGGCGTCCAATTAAAGGAAACTGCCTGCGGGCCGTGCCGCCCCTGCCCCCGCCTCGACGCTGTCTAACTATCTGAGCGTCCCTAACGATAGTGACGGCCGCACCGACGCCTTTCCCCGTCCACCCGTCCCCGCCCCCCTGGCCACGCCCGAGTGACTTGGGCGGAGATGGGGCGGGGGGAACCTGAGGCCAGGACATGTGGAAGAATAACGAACCCATTGGTGGGTGAATATCGAATTAGTAATAGCGAATAGAATATACACAAGTAATATATTTTACATTTGTTTCCAGTTTTGAATTTATTTTCGGAACTACCAGTATATCGCGTCGGTCATACAATCGCGGTCGGTTATACGGTCATACAATCTAATAAATCATCGCATTATCCCCTGTTTGTGGAAAATTTACTTATTTCTCTTCAGTTGAATACACAATTGATTGAATTCCTATGAATTCCCAATTGAGAAGAATGGGTCTTTGGTTTCCATGATCAGATGATACATGTTCCCAAAATAACAAAGTTACTGCACAAGTTCCCTACTACATGAACACAAGATGGATTCGTGAACACATGAACATTAATTTTGGGATGAAAAGTACAACTCAAGCAGTGCCCGTCGTGACTCGTCGTTTAGGTACACTGTGACAAGAGGTCACATGATGACCATGGTTCTAGTAACTGTCATGAATAGGAGAACAATGCTGTGGGAAAAGGACCTCTTTTTGATTGAATTAGTATACTTAACGCAAAAATACTGTACATCTGGCGAACTAGTTATTGAACTTCTTGCTAATAAATACAAAAGAGATATATCAATCACACTAACATGTTGCATAGATTTTTGACTGGTGTGCGGAAAGTGTGGCAGGGTAAGAAAGTTTACATCTTGCAATCTGATAAACGGCAACAGCAAAATGCTTCATGGTGGCCCAAACAACTTACAACAAAGAGTCAAACATTGTACACGATTTTTAAAAAAAATATTAAAAGTGGCTCTTCGTCATTTATGATATTTACTTGCAAAATATTCCTCACTAATATTTATCTATTGATATAATGTAAGTTTTAAACCGAAGAAATAGGGTATCTTCAAAAAGACATATTGATTGATATTAGATCAAAATATCTACAAACAATATTGTGTCTTAGTTTCCAATAAAATTTTCTGGATGAAACACATTATTTGGTACAGTAGCTCTAAAATAAAATACTTGACACATTAGATATAAAAATAAACTTAGCAGTACATCAAACACGTAATATTATGTAAAAAATCCTTTATTGCGTGCTGCTAACACTCCCACAGTGCACGTTATGCAACACAGTCAGGCTTCGTTTATCGACAATTGGATCAAGCGCGTTGCGCTCCCATGCGTTCGATGCGTGTCATGGAATAACAATTGAATTTCACGCTATCGATAACCAGCTGGTAATAACATATTACATCGCACCGTCAAATTTATGGAAATAAAATCGGTGATTCCTTTTTCCGGGCGGGGCGACGCGGCGGGCCGATCGACTTTCACGCCATTCCGTCGCATTAACATTCCATGAAACGACGCGGGCGGCGCTCCCGCGCTCCAAGCGGCCACCAGGGGAATTGTCCCGTTAGCTCTTCTCTGACTAGCACACCCAGTCTCAGCTCTTTGTGCTTCGTTCAGAACACTGAGAGCGGCAAGCGGAAAAACTTTGTTTACGGCGTGTGTAAATTGGAGACATAAATAAATATTTTATTTTCTAAGCATGTCTGGTGCTATTCTCCACTTCATCTTGATATGCTCTTGGTAAGTAAATATATTACGAACTCAAAATAAAAGCAATAGGTTAAAATGTCTTACATAATTAGTCTCAATTGCACTTAATGAGAAGGGCTGTACGCGAGTTTTGACATAACGTACTGTTTTGATTGTTTTGCAGGTCTGTACTCACACCTGTTAGTACCTGTAGGTACTACCTGTACGTACTGTACACCTGTTAGCACCTGTAGGTACACCTGTTATCCGAGAAAATAAGGATATCCTATTTTCCTAGGAGGGCGGATAATTTTGAAATTCTAACATTTTTATCCTCACTATCATCTGACAGCGAAGTAAGGATAATGGTGGGGATAATCGTAGGGCGAACGTCGAAATGTTCTCGATGTGTTTGATAAAGAAAACAAAAGTGAATACTCTGCAGCAGCAAATATTGACAATTCAGAAACAGCACATATTATATTTGAAGATTATTTAAATTCCCTGGTGGTAGCAGAAATCTTGTGGTAATCCGTAATGAGAGATATGGATAATAATCCACAACAATCACAGTAATAATATTTATTATAACATCCCCAAAGTTAACTTTCTTTGAGTGGGGATGTTTAGGTATGATCCACGTGGCTTGGGTTTAGGTATGATCCACTGAAGATGGGAAATTGTTTTCCCGAAACTTTGTGCATATTATAATAAATATTATAATTGATTGTTTTGGATGATTATTCATATCTCTTATCATTTCGAAGATTCTTTCCTTTTCGTCATGTCATGTCAGCTGCGAAGTAAGCAATGACGCACTGAATATGATGGCATCGTTAAGGCAGACGGACGAAATTGAGGATTAACGTAATCAAATACTTGAATTTAGCAGTCGAAATCCAAACCTTTTCCTTTTTCGGGATGCTTTCAAAGTTTCATACACCTTCAACAAAAGCACACACACTTTCAACATCTCTGTGACAGGCCAGAAGGTCCTAGTCCGGGGTTTGAGTCAAGATTTGCCTGGAGTTTTGAAACTAGCTAGCTAATGAGACCGAATTCAGTATATGTCGGCCGGAGAATTTTATTGGCCGACTATCAAAATTCGGTAGTTTTCCGTCATCTTTACGTTCTTTCCGACCAGGCGAATGCCAGAGCACTACCCCCAACAAACAGTCTAAAGACCGCGCGCAATCTTCCTTCCTCTTCCTTGTCCTGTACTCATCTCTGACACACACTACACTGCTTCATAAGTCGGGAAACCAGTTCAGAGATTAGAGTTTGTTCCCGATAGGGCGTCTCTCATTGCTGAGGAGAGATACCTGAATGGGAAAAGCCAGCTCGCCTGCGCGTAAGATAGCGTCGGACCTCACCATCCAATTGCGGAAGAACACCACCACCTCCCGAGATAAAAACGTACACTACTGTTACGGGAATAATGGCCATATATCGGATGAAACACGAAATAATTAATCTAACAAGGCCGGAGACTGCATACTTTTCTTTCAATTTCTGAGCGTATTAGGTATTAGTGACAGTATTGATGGTAAAGATAATAGAAAATCAAAAGAAGAAAATTAATTAATATTAAGACAATTCTGGAAGAATTTCAGGTCAGAAATGTACACCCGACGGAGGAAATTAGTTTTACCCAGCCCAAACAAAACTTTGATTGATAAAGTCAATTGGAAACTACACTTTGCTATTGTAAGATTTAATAACTGGGTCAAATTCTACAGCAATTTGACTGGTTCAACTATGATAATTACTTGCAACGCAAGAATGACTTTCAGGTGGGAGATTTTACTCGATCGATCACTTCGACTTGCGAGTCTTCCCTTGATGCCTAGTAGAATTTTCTCACCCTGAATACAGAATGATTCGTCTCTACTAGACAACACCGTGAAATATAAAGCCCTGCAACAAAAATAGTTGTATCATTAATAATTATGTAACTACAGCAAATTCTTCATTCAGAAGTTCTGAAAGAACATATGTGTTGAGTATTTAACTCCAGTGAATTCTAAACTTTAAATATCTCACCTAGTTTCACGTAGATACTGAGAATCACAATTTTTCAGCTTTCAATGTCACTATTCTTAATTTATAATTTATAAAACCTGTCCCCCTAGGGAGTACGAAATCTCGACGTTGATGGTGGGGCTTGAGTACCATGCTCCTGAGAGCTCTGCCGATGGTAGCGTAGCTACTGGTACGTCGAAGGAGTCCTCTAGAAGATGGCTTCAAGGCCTGGAGAGGAAGGCAACTAGTCGCTGACGAAGACCTCCAACGTAGCAAATTTGTCCCCGAAAGGGTAGGCAGAACTCTTAGCCCGGAATAGACAGTCTGCTTATTGTACGAATAATATTTCTGTTTACTTGACAGCTGAGGTGCCAGTAGACTGATGTTGCCACTTACTCAAGTAGCAGACGCGAGGTCGTGTGATCGTCCTTGCATCGATTCACAATAGTAGCAAGAAACAAATCGCAATAAAAACACTAAACGGTAGACTATTTAGAACCGCACACACGATGCGTAACCAAAGAAGTATTGGCGCTCTTCAATTTACAGTTGTTTCGCGCTGTAAGATTTCATTTTTTTTAATAAGTATCGGCAACTCTGCAGTGATGTCAGCAGATTTTGAAGCGTCTGATTGGATAACGGAAGACCCTCTCCCCAGTCATCCGCTATCTGTCAAGTAGACAGAAATATTATTCGAACTGCAGCGATGGTGACCTGAAATTTCATCCAGCTGGCTCGGAAGCTGTAAGATGGCGGCTCCTTCACCGAGCTTAACCTGCGCCGCGCTCGTTAGGCCGCCAGGGGATTTTGCACATACTGAAAATCTTTACAATAAACAGCCGCACTCAGCGAAAAGTCTAAAGCATGAAAAGAGAAAACGATTTGGTATTACGGACCGAACAAAAATTGCCCCTTATCGTGAACCGCGGAATGAAACAGGGATGTAGCTTGCCTCCAACGTTGTAATATGCACAAAAATGATCTGATACAAAAGTGGAAACTACACATCAGCTCAGGCATACATTTGAGTAGAAATATATATTTTTAATATACTGTTTTATGCTGATGTAATAATTCTAGAAGAAACTGCAGAAAAGCTTCAAAGAGAATTAAGAATCTGAATTAACTTGGAGAACAAAAATACTAGCTTAGTATCTCGAAAAGGAAAACTAAAAACATGGCCCACTACGGAAAACACTCCATCCGTTTGAAAATAAGTATCGATGAAATGCAGAACAAGTTTTTCATTTTAACTACCTTGAATGTGAAATAAGTTATGACGCCAATAGGGGCATTGTGAATAAAATCAATATATTTCAACCAGTGCGCGGAATAATAAACAGAACCCTTCATAATAAAATAGGTAAGATACAAAAGTCAAATTTTACAAGACAATGGCTGTCTCGGTTTTTTTGTATGGAAGTTAATCATGGATAATTGAAGAGAGAAGAGCAAAATCCAAACATCTGAAATGAGATTCCTGAAGAAAGTTAAAGTCTGCACCAAATATCTTATAAGAGGTGAATATATGGAAAATATCTGGACATTCATAACACAAATGTAGAAAATTATAGATTCTTGGAGACAAGACATACAAAAATAGGCGCCAATAGAATTCCCCATTTAGTAGCACTAACTGAATCTTCTGGCAATAGAGAAAACTTAAGCAAAGGTGGCAATAATAGTGGTAAAAATAATGATGAAAAGGAAGAATAAAAGAAGAATATTGTGAAGACTGAACAGGCATCTGAGCCTACTGTGTGAAGTGAAGAAGAAGAATTCATAAAACGTGCGTAGAAAATTAAAATTAACAAAACCAAAAACCAAAAACCAAATGAAACTTAATTTTCTATTTCATTTCTTCTTTAACTTTCCGTACTTGCAGCTTGTGTCTTTTAACTTGAAGGACATTAAGACCACAAGTAACGTTCCCCCTCGGGACTCACCCATCCATTTTAAACAGCGATGCCTCTCGCCTCACCGCAAGTACACCGGAATGGAATTAAATCTAGGAGCGCGCTCTCCTAGCGATGGGCGGCGGGGGGGGGGCGGCGAGCGGCGCGGCGGGTCGGCGGGCAGGCGGTCCGCGACGGGAGCGGAGTGTTTGCGCGCTTCCGCAGGCACCGCCCCCTCTGTCTAAGAGTGCAATGAAAGTGAACATGGAGTGCTGCTGGCCGGCGAGAGGCGCAAGCACTCGTTCAGAGTGGATGCTCCACTTGCGCCACGAGGGCCCTTGCCGGCGGAGCGGGGCGGGGGGAGGGGCGGGCGTGAGCAGAGGGGTGGCGGGAGTGGAGTGACCACGGGAGAGGGACGGGTGGTGAAGTATAGCGGAGGGAAGAGAGGCGGCGAGCGGGTTGGTGGGTGAGGTGGAGAGGAAAGGGTGGACCAGGGCTAAGTGGAGTGGGTGCAGCCGGAGGAGAGGCGCGGGATGTGGGAGAAGTTGAATGGGACGTACAGGATGGGGAGGGGCGTGGAGGAACGAATGGAGCACAGAGAAGCGGAATGCCTCGAATGCGGAAAGGGGCGGATGTGGGCGGATGGGGATAGATGGGGTCGGATGGGGGCGAAATGGTGGCGGATGGGGTCGGATGGTGTCGGATTGGGGCGGATGGAGGTTAGTGAGGAGGATGGGGCGGATAGAGTCAGATGCGATCGGATGAGGTCGGATGGGGTCGGATCCCCCCATCCGGATGGGGGCGGATGGGAGCAGGTGGGACGGATGGGGTGGATGGGGGCGGGTGGGGGCGGGTGGGGGCGGTCGGATGGGGCGGATGGGGGCGGGTGGGGGCGGGTGGGGGCGGTCGGATGGGGCTGGATGGGTTCGGATGGGGGCGCATGGGGGCGGATGGTGGCGTATGGGGTCGGATGGGGTCAAATGGGGTCGGATGGGGCGGGTGGGGTCGGGTGGGGGCGGGTGGGGACGGGTGGGGCAGGTGAGGGTTGGTGGCGGAACGCGGGGCGCGTGGCGCGGATGGGTAGGAATGGAGCGGGTGGAGGGTGGGGCGGAACGAATCGGAACCGTACGGGGTAGAGCAGAGTAGGGCGTGGTGACGCAAGAAGGGTGGAGCAGGAGGTGTAACGTGGATGGGGTGGGGTTGGAGCAGGACTGATAGAGGGTTTGAAAGGAGGACGAAAGGGATGGGACGAACGGTGCGGGGGTGACGGAACGAAACAAAACGAGAGGAGGTGACGGAACGAAACAAAAGAGCGGGATGAGACGAGTGGGAGTGGAGTGGGGTGGACTGCAGCGGGTGGGGCTAGGCGGGGCGGGCGGAGCGAGAGAGTCGGTCGGGAGTGGCAGAGTGAAAGACATGGAGCGGGAGGGGAACCCAGCGGATAGGAGCAGACGGGGGTGGGGAGAGCGGGACAGGATAGGACGGAGGCAAGGTCGGTGAGAGATGTTCTACATAGCCGCACGTGGAAAATAGAATGTTGTTGCAGCTGAACAATGCACGAAAGTGGGAATGTTCAACAGCAATGGCAGATGCGCATTTCCTACACTGCGAGTACGATTGTAGAAATTTTGGTAATGTACCCATGGGCGCTTGAAGTCCAGTGTCAAGAAATATTCTGAGTTATGTCAAATATGTTTGCAATTAATCTTGCTCCTTTATTATTTCTACTGATTACATACACAATTCTATAGGAATATATCTTTGTTATTTAAGTTTGTGAATAATAAATATTTGAACAATACAAAGAAAATTACTAGTCGATGCATTCTTGGTTTCCTGCAGCAAATTATGACAGACGCATTCTATCTTGATATTTTACTTATATAATCGACAATTGCAAGCCAAGCACTGAGATCGTCTTGAGGATATTAGATCTAAAATAAATATAGTAAATAAATACAAGTAACCAGAACATAGGTAAAATATGCTATTTAAAGTGAAGAAATATACAATAAAAATGAGCATGATATAAAAACCAAGAATATAAGCTCACCAACAGCTGACTGTTCAAGAGAATATTCTTGCTCTAGGCACCGCCTCAAACAGAAAAGTATGTCAGATTTTCATAATACTTGTTTGGTACTTTCTTATTAATTTGCCTCAAACAAAACAATCATATACTCGGTATCACCACACGTTTATTAATTTTGAAAACACCGAGAGAAAAAACAACTTAGCTAACACCAGAATCAGAATACACGTAATTCTCTCAGAAAACAAGTACGTTATAAGAATATTGTTCCTAAATCTGGCACTCTAAAATTTCTCCAGAAGACTGAAAGTTTAACACGTATTTTTGCTTACAAAAACAGTTTATTTAAGAAATAGAGATAACAGAAATTGGCATATCTCAAGTCGTCGGTAAAATGAAATTGATTATTCTTGTGCTGTTTTTGCAAAAGTAATTTTTCCACGAAGTATTATGATAAGAATGATTTTAATCTAAGTATTATCCATTTTTCAACAACGGTAAGCAAAATATCAACTTAGGAATTTATTATAAGAGCAATTTGCCATTGGTGTACAAGAAGGAATGTTATTGTGTCTTAAAAAAAAACAAATATTTCTTTGAGACACACACAGGTGAGCAACAATAACGTTTCCCATTTTATATTACATCAGTATTTTTACAACAACTACGAGACTACTACTTTCCAGTCACTATTACCTGATACAAATTATTACGTTTCAGAAATTACAATTTAAAATACTAAAATGAAGCAGATCGCATAAAAAATCAAGCTTTGGAATAGTTTATGATTACTCAGCAAGTATAAGTTAATTTTTAATATACATATAAATTCGCTACATATTTTAATTATTTCAAATGATATCCTTTTGATTTCGCAAAATTCATTTTACATTCATGAAATCGTACTACTTGGTTCCTTCAAGTAGGAAAACGTAATATTTCTTTTTCTCGGAACTGCTTGCAAGTAATTGTCCAGAAAAGAATCAAAACTACATTTTCGACGCCTCTTCCAACGCATAACTATAAACGTGGTGCGATAGTGCGTTGTTAACATTGTCATTTTAGTTACCATTTCTCGCTGGAACAAAATGATGTTGCAACAAAACACTCATAAATGGACGCGCTGCGATGGAATCGCCGACTACCT
Source organism: Acheta domesticus (assembly GCA_031308135.1). NCBI lineage: Eukaryota > Metazoa > Arthropoda > Insecta > Orthoptera > Gryllidae > Acheta > Acheta domesticus. The sequence goes on from JAHLJT010004567.1 coordinate 193,493,235, forward strand.
TTTACTGCTGCGAAAACCGCATGTTTCATGCCGTCAAACAATAACAGCCTTTCAATGCGTCGCGGTCAACTAGAATCTAGTTCAATAGTGAAGTGCGAAATGCGATGAATCATTGAAAAGAGCTTTTGAATGCGGTGCGGGAAAGGTAGATGGGCAGTCTACGCGACCATTTAATGGAGGAAACGTGCAGTCGAGTGCAGGAGAGTTCAAAGGAAAGCAGGCCGCTTGGACGTGGCGGGGCAGAGGAAGAGGGAGGGGAAGGGAAGGGAGGAGGGGGATGCGAATCGCGCAAGTGGGAAGTGGAAGGAGTCTTTGGAGAGACAGGACGAGAAGGTGGAAATGCGAAGAAAACGCGGATGGCACAAACCTTTGTCATCCACAAAGGAACTGCAGAGATACCATCCAGTCGAGATACTTGTAAATCACCAACTTTACAGTGAAGATATCAGATCTATTCCTGAGCTTGGATTAATCCTACAGAAGTCCCACCATAGTTTGGAACGAAAGTAGTCGCGGTGAACTGTGAGTGAATATAAGTGAATGTGTGGGGATAAAGGCAAAGTAAATAAGACAAATAAATCTAGATACAAAAAAACTACTTCGAGAAGATTCTGGAGAGCCAAAAATCTTATATATTACATCCCATAAATTTTGAGGAAAAGATATAACTCCAGTACTCGCTCCGGACTGGGATTCTACTGGTACAGTGGCCGTTAACTCAGATATTAATGCACAGATCAAATTGAAACGAAAAGAACTGTTTAAAACTACAGTTTGTAGGAAGGTACTGACATTATGTGTGTCTTAAGGTCAAAGTTATTAAGAGAAAAAAGAAAAGTTATTTCGTGCAGGATTACGCGCGACTACTTCAAGGTTAATCAGAATTAGGACGACAAGAATTAGAGAAAATAAACGTTGTGTCTGTAACCAAAAACGGTCTTCGTAATTAATGGTGACGCATTTTGAAGAGATAGACAAATTTCAAAGTATTTTTTTTTATATTTCACAGCGCTGATGAATGCAAAGTGCACATCCAAAAACAATAATGTTCGCAAAGTGGGTAAAATAGAAGTTTTGCAACAAAATTAACAGTAAAAAAGTAACAAAAAGTCTGATAGTATATTACAAACCAGTCAAAAAATGATGGACTCCTAATGAAATTGAAAAGTAATTCATTTCTTTTATACTTCCAGTGAACAATACTTAATGGGTCTCTGATTAAAATAAAAATTACATACACGATTTGCTTGAGTCAAGTTCTCATATTTAAATTACGTTTTTGAAAATTCCATATAAAATTCTAATATTGTATAGAAATTTATTGTATAGAAATTTATTGTTTAGAAATTTAAGAAATAAAATACTATTATATAATGCTGAAGCCTGACAACTATTAAATCCATTTAGAACATCTGTTCAGACTAGTAATAAACTATCAGTAAAATAATCAGCTTTTACTCCGTCATATCAGAACCCTGTTTATTTACAAGGAACACGTCAAAGCGAAACTCATCTTGTTAGATCAAGTTTCGGGAGAGGTGGCAGATTCCAGGAAAGCCCGAGGAGGGAGTTGGGCGGAGCCCCGCAGGGACCCGGGCGTCGCGACGCGTCGGCGAGGAGACGCGGCGCCGAGAGAGAAGGTGACGACGGTCCGGCGGGCGCGTGCCGGCGGACAGGCAGCGTCGCCCCGGCCCTCCACTCGTCCTATGGAAACTTGGCGAAGTTAAACACCTACGTGCCGCGCCTCGCCAAGCGGCGAACCGCGCCTCGCGTCACGCTCGCACAGGTAGCGCGGCTGTGATTGGTTCGAGTCGCGTCCGAGCCCTTCCGGACGCTACCTCCCTTTCCTTGGCGTTCCCTTTCGGCCCTTTGGTGCCGCTCACCTCCCTCCACGCCGCACCGGGCCCTTACGCTTTGGAAAAAGAGCCCCGCGGAGATAAGGAATCAGACGAGTGGAAGAGGGGGGGGCGCAAAGGAAAGAAAAGAAGCGAGAGGGAGAGAAAGAGATAAGCCTGAAATAATACAATTTCCCACTCGCCAGAAGATCGTACAGCACGAAACAACAAAACAAATTCTTTCCACTGGATAAAATAGCATCAGCCCACCGCAGGAAGAAAAAGACGTATATGCCCCGGAGTGAGTTCGTGAGAGATAAAGATGTGGTATAAATATTTTTAGACACCCGACTTGAGTGAGAACGAAGAGAAGGATAAAAAATGTGCTTTAAAACGTCTGGAAATGTCAAGAAAAGTTTCAGCTCTATTATATTTTCATAAAAGTGTACTTTTTCTTGCGTTCACATGTAACGTAACGTGGAAGTTTTCGAGACGGGAGGCAGACGTTTCTTCCTTCGCGTGTGAAAGACAGGAATATTTTTCCATGATTCTTTATACGAGTTCATCTTGTTTTCTTTCTTGATATTCACAATGCCGTCTGTGCATCGACCACTGCAAACTAATGAATAGGTCAGTGGTAACTTGTAAGTAACAATTAGCACGTTACTCCTAGTAACGAACGTTTATCGGAAAACATCATCATAATTTGCAAGTAAATTAATAGTGTGAGATTTGCTTTACATATTAGCATTTAAAAATTTCAACTATTATAATATTGGAAAAGCTGCTACAACATAACATTAAGTTTCTATCTCAGAGAATTATCAAAATATTGAATATTGCATGAAAATGAGAGAGTAGTCTGTATAAACAATTAAATAATCCCAGTTTGTATTTATGTGAAATCATTAATAAACATATGTTTTTGTCCAGAAACGTGAATGAAAGTAATTAGTCAGCCAATAAAATTAATGTGCACAGAATTATTTTGATATACAGAAATTATATTTAACTCTTACACACAAAAGCAGCGGTTGACAATTACGATATATAAATAATTTATTCTGTTGAGATTATATCTACAATTATAATTACTTAGAGTAGTTCATGAACACGTGTAATCACCTTTCGAACTAGAAGTAACGTGTTTGAAACGTATGAATTGATTCTTTAGAAGACTTAAATTAAATTTTACAGTCTACAAGAGATATAAAATAGTACTTTATGATATACAATTGTCTCGAAAACTTTAAATTCAATTTAAGGCTTCGGCCAAATCGATTCATACGATTCAAATTCGTTACTTCTAGTTCGAAAGGCAACACACCTCTCGCACAACCAAATCCACAACATGCGCCTCGAAACATTCGCTCCCGCTGTGTCACCGCTGCTATTTTACCGGCACGCCCCTACCTCTCCATCACATTCTCCCTCCCACCGGCTCACGTCTCCCCGGCAATCTTCCCTCTCTTGCGGCCCCATCCAGCTCATATCGCCGCCACTTCCCAGCGCCACCCTTCCGCCCCCTCCAACACCTCCATCTACATTGCTCTCCTCGCCACTGCCACTACTACGTCCCGGTCTCATCCCTCTACCTCATCCGCCCCACCTCTCTCCTTGTCACTACCCCTGCTCTGTCCACCGTCACACCCCCTCCACCCCCGCCACTCCCTCTCCTCGCCGTTGTCACCATCTCTCCGCCCCCACCAGCCTCCTCAACATTATCCCCGCCCTGCTTCACGTCGTAGCCCCAGCCCATTCGCGCCACCTGTCTTCTTGCCACTGTCTCCTCCCCTCCCATTGCCACACCCCTGCCACCTCCGCCACCCCTCTCCTCGCCTTTGTCACCATCTCTCCGCCCCCACCAGCCTCCTCAACATTACCACCGATCTGCCCCATGTCGCACCCCCAGCACATTGACCCACCTGCCGCCTTGTCACCGCTCTGCTGCCGCCACATGCACACCACCTCCACCACTCAACTCCTCACCATTGCCAACTTCCCACCCCAACAACTGCGTCCCCATCCCTCTCCTCGACACTACCACCGCTGTGCCCCACGTCGTACTCCCAGCATATCCGCCCCACCTCTCTCCATGCCACTGCCACGCTCTACCCCCGTCACATCCCCACCACATAAATCTCCTCACCATTGACACCATCCCACCCAACCTCTCCACCCCCATCTCTCTCCCGGCCCCCGCCATCGCTCCACCACGTTCCATCTGACTGCGGAATAAAGTGCTCAATGCGAGAGGGAGCGATTCAAAGCAAGCGACACAATCCGTGCGGTGACGGTCGTGACGTAGCTTCCCCCCACCCCCACCCCATTCCCCCTTCCCCCTGGAGGCCGTGCGGGGATTCGGGGTGGCTCTCTCCATTCCAACTGGCTTTTCAACTCGCTCACAGAGGCTCTCGCGATACTGCTGTCACGACTCGCACTGTATCTCTCTCTTCCACAATTTTCCGGCGCGTTGGCGGGACAGTATGGTGCTCCCCGTTTGCTCGATGCGATCATCGGTTTACCTAGACTTGTTACAAACCAGGTTCTGTCGCCGAGGTCGCCACTGCAGCGTACTCGATACTGCCGCACTGCAGTATTCCGCCCACACGCTTATCTGCTATCTCCGAGTTTTTCAGTCGTCTGCTGGGAAACTTGCAGAATTTTACAGAGTGTTTATTTAAACTTGTGTTCTCATGTATTACAAAGACTCTGATTGACTCCGTAAGTCGAGTAAATGCAAACAAGTTGACGTCTAGAAAAATGGAACCCTGAGAATAAAACTGCAACAGTGAAACATGCGTACGTATGTTTGTTCGTGTTTTTCCGTTGTTTACAACATAACTCCACATAATTACAAGAATAAAAACACGAAACTAATTATAGGCACATTGTAATATGTCCGAGGTACACAAAATGTTATTGATGTTATGTTTTATAAACGGGTTACAATGAAAATAAATTAGCATGGTATAAAATTTTTTAAGTGAGCACTAATTAAAATTTAGGCTTTGTGTTTTTGCACAGCAAATTTATAAGCAGACATCTGTCAAAACGGTATTTCCCTGGTGTATCACAAGCGAAAATATTCCATTAGTTGGATAGAATTACATTATTTTATCTTCAAATATAGAACATTAACGATAAAAGGGTGCAAAACTAAGTATATATTTTAGTTACATGTTACACCTTTGCAAATTATTTTCACAAAAATGACTAAAAATGTTTCCATAATTAAATATTAGATATAGTTGACTGAATTATTTCTAAATAAAATTCACTTATATTCATGTTCTACGCGACCAATAAATTCTACTGAATATTATTTTTTGGTAAATGGATTACCTTTGTCATAAGCATATAAAGGAAAGAAGTTAGTCAACCGGTTAGCACATTTACTATGAACTAAGTGTTCCAACAGAAAATTCAACAGGAAGATAATAAAAATTAATACACGGGAAAATGTAACATAATCTCCTAACATAATGTAACATAACACCTTCTTCCAAGATACAGATATTCTCATGATTAGGGCCCGGATAATTATGCAATTACATATTTCCGTATGTTAACTCTGTCAAGTCAAAACCACAATATATTTACTTTTCATGTCGATTAGGGCCTACAACCGATGACTTTTTAGTACATATATTTACATATTTTACCCGAAAGTACATATATTTACATATTTTTCACAAAAGTACATATTTTTAAATATTTCTTAATATTTTCGTTTTTCTGTATTCTTTTTGTTTAATTATTCATTTATCCTACATGTTTTTGATAAGGAATAACCAAGACAAACAATTCAGCATTTTCAAACAATTTTTCTGCAGCCTCCTCTCTAAATTGGTGCGTAAAGCATTGCGTAAAAATGTTGATATTGCAGCACGCAGAATCCTACAAAAGGGCAAGGCGTTGTTGCATTCCAAAGCTTCCAGTGTGTAGATTTCAGCGCGAGTAAAGTAGAAAACAAAGTACTACTCAGAAAAGAATTTTGTGTGTGAAAATGGTACGTCAAGCAAGCGATAACTCGTACCCACAACGTATTTTTCAGAGGTCTCTCTTGACCTTAACACCCTTCGCCAAAAATTACACGCACCAACGCAGCTCAAAAATCCCCATTGACAGTTTTCTTTCTCCGTTTTTTTAAATGCAAGCCTAAACCTTTGTTTGTAAAATATCTCTGTGAGGTAAAAATCTTAAGTAAAATCACGATGTAGCACTGCAGCTTTTAGATAAGAAAAGACAGCAAATAATTCACGGCGATAGGCTTAAACCTTGTGGTAACGCAGACTGGGAATTTGCCACAGGCAAAGTTTGGTTTATCTTTTCAGAGAAGTCAAGTAATAGCGTCTTGGATAAGAACATTATTAAAGAAAGCTGAATGTGTGCTAAGAGTCAATTGATTAAATATCAACCAGCATTGTCTTTATTCCCTAATCCGTGAATAGCATTGAACAGTGACATGTTGGGACTAAGTTTAAATATACACCAGTAACTTCATGCGATGTGGAACACTTGGTCGGCACAAAGCCATTGAACAGACAATAGGAAAAATTTCATCCCTATAGAGTATTTGAGCAAACTCCTCCTGTGCATGCTTGCGGATGAGCCGTTTCTCACGGGTAGACCACTTCCCGTGCACCAATCGAGACAAACGAGGTGTCATTCGACGCGTTTCGGCCTCCTGATGGGGAACTAATAATTTTTTTTCCAGATATGGCCATAAAATTCAAAGAAATTTCCAAAAACTTGTTTTTTTCGTGTTTTGGCGCTGTGATGCCGGGAACTAAATCAACGCCACCTAACTAGATGTAGGTGGCGTTGACGCAGAAGGAGGAGGAGACGAAGAAGAAAAAGGAGAAGGAGACGACGACGACGAAGAAGATGATGACGACGATAAAGAAGGTGAAGACGAGGAAGACAAAGAAAGACGAAAAAAACAAGTCAAGCAACCGAAGGTAGTTTAAAGCGTCGGCGACGTCATATTCAACTAGTTTCTAAGTATTTGAAACAGATATTTTTTTCTCATTGCTACGGAGATAATTGTAAATAACAGAATTGTGAATAGAATTACATTTTAATTTTGTTCTTTACGAGTATATTAAGTTTACACAGATCAACATTTAAGCAACAGTATTTTATGAAAATGAATTGATATAATAATTAAAGTGTTACGTATTTCTTACTTTTTAGTACATATTTCTATACATTTTAATACATATATATGTACATATTTTCCTAATTTTTATTGCATAATTATCCGGACCCTACTCACGATCAATATAAGAGAGATCAATAACAGCAATATTGTTTTACGACTTTATGACCACTTTCTAGTAATCATCGTGTTACAGAGCAAAATGTAAGGCGTGAGAAAATTAATCACGAAGTGAACATAAACTGAAGGAATGTGATACAAACCTAGAATAATATCTCTGTATAAATCAGTATTGTTAGTAAGTCAAGTGAGTAATATCAGATGAAGAAAATAAACTACTTATTTCAAAATATACATTAAGCTTTTTAATTCATCAAGAACAGTTATCTGGCTACAGAGCCCGACTTAAGGAGAAGCTACAATGTATTTAAAGTTTTTTTTTTTTATTTATTATATCCTGTTTGGAATCGCAGCCTTTCAGGGATGTTAACATATTACGTATTAATGGTTTGTCATTCATTCTCACGCTAATTGTCTTGATTGCTACAGGCTGTTGTTTTCAGAGGATAATTTTAAAATTCGGTTGAGCGATGTGAAATTTATGCTTGCAACTATCCTTTAAATATAATAGTTGGAAGTTAATATTTTATATTATTCTCAGTTCTCGTGCATTTGTTTGTTACGAATGAACCAAGAAGCCTTAGTTACTTTCCTTCAGCATTTATTTTGTATTCAAGTTTCAGAGGCTGCCCTGAGAATTCCACAAGCGCTGTGAAGGACAACGGCTGAGGGGGCGGAGTCACCCCGTCATAGATCGTAGGGGTTGCCACTCCGGCAGCGCGCGTCTCGGAGAACTCAACCGGAGAGCGGGGAGACCTTCGCGAACTCACTTGCCAAGAGCGTCACGGCGAGAAATGTTATAACACTTTTTTCTTGACAACGCTTCGCGCGCGCGGACCAACAGTACGTGATAAATTAATATTTTTTAAAATTTATTTCTTCTCGTTCGACATGTCTGTCTCTCGAGGGGTTTGACAACAGTACATTTTATATTATAACGTTTGGGATATGTCCATCCACAGTAAATTAATATTCATTCCTACAAGTGAAAACATGGTCTAAGGTTCGATGATTTGATTCAGGCTTCAAGGTTTAGGTTTGAGGTGTTACGTTGAAATGTAGGTGTAGAAAGGAAAGGTGTAGAAACAGAATTTACGGTGGCCTCAGTCTATTCTTAGGGAATCTTGATTTAATACGGGGCATAGAAGCAAGGCGGCCCGGATTAAATATTGTGGAACAGGAGGAAGAGTAAAAATGTTGAAAGAAATGGTCATCTATTTTGTTCATGTGTTTGTTTAATGGCAATATATTTAGCTCGCGATGAATTTGGGAATTTGGAATAAACCAAGGTGTCTTGAGGATCTTTCCTAGGAACTTAATTTGGATCGCAAATAACTTTTGAAGGTTACTGGGTGCTGCTCCACTCCATACTGGACATGCATAGGTTAGATTGGGTTGAATAATTGATTTGTACAGTAATATTCGGCTTTCGATACTAGTGGGAGATCTAGAGTCAATTAAAGGAAACATTTTCGACGTTTTGAGTAATAAATTCAGCACACGTGAACTAACATCGAAATACGACGCGTTCGAAACGTAAAACATTGACTATTCAATGACAAAGACAAAATAAAGCCTTACGTTATTCATAAACTAAATAAAACGTACGGAGCTTTACTCACATTATATCCGATAATGAATAGAAAATCATCTCTAAAAATTGAAAATTCTCTGCTTCCCAATAAATCAGTCCTAAGACCCCCAATAACTTATGCAGCTCTATCTACAAGATGTCGCTCCTTCCCTTCTGAAACCCTTGCAAACCTTCCAGAATAAAGCACTACGCACCATTACCAATGCCCCTTGATATACAGCCAACGGATAACTTCATAGAGAACAAGATATTGAACTAATTACTAATCGTATTACATAAATATAAATATTCACCTGTAAAGTGGCAATCCAACTAATCTGGTTAAATACATTTAAAAACACTTCATTTTTGACCTCAGACATGACCAAAATCACTACAAACAATATGTACCCATAGTGATTGGGGCTATAACTCTATTGGGAAATAGATGAGGTATAGCGTGAGCAGGCGCAACGCGACAAAGTTCAGATTTTCACTTTTAGAAAATGTATCTATTTGCTCACAAGTTAAACACTTGAAAATACTCACAAGCATGAGCACTTGTGTCACTTTGTCTTCTGAAGCTTCACATAAATGCGATGTCGATTCTAAAGACCTCTAACGTGTCACTGGTTGCTTCAGTTTGTACCAAGCGCAATGATGTTTCGGAGACAGGGTGCTATGCGATATCACGCAGTCTACAATTTCCTGCTTCCACGAGATTATATCTTAAAGATCGAGTAACTGAACCAAGATAGAAACTTGAGATTTCAGGCATAATATTTCTGATAGTTTAAGGATATGACTTGCACAAATGTGAAAAGATTTTTCACATAGAACGTCTCCATGAGCAATAAAAGATTGAAAATTGACAGGATTGTTATAAAATGTACTGGAACGACATCTGGTTGTACAATTGGTAGCTTTCGCGGCTCACCATTCGGTTTTCCTGTTTGAGTGGTGTTAAAAGGGGCGGTATTCGCTTTTTCACATTTGTGCAAGAATTCGGAGCCGCACACATCAATTTTGGGTCGCTAGCTGGACAAAACTCCAAAAATAAACTTTCTGGGAAAACGCTAAAATATAACTAAAAATATAAATTTTGAAGGTGAAGCACTGAGTGCTACTTGCGCCTACTCGTGGAAATGGCAATGACGCCTATGTTGAAAATTTAAGCAGTTGTTAAAAAGTGTCTATTTAGTTTTATCATTTCATTCTGTTGCCTCAAAAATTAACTGCCGTTTACATTAACGACAAAGAAATAATCTGTACTGAAAATTTTCTCTCTAAATATTGTTACCGTCCGATATTTAGAATGGTAATTACACATACTTCAGTTCATTTCAATTGATGTCCTAAGAGTGTGAGCGAAATTTCGTTTTTATATGCCCTCGAGACTACGATAAATTATTTTTGTCCACTTAGCGATGCAAAATGGATTACTGTGCGCCGTGCACAAGCTCGGGTTTTCACACGAACTCCAGATCTGCGGTGGCAGAAAGATTAAATATTCATTGTCGCGCCGGGCTAGGGTTGTACATCGTTGATTAGGAAAAAGCTACAGAAGCCGAATTGTCAAGGCACTGCTAAGCGTAATTAAAACTACTATTAATTAGTAACATAAACCCAAAATACAAATTTATTACCAAGACATAGACCAAGTAAAATATTCTTTACAAAAACAAATAACGAGGAGAGGATAGAATAAAAAGGTCGGTAGATATGTTCAGTTCTAAAGAGGTAAGACCCGGCTCCTTGCGCTGAGTCTTATTTCTTCACACTCTTGAATTCCAAAACTGTTGTGTGTAGAAGCAAATGTAACAAATGTCATAGGAACTAAATTGGATTTCTTCATGAGGTGTGGCACCCTGTGGCCACAATCTTAAATACTCTAATGTTTCACCCGAGTGCCTTTGCCCTCGTTAAAATCGCTTCGTCGTCCTCCAGAGGTATACACGTCCAGTTTGAAAATTTATAACCTATTATAAATATTATTTTGACATGTAATAAACTTTAATATAGCTTTAAAGAAATCAAATTGTATTCTACTATTCACTAAAATAAATTATCAATATGGAAGTGTGATTTCGTCTCGATATTTTTTACGGGAGACCTCTTGTTCATAAATAAAATTAATTTCTCAAACACTATCACTATATTTAACACAATAATGCACATTTTTTCTGGTCTTTTTACATCGACACCAACCCTCATTGTCCCCGAAAATCATTCTCAATCCATTCTATTTTTGCGTTATCTCTGAAATTAACCGGTCCAAGGATACGCAGAAATCATTCAATCGGTAGCAAGTATTTTCATCATCATATAACTGTGTATTTTTATTAGAAGATTATATTATTTGTATTCTTTTGTCAAATATTGAGTAACATGTAATCAAACTGGTCTTTCGTGAAAATTATTCAATAATATTTGCAATCGCACCCAGAGAAATTTAATGAAGACAAATGCAACGAACTAATTATAAGTGGAGATATATGAAGGAGAATCGATCATTGTAATGCTTGCGGTTAGAAAGGTCTCTGCAACAAATGTATCCCAATATTTCATGACGATAAATGAACTCTTTCTCTATACCATGCACGCAAACGTTTCGATAACATATTATGTTATTTGTAACTGTTCCAAGCAAAAAAAAATCGGTTCGTCTAAAAGGTAAGCGCTCACACTTTTAAACCAACAGCAACGTATCATTTATCTGTGTATTCCATTCGCAGCTTCACATCTGAAACAAACTATTTCCATTCACTACCTACATTATGGCTGCAAAAGAAAACTAAATTCTCATAAAAGTTTATATTTTAATGAACATTTACTTTCTTAACTAAATTCCATGGGACCTCTTAAGGTATCAGTTTTCCTGTTTATCAACGTTTATCGAAAACAGCGGTGGCAGAATTTTACAGTTACAAATTCGAAGAGAGCTACAAATAACCTAAAATGTAACTAAATAACAACACATTTTAAAAAAATAAATCGAACAAGTTAGTATACGGTCTGAAGTAGAACAGAAGTATCGTAGGGCCTCTTTCAAAACCAACACTTGTCGCGAGGAAAGGCTTTCTTTCCACGGGGCGGAGGTCGCAGGGCGAGACGCGAGGGCGAGGGCGAGGGCGAGGGCGAGGGCGAGGGCGAGGGCGAGGGCGAGGGGAGGCCGGGTCGCTCCCTGGCCGCGCTCCAGATGGGCGTGTATTACAAGGAAAAGTGCGAACGTAGGGGCGGGCCGGCAGTGGGCGGGGAGGGGGGGCGGCAGAGGGGCGTGGCGCCGACGCCCGGCGGAACATGTGTCGCCCGGCGGGCGGGGCGCCACTCGCCCGCGCTGGAGGGCGGCCAGGCCGGGGCCACGCGAGGGGCGACGCGAGACCCATCGCACTACAAGGAGAAGTACGCGCCGCCCGTGCTGTAGTGGTCAGACCGCTCACCTCCAACGGCCGGACGCCGGGCTTCCCATCCAGGTCGATCGGCTCCTATATTATTTCAGTAGCACACCTTCGCTTTGGGTCTCTCACACGCGACCAGTCTTTATAAATGAGATGTCTAAAGATAGACAATTTCACGGAGGCGTGACGAAATGCACTTTGACTTTACATATATGAAGGATTTGTTTAAAAAACACATCTAAATATACACGTAAAATGCAACCTGCAACGCACGTCAGGATTTTTGAATCTACATCGTTAAATAACACCTAAACGAAACGTTCTAGGACCCTAAAAACTAAAATTTTGAGGCCAAAGGACTTAAAGAAAAGTTTCTCTCAACGTAATCTACAGGATGAGATCTTCTTGACAATTCTATTACATTTTTGCTGGTTCGACGCTTCTCCATTCCCCTGTCCCGAACCTGTAGAATCTGCAACTGTACGTGACATTACTAATAACTTGATATTCTATGCGATTGAATTACACGGGTACTTCTTTGCTCGATAATAATGTTAAATGAAAATAGTTTGTATGCAGAAGGGTGTACTATATTGTTATCAATTACAAGGTAACATACAGAACAAGTGACGGAGGATAAGAGAGTCATGAAGAAAAATATATATTACAGGCTTAATATGGAAATGGAAAAGTAAGGAAGAAGGTGGGGGTATAGCATAGGATAGTTCTCGCACGGGTACACTAGTCTGCATGGAATTTGTAGTTAACAAGGGCTGTAGTGAGATCGCTGAGTTCGCTCAGAGGCAGCATTGTTTTTGTCTCGGGTGTGGATGCAGTCGCAAAAGTCTAGACATTGGCGGATTTTCAACACTCGCGAACAAATGAATTCAGGAGCTGCATAGAAGAAGATTCCATCGCGAGGCTGCTCTGGTCGGTAGCCTTTTGAGATTTCTCCGATCATAACAAACGAGCCACGGACCACACGCGATATTTCCTTCCTCTACCTTGTCATAGCCTCGTGGCAGCTCTTGGTCAGCGTGCTCGCTTTCCACTATGCGGCTCTCGGTTCGGTTCCCCGTCGAAGCAAAACTATAGTGTGCGCTTTCCTTGCAATGTCCCATTATAGGTTGCTGTGTGACGATGAGAAAATTCACTTGTCAGGTTGAGAAGACCGGTATACGCGGTAGGCCGGGGCCCGTTCACGGGCTGTCGAGCCAAGTACATACATACATACATGCCTGCACACATACATGCCTGCACACATACATGCCTGCACACATACATGCCTGCATAAATACATGCCTGCATACATCCATACCTGCATACATCCATACCTGCATACATCCATACCTGCATACATCCATACCTGCATACATCCATACCTGCATACATCCATACCTGCATACATTCATACCTGCATACATACATACCTGCATACATACATACCTGCATACATACATACATACCTGCATACATACATGCATGCATACATACATACATGCATACACACATACATGCATGCATACATACATGCATGCATACATACATGCATACACACGTACATGCATGCACACCTTGGCATATTTTCTTCTCTAACACACACTACACTCCCATGCATACCACGAGGTAAGTCGGGAGCTTAGAGATTACCCTGTCTGAGGCCGTGCCCTGCTGGGGGGGAGGGAGGAAAATTCCTCGCAAGCCGACTTGTAGGTCGCAGCTGGATTTCACCATCCAGCAAGGTAGAACACCGCCACCTTCCGGGATAAGCCACATTCACTCCACTAACGCGACTAATTGCCATGACATTTAACGTGCCCCTAATCGGTAATCAATCAATGGGTTCGCATCAAGTTTTCTCCGGGTTCTCCCGTTTCTCACTCTTACAAAATACAGTTGTGCTCAAAAAATGGGAATTACCTCGCTTACAGTTGTAATCTGCAATATAATCCTGAAAATAAATCAATAGAATAGATGTGCAAAAATCGAGTGAAGTGTGAAGGTAATGGAATCAGAAACATCTTATAATCCACATAAAATACATGATTACCAATGTTTCAGAGCGTATTGGATTAGGAAAATACATAATGCCCATTTTCCTTCGGTGATGCTGTATCGTTGAGCACTACTGTAATTGAAATTACAGTATCACTCAGTCACCGAAGGCAAAAATCACTGGTATGACCGAAAAGAGACTCCTAAGTATTATAATTATTATATAAGGAGATGAGTGTCAACAGGTTCAGAAATATATCTCGGCTTCTTTTTCCAGGATAGTCTGGTGATGTCAAAAAGAAATCAAATACTCAAGATTCTAATAAAAATGTCTATGAAATCGCAAATAGGAAAGTTTTAACATACTTTCGCCAACTAATTGATCACGTTTACGCGTAAATCCCAAATTTATAAAGTAGTATGCATGAAGAACGTAATTTAAAAAGATTACATTTTCTGAATAGACCAAATGCTAGAGTCAGTTTTGTTTTCATATCTACATAAAATAATATTCTCATTATCACCATTATTATTCTAGTAAATTCATATATATTTAGAAACCATTCTTTAAGAATATTCCTTTTCAGTTGTTTTTATTTTCTCGATAGCATCTAGATACATTCAAATATGTTAAAACGTTGCGACGCGTCATACAAATTTAATTAGCAATTTTATCATAAGAAATGTATTGGTAGTTGATAAATAATTTGCACAACCCCATTTCTATCATAAAACGCCTATAATCTTTTAACATAAAAAACGGTCGCTTTTCGGACATATTAGATTAAAAAACTGCATTCGATTAATTTGTAACTCGAACCGAAAACACTGCATTTAGTAACTAATACTATTACTAACTACTATAGTGTATATAGTAATAAGTACACGGCATGTAGTAAGTAAGCATGGAGGAAGAAGCATTTTGTTATTTAATAACACCTGCAAAGTGTTGTGATATCGCTCAACACATATTCTTCCATTCTCCAAGTTTTAACTATTAAAATATATTGATGACCTAGAGGTTTAGCTCATTGGCCAGCGTGCTCGCTTTCCATGACGCTACCCCGGGTTCGATTTCTGGACGGGCAAGATTATATTGTGCGTTTTCCTTGCAATGTCCCGGTATATGCTGCAGTGCGACTGTGTGAAAATTTACTTTTCAGGTTGAGAAGACAAGAATACGGCGTGAGGATGATTTCGTGCTAACCACACGTACCCCTTCACCCACGGCCGCGAGGCAGGGACGCTGCTGGTAGGCCATGGCCCGTACACGGCCCGACGCGCCACGTATCCGTACAAACTAACAAAATATGTTGATAGCTTTAAAAAAAGTTTTATTGAGTGTGTTTTTGGTAGGTTCACAGATGTTATCATGAAGCTGTTAAGTAGTAAACAAAAATACATACTGAAAAGCCCTTCTAGTGGTGCCCTGAGTCTGATTACAATTTTACTGCATTGAATATTGGAAAACTACATGATACGTTTACTCTAGGCCAGGGCAAATATTTCATAGGTAGGGTAATTGCATTTTTTCTAGACGTATTTAAGTGCCTTTTTGTCTGACCTTTGAAACAAAAATTGATTTACCTTTTTATTTCACCAAATGCTACTGAGTATTTCCGAAGAAATATTAAAGTTCAAAATAACATGAGAGAAAAAAATCTTACTCAGAAACGGGAACTCAGAAATAAAACCTGTAAATAGATATTGATCTTTTCAAATATGTGAAAGAGATTATTAAACTTTAACTATTGTCAGGCAATGTTATCTACGTGAGCTACGTTATAAAGCTTGAAAATTGTCAGTTCACCTCAAATATTCCCTGAATTCAACACGCACGTTAAAAAGTGTACATAAAATAGACCAGTACTGCCCCATGGAGTTGTTTTGACATTTTCTAGGAAAAATAAACTGAACAGTTTGACCCTGTAATATTCGTATATGTGAATTGTTTAGCCAATTCACATATACTTATAATTTAGTGTTTATAAAATTAATGCATTTTTGTCATATTACGATGTAAATATTAATTTTTAAGTTGCGTAATTCTGATCTATAGGTAAAGAGCAGTAAATATACAACATTTTGGAAATACTTAACTTCAGTACAACTTAATGTTTGAATGAAAGTATCCTCAAATTCATCAAGTTTTTATTCAAGTATTTCACTGAATCTTCAAAAATAAAATTCATTAAAAAATTTACCGTGATTAAAAACGAACTTTTAAGTAACTTGACAATCATCAAAATTAGGCATTTTCAACTTAACTATGGGTTGTTGAACTGTACAAATAAAATGTATGTTAAATCTAATTTTTATTAAAGCCCAGAACTCCAAATTAAATATTTACTGCTTTTCGACCATATTTAAATTGTGACTTAAAATGTCTTATATTTTAGCGTTAGAGATCATATATCATGTTCCTCGACGCATACTATCAAAATTTTCTAAAGATATATTTCATCCATCATAATTTCTACATTTACAATACATTAACTTTCTATTCAACATCTTATTTGTAAACTTAATTCTTTTAATAGCATAACCTCCTTCCAAAATTGTTAATATTTCCTACTTCAGATTCCTATGAGTATCAAATCGCCACTTATAATTTTGTAATGTCCAAACCCCTGAAAGACAAACATGTCGAACAAGCATAAATAAAAAAGAGCTCACTGTATGAAAATTTAGTTCACTTGTATAAGTAGTTTAAATAGGACGGCACGGAATAATTAACTGAGATTAATTTTCCTCCGGCAAAGGATAAGGAGGTGCCCTAGATAAAGAGCTTTCTATAGTTTTACCATCATTAATGGTTCAATGGTGAACATTAATCATTCCAGTTCGAGCGCTTAACTCTAGTTAATAATAAAACAATGATATTATAGCCTCTTCGAATAAAAACGAAATAATCCCTAACCCACTACAAAACAACTTGAATGAAATGAAGCAAATACAGAAATACTTCGGTTATATTTCAAGAGATTTCGGACACACTCCTAGCGAGACATTAGTGATAAAATGACGCTCCTCCTCATGCAGGCGGCGTGCAACTTGCAAGGCGCGTGTGCGACCGCCGTAGGCTGCACTACGTCTTCACTATCCGGGCGAATAAGTTAAATATATTGCGTAGTGAGCGAGGTCGGAGTGGGAAAGCTTGTTCGGGGCAAATACATCAACGTAGAGCGGACGCACCGGAGGTCGAGGCGGCGGGTTGCGCCGGGGTGGGGTGGCAACGGGCGGGGTGAGGGTGGGTGGAATCAGGTAGGGTGAGCCTAGGGGGCGAGGTTGTGAGGGACGGAACGGAGAGAGGCAAGGAGGATAAAGACAGGGCGGTGTGGGTGGGCGGGAAGGGGTAGGACAGGATGGACGGGGGTAAGAAGAGGAAAAGCGATGGTCTGGAGATGAGCGGGAGGACTTGGCAGCGGGGGAAGGAACGGGGTGGGTGCGTAAGAGAGGCGAAGAGGGGAGAGGCTGGGGTGAAAGGGTAGGGAAGGGAACACGATGATTGGGGTGGGAGAAGAGGGAGTTATGGACTGAGGAGGGG
Source organism: Acheta domesticus (assembly GCA_031308135.1). Classification (NCBI taxonomy): domain Eukaryota; kingdom Metazoa; phylum Arthropoda; class Insecta; order Orthoptera; family Gryllidae; genus Acheta; species Acheta domesticus. The sequence goes on from JAHLJT010004567.1 coordinate 193,510,867, forward strand.
AAGCTAGGGTGTGTGGGAGGGACTTGGCAGATCGGGAAGGAACGGGGTGGGTGCGTAAGAGAGGCGAAGAGGGGAGAGGCTGGGGGGAAAGGGTAGGGAAGGGAACACGAAGATTGGGGTGGGAGAAGGGGGAGTTATGGACTGAGGAGGGGAAGCTAGGGTGTGTGGGAGGACTTGGCAGATCGGGAAGGAATGGGGTGGAGAGCGTAAGAGAGATGAAGAGGGGAGAGGCTGGGGGGAGTGGGTTGGGGAGGAAACAAGAAGATTAGGGGGATGGGTGGGGGAGGTATTGAGAGGAGCGTGTAGAATTTGGGCGGGAAAGACAGGAGCTGTGCGGAATTTGATAGTTCAATGTAGAGTGTGCATACGAGTGCAAGAACAGGTTAGGGTGGACAAGGTGAGGTTGAGAAAGCGTGGCGAAGCAGGGTAGGGTGCGAATAATGCAAAATCAATTCTTCGGAATTATTTCAAACGCCCCCTGGTATGTTACTAATAGTTACACAAAGAATTCGACATAGAGACTATAGACCATCATATCACCTATTTAGCTACCAATTGCTTCTTAAACATTTCTCAAATCCCTTACTATGAGCTCACAGACTCAGTAAGTACTCCTCACATACAACCAGAATACAAAAGAAATTTCCATTTCACATTTCCTTAAAGAAATTCTCCTAACTAGATCCCAACTACAGAACCCCGATGGGTTACCTCGACCTCTGTCTTAAGTTTAATTTAAGCTAGCTAGTAAGCTGTCATACATATAGTAAATTTAAACTGAAATATGTATTTACCATCTGTGTAAATAAACCAAAAAAGCAAGGTAGTAAAGGATATGCATTTAATGGCGGGGTGGGGTGGGGTGGGATGGGGTGGGGTGAGGGGGTGGGGTGAGGTGATACGAAATGGCGCGGTGTTGTGTGGTACGGTGTGGTGTGTGGCCAGGAAGAACGGAGAGGAATGATAGTTTTACATCTGGAGTAAATAAAATTAAAATTGTATTATTTAAATAAGTTGAAAGAAATTAAAGATTTATTATTTTTTAATTAAACATTTTTAGCATGTTTCATTTTAGAATTACTATTTCCAACACAATACACATTAGAAAATATTGTCCACTTCAAGAAAGATTTAATGAAGCAATCATTCGATTAGCATTTGAAACAGCGTCCAATTAATTGATTTTTGTCAGACTAAAGTTTTAACTACTCTTCAAAAGATGAATAATAAAGATTGAAAATAAAAAAATGCTTTCTTTTGGTTTCCTAACTTTTCTTTTCCGATTACGCACACCTGTGAGCAAACGTATAGCAGTTCTTGTAATACACTCATTACTTTAAAGGTGGATTCTTTCTTCGGGGATTATTTCTTCAAGTTACCCCCTATACACCAGTTGCGTATTGATTCACAGGAAAGACACAATCACACTTGCTCGCTTTTGGAATGTGAGCACATGACAAGGCTACCAAAGTAATATTTTCGCCACAAATATAGTTCCAAATGAATTGGAAAACTTATTGGTAATACAAGCACATTAATAAAGTATTTACTCAAATTATCTTCTTCGTGATACTGTAGTGTCTAGAACGCACCAAGGCTAACCTAACCCGAATAAGAAAACCGCTTGCGTTAAACATTATGTTGGATTTAATTTCACCATCAGAATCAATTCCACTGCCAAGCAATGAGTATGGATTTTGTCATTAACCGGTGTCCAATTGGTAGCGACGTAGAAAGTGAGAACCTACGCAAGCCATTGAAGATAATTATTCCCTTAATATGACTCTGGAATTACATCCGCCATGCTTTTGTATCTCAGTTCATTGGATTTCACGTCTACATGGTACATACCTAGTTTATTTGTTAGGTAAAACATAATTAGTAACTTATTTTCTAGGCAATTTTTCTTGTGTCTATTGTTCCAACGCTTTTGACCAAAGTTTTTTAAAACTTTGTGCACCGATGAGTTTTATTGTCTCTCGGTGAGTAAAGTATTGATACACATATCTTCAGCTATGTTTCTCTAAATATAGAGGCCATTGCATAAATAAACGATATACACTGTAAGCATTCAAGGTACACTACTGTATACATTGAGCGTAAAAGTGATATGAAAGTATTCAGCATGGACTTAAGGTGATGTTTAACACTAAATATAGAATCGTACATTCGAACCAATTTCAAAGTAACCATCACACACTGTATCACTCCTGACTAACACTCCTAACACAATTTTGGAATATTAAAATAAAAATCCACTTTTCACCCAGTTGCAATTTCGTCACCAATGATGGATAACTACCTAGTGTTTTCAAATGTTTAAATAAGTAGTCACTAATTTACAAAATTAGAAAATTTGAAAGCATACATGACGTTCGAATGCATCATTTTTATACAAAAGTTGGTGCTTTACTCACTAATTCACACTAAACTCATTAATGTTAAATTATTGACACTCATCTAAAATATTTTTAATCAATATAATGTTAAAAAGGAATACGAGTTCATGCGACTTAAACATTAATCACTCACGTAAGATCATTAAACAATCTTTAGGGCAAAGCCCTTCTCATTTCTTAGTTATTTCTGAAAAAAGTATAAAATTAACAAACGCTGAGTTGATTGAGGTACAGTCGCGAGGTGTTGGTGGTACTCGCTGGATATTAAGAGCGCGGCACGTGCCTTTAACGAAGTTTGTTGCGACGCCATTCTCACACTAAATTTACCAGAGACTGTAGCTCCTCACACTTTCTGTACTAATTAATGTTGAAATTATATAATCTAGAACTCATTGTTGAAAATCGGTATCCAAGTCTTCAAAAGGACTGTTGGCGCTTATTGGAACTCAATCTTTGATTAAGGAGAATTCTGAATCAGTCATTGTGGATTATACTAATAATAAGGAAGTTTAAACCTCACACATTATTGTTATCATCTACATTATTATTGGTACATTCAATATATACTTTCACTATTGTACACAAATTTTAACTCCATTTTTAAATTTATATCAACTATTTGCATGCTAGTAATTAGTTTTATAACATCTTAACTGAGTACACTGCATTGTCCGAGTTTTTATTAATCACAATAATCTAGTTTAACAGGCAACGGAACGGTTTTCATGTCTAATGTCATAGAGTAAAGATCCTTAGTCTATGCTAATGTGTCTTAACTTTCCCTACATTGCCTAGCCTTGCTTCGTCGTTAGCCACCCTGCCCTTCCGTGCCCTGCCACTATCCTTCCCCGACCTGCCCAATCTCCCCTCCCCTATTCCACCCACCCAGTACCACCCTGTCCCTCCCTCTTCCCCGCCTCGCCTCCCACTACGTCCCCTGGTCCTGCCTTGCCCTGATTTGTTTGCTTCGATTAATGTTGTTATTACTCGACCAAGCGAAGAATGAAGGAGGCGAATGTGGTGCGTCGTGGAACTAATAGTGTAAACACGGGTCTCAACAGTCAGTTTCGCTAACGAAAGTCCCCAGGAGCAAGAAGCGAGTTCAGAGACTGCTTCTACGAAATCAGCCATGGCCATCTTCATAGAGGTTGTGAATCAGCTGATAAAATATACTTTCAGAGAAACATTAAGCAAGATTTGCACTGTTTTATTTTTGACCCTTTACGTTGCTTTTTTGCCGTTCTAGTACAAGAATGTAATAAAAATTATTTTTCTATATATTCAGTTTTTAGTACTTATTCGTTGGCTTTGAACATTTTGTATTCTTCCTCATTCATATTTTTACGTAGACTTCGGGTGTAATGAAGGGTTGTTAGGGGTGTAATGAAGTACAAAACATTAACTTTACTGTCATAAGTATCTAAAATATTTTTCATTGTGGTAGTAGTTGGTTCTTGCATAAAAAATAAATTTATTTGGTTAAATTCTGAGAAAATACTTAACTAAAATTAAACGATTTATGTGAATGTTACAGTAGAAAATTTCAGCTCATCATAGGAATTGGTTTCAAAATTTTGAATCGTTTTGCAGAAAAAAGGAAACTTTTATTTGGTCCAATATTAGGGGCAGACGTGTAAAAATTTAGTTAAACTTTTAATTGGGATGAAACTAGATTTGCGACGAAATAAATCGCGTTTTTTCCCCCAATACTTTCGTATGGTCCCATTTTCATTTCGAATTGAGTATCCTTACATATCCGTCTCTGTCTTTTCGTCTGTAAACACAGTGGCGCGCTCCTATAAACATCATTCTCAACTTTGTCGAGATATACTACTATCGTTGTTATGGACAGCTGTAAAAAATTGCATTGTAGCAAACTTCGGAAAAATTTCCAGTAACAATTTTGTCCTTCAATTACCCAACGTCTAATAAAAGTATTGAAATTAATTAAAATGCGTTTAGTAGAAAATTTTGAGAGCTTTCATAAATGTTTAATCAACATTGCTAGATTTCTTTACTGTTTTAGAGATATTCACGGAAAAAATGAAAGAGTACGAATTAAAATTCGAGTCAAGGGTGTGAGATAAAGGGGATGAAGTAGATTTTAATAAATCTTATTCAGTCAGTAACATCACTCTTGTTTCTTGTTTTGAAGATCACATACAAAAAAAGTTAAGATCGGTGTAAAACTGTATATTTGTTTGAAAAAGCGAAAAAAGCATGCTTATGGGCAGAATAGAAAATAATACTCGCGGTAATTTGAAAAACAAACCGTATAAAAAATATTCCGGACAAAATGTAGTAAATTATGTTTCAGTGAAATTCACATGAAAATCAGTTTAATTTTTCTCGAAATTACCCCAGACAAAAAGACAGACAAATATTTCAAAAACAATGGAATGGGTTTGAATATCATGTGAATAACCATAAGCAGTTATAAAAAGGCAATTATTTTTCAAATCACAGCCAGACCTTTCAATTCTAATAATGTAGTAAATTAAAATTATCGTGCAAAATGATGAGCAATGGGGGAGGACTGACGAAAATGTACCTAACTAAGTAATCTTAATAGACTGCCAGAATTCTCATAATATCATTGAATGACACATTTGAAATTTTTGATTCTCGGGTAAAATGGTTGGTTATAAGAAGGGATCTTAGAAGTTAATTTTTTGGTGTTTTTCTTTTAATTTCAGCAGATTAATTAAAGAAGATTAATTAAAAGAAAAACAGTGTTTTTCTTTTAATTTCTCTAATTGCAGTTTTCACGTAATCATGTTTTGGCAATTTTTTTCAAACCTGATTCTACAAATTTTCCGATCACAAAAGAGAAACTCGAGAGGGAAGGGTAGCTGAGAAGGACGGGCGTGTGTAATAAAAAGGTAGAAAGCAAATGAGTCCATGATAAAATACAATTTATAAACTTCGTGATTCTATCATATTATCCTTGCTGCATAATGTCTATAACTCCTAATATCCTTGTGCTAAATCTCTTGGTTTACATTTTTTTTCACACAGATAGCTCCATGTCAACAGTACATGACAGTTTTATGGAAACGGATATTGAACTTGCAAAATATTTATTATTTGGGAAAATAGAGGGTTTAGAAACGTTTTTCCTATATCAATCTATTTCTTCGTAAGTTATGTGCAAAAAACCGAATTTTATATAGCCACATCAGATAGTGCATTAGATCTGAATCTGTACATGTCATTTCTGTCACGTCCCATTCAAGTACCAAACCAAAATGCCATTCCTGGAAACATCGTTGACATTTTGCACCCACGTCTCCAAGCCGGACTTGAGAACAGCGTAGGTAGAGCGGCGCAAATTTAGAAGAGGTGAAGTACCGAGCCCAGGGTGCCCGGCTGCGGCCACGAGTGCGTCCTCCATGACAGTGGCGGCCGCGCGCCTACTGCTGCGGATAAGTGGCCACTCGTAAACGACTACCTGGAAGCGTGCATAAAGGGCGCGCACTAAAAGCCCACCGGAATGCCGCCCGCGCGCTCCAAAGCCTAACGCCGCCGCCGGCCCTTTGGTCGCGCGTGGCCGGCCGCTACTTAGGGCCCACGCGCGCGTGAGCCGCCCCCTCCCCGCCGCCCCAAGGGGTTGGAACGCGAGCGTTGGGTGCGGCGGCGGCGGCCTGGAGGTGGTGATGCAGTGGTGGCGGAGGCGGAAGTGCAGGTGGGTAGTGGAGGAAGCGGGAATGGCCCGGGTCGGAGGTGGCGGGAGCTGGGGTGGATCAAAGGCTTCAGGTGTGGCGAGGTTTGCGGGACCAAAGGGTTATAAGGGTGATAAGGGTGATGGAGATAAGGGGGTGATGGGCGAAATGGGGGTGATGGGCGTGGCGGGGGGATGGGCGTGATGGGGGTAATGGGCGTAATGGGGGTGATGGGCGTGATGGGGGTAATGGGCGTAATGGGGGTGATGGGCGTGGCGGGGGTGATGGGCGTGATGAGGGTGATGGGCGTGATGGGGGTGATGAGGGTGATGGGCGTGATGGGGGTGATGGGCGTGGCGGGGGTGATGGGAGTAATGGGGATGATGGGCGTGACGGGGGTGATGGAAATGATGGGGATGATGGGCGTGATAGGGGTGATGGGCGTGATGGGGGTGATGGGCGTGATGGGGGTGATGGGCGTGATGGGGGTGATGGGCGTGATGGGTGTGATGGGAGTGATGGGCATGATGGGGGTGATGGGGTGATGGGATTGACGGGGGTGTTGGGAGTGATGGGGGTAATGAGGGTGACGGGAGTGATGGGGTGACGGGATGATGAGGGGATGGAGGCAACACTTGCAGGGTCAGCGGTGAGAGTTGCAGGGCTGGTGGGGAGGAGGCGGTAATGGTGGCGGAAAAGAGATTGGTGGAGGTGGTTGCTGTGGTGTGGATAGAAGGGGGCGGTAGTAGCGGTGAGAGAGACGGAGGTGGGGAAAGTGAAGGCGGAGGCGGTTGAAAGGCCAAGAGCGACAAAGGAGAACTGAGGAGACTGCGTGGGCGTCAGTGGTGGTTAGGAGAGAGTAGAATATCCAATTGCGAATGCCCACTTTCAAGAACAGCAAATGAGATTTCTGGTAGACTTGTACCGAGTTGTTCACGCCTTTCGTAAGACTGCTTTACATCGTAGGGACCGCAGACAAAAAAAATACACCTTCTAATTAAATAAAGTAACAAAAGCATTTAATTGCAGATTTATTTAATAATAACTTTCGAAATAAGTTTCACAAACTATGGTAAATATTTCTGAAACATTATATATCAACAAAGGAGTTTATGTACTGTAGAAGTTATTCTTTAAATGAAATATTTAACGTGAATAAATTGCAGTTATTATGTTATTGAAAATAACTTATAAAATATTTGCTTGTACAAAAACAATTATTTACGCTCAGTGAATTACTATACACATTCGTCTTTACCACTTACAACTGTCAGTAAACCTTGGGGTCCAAAAAGACTCACGGTAAAACACTTGTTTGTAAATTGCATATATGGTACGAGAGTGATGAAATGTCCTCTGTTTTCGACAGAGCAATTGAAACTTGCAAAAAAAAGTGACAAAGACAAACTACAATTTATTGAAATGGGAAAATGACCTAATGAGGGAAGATAAGCATTAATTCTCTTTTAATTATTTTGCATATATTTTAATATTTTCTGTTTATAATAAATAATTGTTATGAGCAAGTGAAAACACACCTAGGGCCCACTACCTTTGATTTTGTGAAAAAGTCACGAAAATACTTTTATTCCAAAGCTTCATTTTTTAAGGAAAGCTTTCAATGCTTTAAAAGTATAATTTCCATGCAACCTGCCAACTTTACAATGACGAATAATAAGCAGTGAGTATCTTAAAATGCGGCTAGAAAAGTTTTCATTCTATCCTCGTCGTCACTCCTGAAGTTAGAAAAATCAAACATTTTCTCAATCATGATTCCTAACACGTGGAAGGATATTGTTCTAGTGATCCCTTCCCACGTTTCACCTCAGCAATCACTTGTTTTCCTTAGACGTTCCGCGAAATATTTTAATCTGATATGTTGTTGGTTTTAGCAGAGAGCTCTTTTAAGTATTGTATTTTGTCACATCTGAGCAATCGCGTTACTTATGAAGAATTCTAACAACCCAAGCTCCCCTAGGCAGAAGTGGGTTATATACAATGGCAGTTGGTGAGGTTTGAAGGGAAAGCTGTGGTAAGGTGCCGGTTGAACAGCAATTTTGCAACACGAGCAACGTATGGGTACTTTTCCCGTCGCTGGATCAATCCCGCCTTTTTTTCCTTTTTTTTCAATTTTTTACGAAAGTACTTAGAACTTACCATGAATACACAATATTGAATTCATAAACGTAATGGAGCGAAATACTTGGAATAATAACTGTCGCGTTTGATCCATCATTCAGTAATAAATTAATGTGTACAAGCTATGTATTCGTTGTTTTTTCTCACTGAAGTATACTCTCAACTATTCTTTTACAATATTCAAAGGTCTATTAAAAATGCGTGACTATAATGGAAAACGTTTTAATATTTCCCCTGCATCTTTTATTAAACGATAGAAAATAGTTTGAAATGGTCTTTTGTTTTCAACATTAACATTTTAAATCAACTCCTAGTTGTTCTATATTTCGAATATCAATGGCAGAACAAGACGTGTTTTGACGATTCGTGTGCTATCATCCCACAGTCATTGCCCGCCGCCAGAATTGCAACGGCGCACTGAGCGCGGTCAACCGACGAAGCTCGGAGCACTTTAGCGGTGCGATCAACCAGCTAGTCACCCTGGGACATGTGTGTGGCGCGCTAGCCGCGACCGTTCCGGGTAACAGAGCATCAAAACTTCACTAATTTGGTCGCAGTTACTGATTCGGCTGACCTCAAATTGAAGATTTCACGTGTGGAACAACTGAATTCAGGATGAGTGTGGCGTTGCCAGTAAGCTACCATCCAACTGTAATGTTCCCAGTTCGGGTTTTTGCTTTTTAAATTGAATATTTATCCTTTCTGTTAAACTCTGGGGAAGGCAAGTGAATCCGAATTTGCCTACCGCGCATCTACTTTTCATTTCAAGGCGATGTACGGAATAAATCTTTAAGCTAATGATGCATAATGCACGCAGAACAGTTAAAACAAAAAGGTATAGAGTAACAACAAATAGGCAGAATTAATTACATTTTTATTACCCTTTAACCTCTTCATTGGAGGATATTTTTCTTTTCTTATTAAACAATTAAACAACATTTCTGTAGTTATTAAAACCACAATACGATAGTAGCAATAATTTCTGCAAGTTATTAGGCAATTTATGAAGATAATATTTTAGTCGTTTATAAATTATTTTAATACAAACTGAAGATACGAAAATAACATTCTTACAAAATTAAATATTTTGAAATGATTCAAAAATCTTGTGTATTTTACCATAGCCAAAACGTTCAAATTATCTAACAACAATGCAATTAAGGTATTCTTATACTCCAGCTTTGTTCAATAAAAGAGAGGGAATAGGCATTTTGGAGCTCAAAAATGAGCTTCTCTCCCACTATGTCACAGAGTGTTTAACTCATTTTTAACGATCAATAAGTGAAAAACAGTAAATAATTGAGATTCAATGCTGTTGCTACAATTTTAGTTTTGTAAGTTTCAATTTTGTGTGACAGAAACATCAGGAACAGAGAAAGGGAACAGAAAATGCTGAAAAAATGGAAAACTGTGCGGAAGAGAGGAACAATGATAAAGAGAATAAAAAGGCAGGAACAGGGATAGATGATTATCTTAAAGAAGGGTCAGGAAAAGACCAGCTAAAAGAAAGCGCGGTGGAAGAAGGGACGCCGCAATAAGGGAAGCAAGGAAAATAAGAGCACAAAATGGGTAGCAGAAAAGTGAAGTAAGTACAAAGGAACAAGAAGGAAGGGAACAGAAACCTCAAGAAGGAGGCTCAAAAAGGTGGGACCAGGAAGAAGGAACTGATTGATCATGAAGCAGAGGTAAAAGGATAGGAATAAGAGCGGGTGTAAAATAAGGATGAATAAGGAAGAATGTAAATAAGGGAGAGCAAAATAAGGAAGAATGTCCAATATTTAAGAAAATTATTCTTAAGTGAATCCACAAAAAATCTAATGTTTATATTTTTTAGAAACATGAAGCCGCGGCGTTCTCAGAAATAATGACTAAGGAAACCGAACGATTTCTAAATATCGAATCAATACTAGTTTCCAAATTTTGTATTTATCCGTTTTAGTAGGAACAAAACCACGAAGGATAAGGGCGGGAGGGAGGAAGAACGAGAGAATAAGCTACGGAAGTGGAAAAAAGGGTAGGAGGGTAGGAAGGGGAGAAGTAAGAGTGGGATGAGCTGTGAAGGCCGGAGGGAGGAAGAGGAGTGAGCGACATCACGCCACCGCGGCGGAAGAGCCGTGAGGGGGACCAGCCAGTGCGACGGAGCAACCAGGTGCGACCGCGGCGGGCGCCGGGGGCAGAGCAGCACTAGTTATTAAAAGGGAAGAAGGCCTGGAAGAAGGGGAGCCGGAAGAAGAGGAGCAAGAAAAAAGAAGAGCACGAAGAAGGGAGGACAGAAAGTAGTAAAACACAAACAATTGAGAAGAAGAGCAACCAAAGAAGGAATCAGTGAAGAGTGTAGCGAGAGCGAAAAAGAACGGAAGAGTGTAGAACGTGTCATGGGGCCAAGGGTGGGAGGAGACGAAAGAAAGAAAAAAGCCGAGTTAGAAAGAATGGGTACGAAAGGGAGAAGTAGGAGCGAAATGAGCTGGACAGAACAAAGTGAGAAAGAGCACTGAGCGAGCACCGCGGAGCGACACCACGATACCGCGGTGGAAAAGCCGTGAGCGGGAACAGCGAGTGCGACGCAACAGATAGGCGTGACCGCGGCGGGCGCAGAGGGCAGAGCGGGGACAGAGCAGCACTAGTTCACAAAAGAGAAGTAGGGCTGGACGAAGGGGTGCCGGAAGAAGGGTAGCAGAAAAATGATAACGAAGAAGAGGAACAGAAAGTCGTGAAACCCGAGAAGAAAGGATTGAGGAAGGAAGGAGAATACGAAAGTGAGAAGTAGGAGCGAAATGAGCTGGAAAGACCAAAGGGAGGAAGAGGACTGAGCGAGCACCGCAGAGCGACACCACGACACCGCATTGGGAGACGCGTGAGGGGGCACAGCGAGTGCGACCGCGGCGGGTGGGGCGCCGGGATTGAGGAAGGAGAAAAACCAAAGGGAGGAAGAGGACTGAGCGAGCACCGCGGAGCGACACCACGACACCGCGTTGGGAGACGCGTGAGGGGGCACAGCGAGTGCGACCGCGGCGGGTGGGGCGCCGGGATTGAGGAAGCAGAAAGACCAAAGGGAGGAAGAGGACTGAGCGAGCACCGCGGAGCGACACCACGACACCGCGTTGGGAGACGCGTGAGGGGGCACAGCGAGTGCGACCGCGGCGGGTGGGGCGCCGGGATTGAGGAAGCAGAAAGACCAAAGGGAGGAAGAGGACTGAGCGAGCACCGCAGAGCGACACCACGACACCGCGTTGGGACAGGCGTGAGGGGGCACAGCGAGTGCGACCGCGGCGGGTGGGGCGCCGGGATTGAGGAAGCAGAAAAACCAAAGGGAGGAAGAGGACTGAGCGAGCACCGCGGAGCGACACCACGACACCGCGTTGGGAGACGCGTGAGGGGGCACAGCGAGTGCAACCGCGGCGGGTGGGGCACCGGGATTGAGGAAGCAGAAAGACCAAAGGGAGGAAGAGGACTGAGCGAGCACCGCAGAGCGACACCACGACACCGCGTTGGGACAGGCGTGAGGGGGCACAGCGAGTGCGACCGCGGCGGGTGGGGCGCCGGGATTGAGGAAGCAGAAAAACCAAAGGGAGGAAGAGGACTGAGCGAGCACCGCGGAGCGACACCACGACACCGCGTTGGGAGACGCGTGAGGGGGCACAGCGAGTGCAACCGCGGCGGGTGGGGCACCGGGATTGAGGAAGCAGAAAGACCAAAGGGAGGAAGAGGACTGAGCGAGCACCGCAGAGCGACACCACGACACCGCGTTGGGACAGGCGTGAGGGGGCACAGCGAGTGCGACCGCGGCGGGTGGGGCGCCGGGATTGAGGAAGCAGAAAAACCAAAGGGAGGAAGAGGACTGAGCGAGCACCGCGGAGCGACACCACGACACCGCGTTGGGAGACGCGTGAGGGGGCACAGCGAGTGCAACCGCGGCGGGTGGGGCGCCGGGATTGAGGAAGCAGAAAGACCAAAGGGAGGAAGAGGACTGAGCGAGCACCGCAGAGCGACACCTCGACACCGCGTTGGGACAGGCGTGAGGGGGCACAGCGAGTGCGACCGCGGCGGGTGGGACGCCGGGATTGAGGTAGCAGAAAGACCAAAGGGAGGAAGAGGACTGAGCGAGCACCGCGGAGCGACACCACGACACCGCGTTGGGAGACGCGTGAGGGGGCACAGCGAGTGCGACCGCGGCGGGTGGGGCGCCGGGATTGAGGAAGCAGAAAGACCAAAGGGAGGAAGAGGACTGAGTGTCACCGCGCCACCGCGGCGGAAGAGCCGTGAGCGGGACCAGCGAGTGCGACGGAACAACTGGGTGCGACCGCGGCGGGTGGGGCAGGGGACGCCAGGGCGAGCGAGGAGGCGACGCGAGGCGAGGCGAAAGTCGTAAAGTGGGCTCGTTGCGGCGGCGCACGCCGCGCGCGCCACTTCAATTATCCGCGCGAGTTGGCGCCAACAGCGGCCGCCGCGCGCGCTGCAATCGCTCGGCCGGGGCCTTCGCCACCGCCGCCGCCGCCGAGAGGATCCTTCTGCGAATGAAGACTTATGACGAGCGCGGCCGCCGCAGAGCGCCCAGCGCGCGGCTCGAGGCGTGCAATTCGATTGGGGAAGGGGGGGCGGTCAGTTGCGCTCGCTGGCACAAAGGCGAGGTTTTATTGATTGATTGATGTTTCCGGGCGCGTCAACTACTCAGGTCATTAGACCCGGAAGTGTAGTGCGTGTTTTTTTCTCGGGAGATGACGATCTTTTTCCCGGTGGATGACGAGATCTGGCGTCGACCTACCGTCGACTAACGGGGTTTCTCCTCAACCAGGTATCTCCCACCAGCGGGGCACCTTCCCAGCCGGGACAAGCTGTAAGCTCCCGACCGGTCTCCCGGCATGTGTGGTAGTGTAGTGCATGTTAGTGTAAGTGGCAACGGCGAGGGTTCTTTTATGAAACATAGAGCATGTTTTCTTTACTTATGTGTATATTTTATTTCAGAGGCAAACTCTCCTGTCGTCGTGTATCTCTATGCATCCGGGTGAGCAAATGCACAAAATATGTGATTTATTCCTAGCTGTAAGTAAGTACCTTAGAACAATTTAGCAAATCTAACAGTGGAAAACACAGATTTGCCGCCTGAATGTGATTGCTGACTGAAAAAAATGTACTGAAAGTGTTCTTAAGAGGATTCTGAAAACATTTGTTTAAATGTTTTTGGATCAATAATGTCACGGTATATTGAGACATAATGTAAGAACACGGTTAAAGATGGCAAAATATTGAATCAATACTGAAACGTTCTTGTTGGGTTCTCCATGTTGGAAACAATGTCAAATGTGCAACGCGGTTCAAACCAAGGTATGAACCTAAGAATGGGGCTTAATAGGAAAGAAAGATCGCATGCAGTCCATGATCGGTCGTTTTAGGTACTGCAGAGGCATCCCCTACGCACGACTGGAAATCGGTGGAAAAGATGAAAAGATCAGTCGGAATAGCAGGAAGCTGGATTTCTCATCCTAACATTTCCTTCGCAAGAGCAATGACTATTCCGACGATGAAAACAATTCAACAGTAGCATGTTGCTCTCAAAGCCTACCTATTCCTTAAAGCTATCATATCCGTAAACGAACCTTTAGTAGTGGACTCATAGTTTCATATGGCAACGTACCTGCTAATCTATTTTTGTACAACTGTTTGTTGCGGATGACGCAAAGTGTTAATGAAGTGGCTGTTTGTACACAGTTTTGTTCAGTAGTCCAATATTTAAAAATTAACTGTGTGGTTCGATCACAAATACAAATTATTATTTTTTATGCACGAAAATGAAGACTTTATTTTCTTAGAATAATTTATCTCTTGAAATATAGTATCTCATTTATTCATGCTGCTCGGTTTATTCTCAAAATTATACCTCCATTTCCGAGTATCCGAAACGTTGTTTATTTATTTTTGTTATTAAACGTTATTTACTTAAACGTAATTGCTAGAAAACGCCCTAGGGTCGCACTGCATACTAATTATGCACGATAACTAGTAACTATTTTGCCGGAAGTCAGATTTGTTCATGTTTTCAACAAAATAAAACACCAAACGAGACTGAGTAAAATCAGAAGAAATAATTAAAATATAATTGTTTGTTATGTACATGATGTATAAATATATTTCCTGCTAACAAAAGGTCTCAGTGCATACCATTTCTTTAATAAATCGTGTCAAATTGAAAAAAAGAAATTAAAAACTAGCGGGTGTGCGCAGCATACCGTTTTTACTGTTATTATCCAACAATTATCCAGATTTTAAAAAATTGAATGACATCATTTAAATATCGACAACAGAATGAAGTGACGAGCATACTTTTACACTTAATTTTAACGAACTGATTATGGTGTGCAAGCAAGGGATCATTGCCAGATAACAGTTTTCTGTGCACATAAGATTGAAGGTGATTTTTCGGCAAGTGATATGATGAGACTTTCTTCTACTAGCTAAAAATGTCTGTACCCGACACCTTGCCCTACTTCGAATCCTGGGAGACGTAACCCGCAGTCAGAACAGCCCACTACCCTTCAATGAAATTTTTCACTGTCATCAGGGATTTCTACGATGTCAATAAATGTCTAATGGAATGCAAGACGATTAGTTTCCACTGTCCAAAGAAACGTAGTTTGCAGTGCAATTCTGAAGTATGTTTCTGTTGTCTTCCGCAGCATTCACAGCCCCTTTTGCAAAGAGATGCAACCCGCTTGCCACGGTAGGTTAACCGACTGACCGCGTCCCAGGGCAGTATGCCAAAAGGACTTTTGTTCTAACATGACAAATTCTATAGCATCAAGTTCACACCGCTATTCTTCTCTTGAATCGCTAACATTGCAACTACTTTCTAAACGAGTCCCCACATCACCTCCCACATTGCCCTACATCCCCACTTACATCACCTCTGCTGTCACTTCCGCAGCCCCGTCTGTTGCCACTCCCACCGTCCCTCGGCCCTGCTGCCCGCGAGCCGCAGCCGCTGCGTGGCCGCTAACGATGTACTTTGCATTCATGGCGTCCCCGCTTGCACGTTGGCTCCGCTGGCGGTGGCTCGCTTCTCACCGCCACGCACCCCGCCACGCACCCCCCCACCCACCCCGCACCCGACGCCCGCCCGCCTCGCGCCGCTCTGCTCTGCTCGGACGCGCGCCACAGCCACCGCTTCGCGCCTCTTCGCCCGCCCTTTTTCGCCCGCTTACCCGTCCCTTCCCTTCCCCCCCAGAACATTTCCCTGCCGCCTGCATCACTTTTCCCTCATCCCAGTTCCTGCCCGACTCCAGCTCGCTGTCCCATGTTTTCCCTGCCGTCTCGCCGCCCGCCTCGCCCCTCCCGTCTCGCCCCGCCCGTTTCGCCCCGCTCGTCTCCCCCTGCCCGTCTCCCTCTGCCCGTCGCCCCCTGCCCGTCTCCCCCTGCCCGTCACCCCCTGCCCGTCGCCCCCTGCCCGTTGCCCCCTGCCCGTCGCCCCCTACCCGTCGCTCCCTGCCCGTTGCCCCCTGCCCGTCTCCCCCTGCCCGTCGACCCCTGCCCGTCAACCCCTGCCCGTCGACCCCTGCCCGTCGACCCCTGCCCGTCTTCCCCCGTCTCGCTGTCTTCCCGTTCATACCCTCACCCTTCACTCCATCCTTCCCCTAACAATTTGCTTTGTTTTTTCCCGCAGTTCACTGCTCTTAACCTTGTCATTCTCTCTGCCAGCCGCGTACATCCACTTCCGTTCGATCACGTAGAAGCGGTCAATCACGTAACAAATGCCACGGCCGGAAGGAAAATAATGCCGGTGCTTCGTAATTATTTTACTATGCGTCGCGTTTGTGTACCGCTTTCAAAATTAAGTCGTTTGGCGCCAGCGGATGCCAGAAAATGCGTATGAAATATAACTGCAACAGAGTCGGGGATTCACGAAATCACTTTTAAATTTTTTTTTTAATGCTCTAAATGCGAAAAAGTAAATTCTGTAACTATTCCTTTCGTTCTACTATAAAATCTATTACTACCAGTGTTGTAGAATCATAACATTATAACTTGTTTTATTCCTTGAAATAATCATTGTTTTATACATTTCACGTACTTTTGTGTTTTGTAAAAGTCTACATTATTTTAGAAAAAAATGAGTGATCCAATTTGAATATTTGGCTCTTTGAATTTTAACGCATAAAAATGTCATTTAAATTTGCTACAATTTTTATTTCTGTAAGTTCATTTCCAAGCTGTAATGACCAATAAATGGTTAGAAAGCGTTCAGTTTTTAAAAGGAAGATAATGTAAATCAATTTTCAATTTCAAAATTTTCGAAATCATTTTTCTTGCTTGTCTTAAAATTGTTCTATTAGAGACAAATGGATGTTTTTACGAATAAAACTTCATAAATCTTGGGGGACTATATTCGTCATTAACATTTATAAGACTCTTTTCTGTTTTCAACGACAGAGAATGAATATATCTGATTTCCTCTGCAAGAGAATACGTGAGTACTAAAGATTAATAAAGTAATAAAGATAAGGCAAGCATTGAAATGTTTTTTTAACTGGAGTACTGCACCAAAATGTAGATATTGCACTAAGAAGAAATAGTATTGAAATCTGTACTTCCAATTTCGTTGTCTCATCAAATCACCTAATTTAAATTCCCCTAGTGTGTGGTATTGAATTCCTTGCCCATTCCAGCCGTCAATAATTAAAAAGCTGAGCGTATAAATGCTTAGCGTATTTAAGTGTTAATAATTATGAGAAATTTGTGTTACACACGCGATAACAAAGTTACTTCCTGAAGATATATTTTGTTTAACAACTATAAACGTAGAAATAAACATAGATATTAACTTAATAAACAATGTGTTTTGATTTATTTATATCTGATTAAACGGACCTTCTATGAAAGTACATTGCACGATCCTTATTATGAATTTGATAACTGTTAAAGGTTATGATTCGACGAAAACAGATGAGATGAACTCACCATTACTAAAAATTTTACTTTAAAAAATTGTAGTTCCTTCGTTCTCTTAATACGGTGCACAATGTTCTTAATACATTTCATCCTTCCTCCATCACCTCGACTCACTCATTCTCGTCTCGCCCCTCACTTCTCCATTTGGCGTTCACTCAAGTCTCGGGTTCCGCGCCGGCGTCCGGAAACGGCAGGCCACGCTATTGCGCGGGCGTTTATACTTTGGCATTTTCATTATTCTGCAGTTCAAATAACGTTTAATGTAATGATCACGCCGTGCAAATAAAGAAGCGAGGCCAGGCTCAGTGGGCAACATAAACGCAAACTCACAACGTCCCCTTTCTCCCACCTCTCCCCCCCTTTCCCATGTACCAACAACCGTGCCCTCCGGGTACGAATGCCCGAGCCCTGGCCCGCAGACTCAAAGCAAGTTTAAACCGGCGCAATAAATTTAAGCACTCAACGATTTTTTTGTCAAAAAAAAGAGAGAAAAAGAAACGTATCGAAAAACTAATGAACGAATGTGGGCCAGCTATTTAATTTTACGCAGAGTTTTAAACCCACTATATAAAAGAAACCTGATGTTGGGATACAAACAAACAGTAGCAAATAGCTCTGTAGGTGCTCGAACGTACTCTCTAACGTTGCGAATGGGCGCCTACCTGGTGCACAGAGGGCACAGATAGCGTGGCTGATTCGTGAGGGATGCAAAATTAAATCCTAGTCTCGCGCGGGAATTCTGTTCGCGTATCGGCGGTGTTCCATATCAATTAATCGTTTCCGCAGCCTGTTAATTATATGTTCCCTCATGTACAAACAGAAGCGCTGCTAAAACTATGTGGCGGCTTTATTTGAGCGCCCCGCCACCCATTACTGTGGCTCCGCTCAGCGACCTGTGCAACCAACAGAGCGTTTAAATTCTGGGAATATCTCTTAATATGTACTACGTGATATAAAAATTAACAAATATTTGCTATTTTTTTTCGTGAGGACCCGGTTTATTTTTAGAAAATTTGAGTTCGCGGAAATATTTCAAACGATTGAGTTTCCCATATATACTTAATAAATAAATAAATACGGGCACCTGAATGAGATGACAATTCTACACTTATCAGCTAAATCGAATTCAGTGGCTATTTGGAGGAGAGTTCTGGCGACTGGCTGCTTTGACCGGTAGTTTTCTGTGAATTCTCCGATCAATACAGGCGCATGCCGGAGCAGTTCCCTAGCAAACGGGACACGGACCGCGTGTCATCTTTCCTTCCTTTTCCTTGTCCTATACACACCACTTACACACATTTACATGCACTACACTACCAAACATGCAGAGAGACCGGTCGGGAGCTCAGAACTTGTTCCGGCTGGGGCGGTACCCCAGCCAGGACAAGGTGGGAGATACCTGATTGCGGAAAACGCCGCTAGCCGACGGTAGGTGGACGCTGGATCTCGCTATCCAGCGGGGGGAGACCACCACCTCCCAAGAAAAAGCACCACACTAACGGGAATAATTACCCAAGTAGTTGGCACTCCCGGAATCACTAATAATCAATCAATCAATTCAAAAGTTTCTTTACTCTATAAAGTAAAGTCTTGATGGAGCCTAAAAGAGGATATTTTAAAATAATATTATAACTGAATACATTTGAAAGCAAATAAGAAAATAAGTTTTCCAAATTATATTGGAGAGAAGATGGGTACTGATTTTGTAATTAATAACACGGACAAAGGAGAAAATTTCAAACACGTCACCCCAAGTTGGTTTGAAGAAAAATACACATGTCAGGAACAAGGTAGTCTTAAAAGAAAATGTAAAATGAGTTTAAGCCTGATTTTATAGCAGATGTTATGTAATAATAACTGTCAATCTACAAATTAAATTGAAAATAAAAAGTTACAATAAATACTGTTCATATTGTATAGGCACCTCACGCATTTAAATTAAATAATTTCCTGTAATATCTTCTTGCTTACTTCTTAAAATCCTGGAGCGTAGCAAGTAGCACGTATGAAGTTGGCAACGCATGGTTCTGTAAATATTATTAAATTCCGTTTAATTTTTTAATAATTGTCGTTCGTTTGGATATTTTCATTCGTGCGACGACATCAATATTTTAGGAGACAACGCTAGACGACTCTCAGAAGGAATGATATTTCATTATTGAAATAAGATGTATCACAGAGCTCTGCGTAAAAATAGTTTGCGTAAGATGTAACGAACAGCAGCCGTTTCTGAATACGAACTCATCATCCAAATAATTCAAAACATTTATTATAAATATTAAAATATTAGTTTGTCTTCTGATAATCTTTAGAGAGTCCAGTTCAGTACTTAGACATGCCCATTATTCAGTCTGGATCAGTTTATAATTGAGTAAATATTATATTGCATATTTACTCAACATAAAGTATTATTGTGCATGTTACAAAAAATTTTCCTTCTGAAAAAATATACACAAGTTCTGACCTCACTGCTAGTTCTGAATGACAATGAAGGATTGTTTTA
Organism: Acheta domesticus; assembly: GCA_031308135.1. Lineage (NCBI taxonomy): Eukaryota > Metazoa > Arthropoda > Insecta > Orthoptera > Gryllidae > Acheta > Acheta domesticus. The sequence continues at coordinate 193,530,510 of JAHLJT010004567.1, forward strand.
GATAATTATTACATAATACTTTTCCTGCTAGTGTTTTGACTGTTCTTCTGTCAAACTATCGTGATCTTCTCATTCATATTTTTGCCCATTACAGGGCGATGTGATATTTTACTGATAAAAAAAGCTTTTTCATTACCTATCTACTTGCGGACTGTGTAGAAAACAAACACAGAAGAATGCTCGCGGTAGTTACTTCAAATTTATGTACACTTTTTGACCTGAGGATACTGAATATTTAAATAAAAGCGAGAACTTTTCCTATTTAATCTTTAAAATGATTCATTTTATACTCAACTTACAGCAGTTCTCTGTGAAAGAAGAAGTAAAAGTTAAACTTCTATCCAATGTAATATTTGAAATGATTCTTTTTAAAGAAAGTTCCTTACCCAAGAGTTTCAAATAAAAATTACAGACACGCCCAGAAAATATGCTTTACGACTTCGCTAATAATTGTGCTTTCGTATCCTCACTGAACAAGATGAAACAAATCTTATTACTTCTTTGAATTAATAAAATGAAATTGAATAAAAAATTACTTTCCCCTTTGCAGCCTGTCATGTTAAACATTAAATTGTCAGTTGTTCATGAAAAATAATTAGCCCATTGTTTCAAATATTTTCTTGGCGTTCACATTTAAAAATATAGACAATCTTTGCGAAAACAAAGCAAAGAAAGCAAAAGAAAAATATGGAAGTGTGAAAATGCTATTAGTATTAGGAAACAACTACAATTAACCGTTTTAAAAATAATTGTTATCATTGTTCACTTGAGGAACCCTTATGATCACATCGCACAAAGAGAAGAGTGTTAAAGTTACAACAGAAAACTACTCCGTGCGGACTAAAATGAAAATTGAAAACCTCAAGTAGTACATTATGAAACGAAGATGAAGTTTACGATACTCCCTCGTTCCTCGCTCGTATCGTAAACTTTACACGAGTGTATTAATACCCATTACATCGAGTTTCATATGATATTTTTTCTACGATTTTTATAAGTTAAACCTTTACACTGAATCGTTTCGGGACCATTGACAAAAAGGATTCACCCAAGGCCACCTAGCGGTGAGCTCCCTAATTCTACCCTCGCATGCTGTCGCCGCTGGCTGTGGCCACCAGTCCGCCTACGACAGAGTACTGCGCTACTCAAATAGGATCAAAATAAAATTACAATCCAAATTATTTTAAATAATATTCCACGAAAAATTACTACTAATAAAATAAATTAAAACTGATAAACACAATACAATATCGATTATAATTTTAATGTACTCAATCGAACAAAACATTTACTTGAACGATTCTCAATGGTTGTCAATACGTGGTTTGTAAACTTCTCTGTGATTAGTCAGTAATCTGTAACATAATGAAAACTGTATCAAAATGAGTATCATTACGCAACTGGTTGCAGCCATCAAATGACAGCATTACGGAGTTAATATCGTCTCTGGGATATAATCGAAATGTTTTCTATTTACCAAGATCTGTGCTTGTATGCAATGAACCTTAACAGGAAATCCTCCTATCCACCCTAACCAACTTAACTTAACCTAATCCAACTTAAAAGCACAATGCATTACAAATAATTATAACCACTGGACATTTTAGGTAAAAGGACTCAAGTTTCAGGTAACTGCTGGATATTATATTTATGTGCGGTCACTAATGTTTGCATTTAAAATCACCCAATCTTCGAATTTCCAAAAAATCTCTATCTTTGCTTCGTTAACTATAACAGACGCTTACTTGTGCTAAAAAAAACGTTGACCGCTTTTGATACAAATTGTAACTCGCAACATGACACAAAGAAGAACACCAACATTCTTGGAAATTACGTAAAAAACAAATGGCGGCAATTAATATTAAGCGTTCATTCTATTAATTTTCAGTGTCTACTCTACAATGTCTATACTACAACTACACGAAACAATAAAACAGTTAATAAACAGTTTAATGACAGTTTAATAATAAATAAACAATTCAACACACAATATAATAAAACAATTTAATAATAGCAAGCGATACCACTTGTGGGATTTACTATCCTTAGTTTGATGCAAAACAAAAAGTTAGTTGTGAAGAAAGCTTATTTCTTTCTGAACCAAGACCCAGTTTTAAATGCGTATACGTTTTATTGCTGGCATTTTATTTTCGTTTATTTTTATCTAAATAGTAGTTATGTAATTTTTAACTACTTTACCATTCGTAACATACTTGTTTATCTCCCCTTTAAAAAAATGAAACAAAAATTGGGAGTATAACATTTTACATGGTTAAAACACATCATATCCGAAGAGAGAAACAAGACGGGTAGTGACATGCAATGCGATGCCGACATATGCGCGAAGTCCCCACAAGAGGCGTCACAACTACTAATTAGAAATCAAAACCAACTAGCATGTCGCAGTCGTCCTTACAAAACGTCATTTTGTCACCACCAACGACTGCGTCACGGAAAAGCGAGATTCAACGACTGCTGGCAAAAAAAACTGATAACACGAGAGAAAGACCAAGGAAATACGAGCATCCGACACGAATACATATAAGAGGCATTCATTCACGTAACTTGTGCGGTGAAAGGAAAGGGGCGAAATTCCGAGCTGGTAAAACGGGTTGAGGCGGGCGGTCCGGCCCTTTCATGGCGCGGTCACAACAAACGACAATCGCTGCGGCGACGGCCAGGCGGTTTATCGACCGATCGAGCGGTCGGTCGACCGCGGGAACATTTCCAATTCGCCCGCTGCCGCCGCCCCTCCCGCGAGAGCGTCCGCCAGTCTACTGTCCACCGCCCTCTTCCCAGTGTTGCCAGATAAGGGATTTTCCCACTAAATTTAGTTTCTTTTAAAATATTTAGTATACATATTTATTATATTCAGTGTTTGTTAGTATATAATATTTAGTGGTTGTTTTAGGGGGCAAATTTACTTGGGGGTTTTGTGGAGGGTTCGTTGAGTTCTTTAAATGTTAATTTTGTGTTATACTGTGAAATCATCACTCATCATCGTACGACCTCGACTTGGTTTTGAAATATTGGGAAGGATACGCATTCGGGGACCTACGTACTGATCCATAGAATAGTTTTAAAGACGATTAATTGTATTTTTGTCATGACACCATCGCCATCCGGATCTGCCGTCCTCTTCCCGTTCGGTGTCCTACGTACTGATGCGTACAGGATGCCCGAGTTACGTTTCACAGAAAAGTTTCAATTATATTTTATAGATTAACACAGATAAGGTTTAATTATATTTTCTTAATTTGTTTCAATATTTGCTGTACATTACTAAAGCAGGATCCATAATTTCATGTTGAAAACCTGTTTTCGTCAACTATTTTTTTTATTTTTGGAGAAATGACCAGTAATTTCAGGACGTCAGCTTAAAATATCATCTACATACATAACTACATACAGATCAACGGTAACATTACCTTTCTACTGTTATAAATGTAATTTACTCTTATGAATAATAAATATGCACTCTAATTATTAAGAACATATAATTGCATTTCTATTTACTTTAATTTTGTAGTAACGAAACAAGTCACACGAAATGGAATGGAAAATTTTTTGCCCTGTTTCGTTGCTTTCTTGTGGCAATTACGGCTGAAAAGCTGCTTCTTCTTTCTATAACTTCATGCTATGGTAAATCTGCCACATAGTGATCTTTCTATCACAGCCCTTCTCCTATCTACGAAATATACCTTAGAATGAGCTGACTGTCTTCCTCGAGATGAAGCAACATGCCGATTAGACTCAAGAATTGCACATGCAATTCAGCGGCGGAAACTAAACTGGTTGAATCTCCCACCCTATGCTCTATAAAGTTGCCACGCATTATACTCAACAATATCTATTAGACGAGCTATTATGGGAAAATACCATTTGTTCCCTCTTATTGACACTCTGTAGAGCGAAATATTTTGATCTACCCTATCTATTTCTCTCATGTGGATATTGTGATATAAAAATGCCAGCAATTTTGGCATCTCAATAGTATTCCTTTTCTTTTCACCCTGCGGGTAACGAGACGCATTGTAACAGGCAAATATGCTGTCAAAAGTAGTGGCAATGTTAAAAACGCTGCTGTCGTTCGATGCCGCAATTAGCACATTCTTAGTGTCACTGGATCTGAAATCAAAAGTTCCTCTTCCCATTTTCTTCACTTCTTTCTTCATTACATAACAATCACAACCAATTCTATTAATTTTGTATTGTTCCTGTGCTTGGATGTTTCAATTGTATAAATCAGAAGAGGAACTGACCTAAACAAATTATCCAAATAAATATTGTTGGGCTGTTGGTTTAGAGAATCTGAGTAAGTCAAAACTACCTCATTTTCCAGTCCTTTATCTGAATAGTTTTCTGACCATGTTCCGCCATTTTGATATGGACCCAATGATACGTGATGCAAATTAATTTAAATCAAAGTACAATTGAAAAATTAAAAAAACAACTAAAAAGTACAGCTGCATAGCAGTAAATAACGTAGTACAGACCGAACGCTTTGATTTTTCAAATATGCCTAAATATGCGGCTGACGTCCTTCCGGAAGGATGACAAAGTATACGGCTCAAAATATCACAAATTAAATATATATATAATATCCGTTTACAAAGCAATTGTTTTAAAATGAACTTTTGGTAGCATGTTTCAACAGAAGTTTTCTTACTGAATAAAGAAACACACTTCTTTTACTCACTCATCAATTCTCAGATCTACTAGACAATCCATGTTGAAAATTGCTATTTTATGATAAAGATTCTCAATCACACATATTCAATTTATTAAATCAGTTAGTTACCAACGTAAATACTACAAGTCGACCTCCAGAACACCGTCAACATGATCTCTGAGATTCAAAACGTAAACGAAATAATGGTCAATTTGTAACGGAACTACACATATCCTTTTAGAATATCAACTTTATCTGGGTTGGACGATAAGCTTTATCTTTATCATGACACGCCATGTATACAGAAAGAAAAATCGAATGGGAGAGATCTTTGAGAAACCTGAAATAAGTATCTAGATCGTAATTGGTTTTAAAAGTTTCATGCATCAATAAAATTTCGAAGTAATCTGATTCTATTAGGGAAGGAATTTTGCTTTCAAATGCTTCCTAGGTTTTCTGAGAAATGTTCCTCTGCCAAATATGATGTTTTCAATTCGAATAAATGTATAAATGTTTGTATTAAAGAAAGAAGGAAATTTTACAAACATTTTAGACATGAATTTATATCACTAATATATTTATTTATCATTAAACTACACTGAATGTATTTCAATATAATACATTCTAACCAACATCTAGTCATTCGAGTCTTGGTGCTAAAAAAATTGTAGTAACTCAAAATATTGCCATCACAATTTTAGATTATATCCGGAGATGGTGTACATGTTTCTATGACTGGCACATGTATATTTGGAAGTAAGTAAATATTATAGAATTTATTTATTCTCATTTATTTATTATAATTAATAAGAAAAAAGCAGAAAATCTCGTATTCTCTGAAAGGCGATTTGATACCCAGGGCAAGTAATATTAAATACTTAGGATTTAATATTAACGAACACTTGAGATGGGCCGAGAAAGTGAATTATACGGCCAGACACGCGTGGAAAGCTCTGCATTTCGTGATGAGGATTCTTAGACGAGGGAGTGCTGAATCGCGTAAACTTGCTACACGTCGCTAATTCGTCCTATTCTAGAATACTATTCAGTTTGTTTAGTAACTTCGGATTTAGCAACTTCTGATTTTGTGGTTATTGACTTAAGAATTCATGAGTATGGAATGTATTACATTAATAATGTAGAAGAAAATGTTTAATGCGGTTAAAGTTAAAAAGTTTATGTTCGTATTTTGCTGAAGGTGTTCTTACCTTGGAACACTATTTCTTCAACGCCTAATTTAATATTTAATTGCCTACTAATTATTACATATTACACTATTCTTTTAGCTACTAGGGAACATTTGTTCGCCAGACCCAAAATAGAATAGAATAATACTAATTGAAAACTATTTATATGTATAAATAAAAATTAGAAAGTCCGCATGTGTTACATTACATCATATGAGATGGTGCAATATAATTAACTCTGAAATCAAGTTGCAACGCAGTATTCGAAAAGTTTGTTCATGATGGTGCACGATAAACGATCTACAATTACTGTATCAAGTTTGTTAATTGTTTGTCATCATTGAAATGTAGATCCAACGAACATACAAGTGTTGGATGCTTTATGCAACTGGAAGATCCAGTTACCAAATATAACATCTGTTCCAGTTTTGATTATTGATATCACTGTAACAGTCATTCGAAATTGCAATTTCAGACAGTGGAAACAATTTTTTACTAAATCGAGAAAGAACAACTGATACGAATATTCAAAACCTTTTTCATGTGGTAATTTTTTGAAATGTAACATAATTTTCAACTTTAACCCTAGCATTACCTTGAAGGTAATGGCCAAAGATGATTTCTAGCTTTTTTTACAGATTTCAATTGTTTGAGGAAGCTGAAAATAATTGATACTGTTTACCATACGCTTTTCGTTCAAAATGTGACTTTTTACAAACATTTGCTAGTATTTGAAATATTACAGCATTTTTTAGTACAGATTAGAAATCGGGACTATTCACTCCTAAACTAGAAATTCAGAATATATCTTGGAAATATTTGTAATATTCCAAGAATTAATTCAATATAGTTAAATACATTGTTATGATATGAAGCTACATCAGCCTTTATTTGACACAAAAACGTTGTACTTTTCGTCGCTAATGTTAAATTCAAATACTGATGGAAGCCTTTTTGCTAATTTTAGAACTTCAAAATTAAGTGTATTTTTATGAGAAAATTTAATATTAAATGATGAATAAAATTATTACTTTAGGAAAATTGTATAACAATTTATTACAAGCTATATTTAAAATTTAAGCTCTAAGAGTCCAAATGCGCGGGAAAATGTATACCTCAATATTGTTAGAGATAATTTTGTAATGAACGTAACAGTGAGAGGGTGAAATAAAATTTGCCTTCAAAATGGTGTGCAAAATTGAATTCCGGGAGTGATGCTGAGAGATTGTGGTAATCCACAGTAAAGTGATAAATTAAATACTCAAACTAAAATTAGTTTAATTACTTCCAGTAAAAATCTCCAACAATATTTCCGAAATTGAGTTCTATGTTCTATCCCTTCTTCAGTTAAATGACATTTTTTTCTCGTCTTCCACTATTCTATTCTATTCAATTCCATTCTTAACGAATACATTCCTAGAATAGTTATTCCTCATTCTAAAAAAAACTACTTCAATATACTTTCAGTGAACGGAAGAAAAGAAACAAATTATCATCAGAGTCGGTCATTTCCTCAGCGCATCTCTCAAAGAAAAAGGCCATTCAAGCGACTAATTGGCCGCCGCCAAAAATCGAAGCCACTAATGGTTTTGCAAAACCAACGTCAGCTACAGCTCAGTATCGCCGTTGGTGGCGGAAGATAAACGACCGGGTAATTCTTTCTACAGCAACAGACCACTGCCTCGTCTTAGAAATCCTCACTCCACTGTCCTCAATCCGTCGTCTCAGAGCGCAGCAATCAGCGCCCTGCCCCCGCGCTGCCATCGAGCGGCGCCAAGGCTGCCACCGCTGGGGGAGGGGTTGCGAGGGCAGCGGCGGGGCGGCGGCGGGGACAGCGGAGGGGGCAGTGGCGGGGACGGCGGAGGGGGCAGCGGCGGGGGCGGCGGAGTGGGTGTGGGCGACGGCGGAGGCAGCGGCGGGGACAGCGGAGGGGGCAGCGGTGGGGGCGGCGGCGGGGGCGGCGGCTGGGGGCGGCGGCGGGGACGGCGGCGGGGACGGCGGCGGGGACGGCGGCGGGGACGGCGGCGGGGACGGCGGCGGGGACGGCGACGGGGACGGCGGCGGGGACGGCGGCGGGGACGGCGGCGGGGACGGCGGCGGGGACGGCGGCGGGGACGGCGGCGGGGACGGCGGCGGGGACGGCGGCGGGGACGGCGGCGGGGACGGCGGCGGGGACGGCGGCGGGGACGGCGGCGGGGACGGCGGCGGGGACGGCGGCGGGGACGGCGGCGGGGACGGCGGCGGGGACGGCGGCGGGGACGGCGGCGGGGACGGCGGCGGGGACGGCGACGGGGACGGCGGCGGGGACGGCGGCGGGGACGGCGGCGGGGACGGCGGCGGGGACGGCGGCGGGGACGGCGGCGGGGACGGCGGCGGGGACGGCGGCGGGGACGGCGGCGGGGACGGCGGCGGGGACGGCGGCGGGGACGGCGGCGGGGACGGCGGCGGGGACGGCGGCGGGGACGGCGGTGGGGATTGCTGCGGGGACAGCGGCGGGGACGGCGGCGAGGGTGGCAGCGGGGACGGCGGCGAAAACCGTGATGATGCAGACGGCGGGGACGGAGACGGGGACGGCAAAACCGAGAAGGGACAAAAGAAACATCACTCGCTCTCTAACCGCATCCGCCATCACCACCACAGATCCGAACTCTTCACTTTCTGTTTTCTATGCCCCTGCCATTACAAAGTTGGTACTGCCCGATTCCAACTCTCTTCCCATCTACTCTGTCACTGTCGCAGCTACAAGCATGCTCATCATTATGAACACAACAATAAACACTCTGGCATGGGCTTGTCGATGTACACTGCAACCAGACATCTATGAATCTATATATAAAGCTTTGCTACTCCTGCAAAAACCGCAAAAACCATATCCTATGACAGCGTTTCACCGTAGTGACCGAAAAGGAGTTATCACTGCTTCTGCTCACCTTCTTCCCTTCCCTATTCCTAGCTGACTGTTAATAATAGCTACCACTAGTGCAGGACTCTTCGACTACAATACAGTCTACGAAGCTCGGCACTGCCCATAACATCACTTCAAAGCAAACAAACAAACGTTGGCTCTGCCATAACTGCGGACGACCCCACCATCGTTCTCGACCGCTCCTTGCAAATTTTCTCCGCGTTCTGAAAGTTTTCGCGCTATTGGCGTCAATTTCCAAAACCGGCGCGGACGCCGTCTCCACCGCAGGCGCCTTCGAATCTTCCATCCGTTCCGCTGATTAACGCTATCGAACCCTGCGATGACTCGTCAGCCCGGCGAAAAGGGGCGGACGTCGTCGAAAAGGAGGCGTCCTCGCCAGAAAATTGGATTCCTCGGCGTCGACTTCGCTCGGCCGCCTCGCCCCGCGGCGCCGCCGATTCCTCCGCCCCCTCCTTACCACGCCCACCCCGCCCTCGCCGCCCCGGCCTTCCGTCCCCCAGACCCTGCCGCACCCCCCCAGGCTCGCCACCACAGCTCTCCCCATCAGCCCCAAGACACTGCCGATCACTCCTATCGGCCCTGCCGACCACTCCGTCTCCGCCGTCCTCGCCGTCTTCGCCGTTCCCACCGTCCCCGTCGTCCCTGCCGTCCCCGCTGTCCCCGCCGTCCCCGCCGTCCCCGCCGTCCTCGCCGTCCCCGCCGCCCCCGTCTTCGCCGTCCTCTCTTCCCTCGCCGTCCTCCCTGTCCTCGCCGTCCTCCCTCTCCTCGCCGTCCTCCCTCTCCTCGCCGTCCTCCCTCTCCTCGCCGTCCTCCCTCTCCTCGCCGTCCTCCCTCTCCTCGCCGTCCTCCCTCTCCTCGCCGTCCTCCCTCTCCTCGCCGTCCCTACATTTTCCAACATCCCCACCGTTCTCGCTTCCTCACCGTCCCCACCTCGTCCCTACTGTGCTCGCCATCTCGCTCCAACCGGCGCCGGTGCGGTCCTAGCTTCTTTCGCCCCCAGCTCTGTTGTCCTCATCGAAGCCGTTGCCTCTACTTCCCTTGCCACCCAAGTGCTTCTCGCATCCTCTATCCCCGCCCCCGCTGCGTCGCCCCACCCCCAACGCCCTTTCTCCATCGCCCCTCCCCGCCGCCCTCGCACCGCGACGCCCGATTTCACGGCCTACTTTCGCTCTCCGAATAAACGAACGGCGCTCCCTTAGACCGACTTCGCGCCCTCAACTCTCAAAATGAATTTACATTCGAAAATGGTTGTACACTTGAAGTTTTTCGTTCGCCTTTTCTGATAGCTTGTAGACTATTGATTCTAGAGGACTGTCACTAATTACGTTTTAACTTCCGGGAAGAAACGAATTTCAAATATTGAACGCTATTTCAGTGTGTGGTGTGGAATAATGTAATACGTATATTTGCAGGAAAAACTATTCTGCTCCAAATGCAACGTATCTTTAAAATTATGCGTCGAAAGATATAGTGGAAAATATATTTTTAAAAGATTTAATTTATTTGTACGATACATCCATTTTAAAATCTTTAAAGTTATCTACCACGTATGAACATTACATATTACTTTATAATAAATTTCTTACGGGAAAGTAGACTACGGTAATAATAATAGTCTTCAATGTTCAAAGCATTTAAAAATTATTTATCTGTGACGTAATGCATTTTATTTACCGTGTTAATGTAAAGAGTTTCACAATTTTCAAATTTCATTATGGCACTTGTACTGTCGGTACTTACGTCGTAACAGATCTGCATTAGTGAGCTTTTTCTTAAAGGTCTATTAACACTTTGTAGAAAAGCAATACTAATTGCATTACGATGTAATTATTATTTTTATTATATAATTATTACAGATTTGAAGTACTTTGCAGAATATGCTTAGTTTTAGAAGGACCGTACGAGTTAATTGAACTGACCCTAATGAAAGAGTAGGTACTAAGAGTTAAGTATACTCTATCTCTTTATAATCAAGTCAAATTAATGTCTTTAAAAACTTCTATTTGGTATAAAACACCAAAATTCCTAGAATATTAGACCAGAGACATTTGAACTCACTTGATAAATTTGACAATATACATGAAAAAATATTTGAAAGAGCTCTCAAGAAGAGAGAATAAAATAAACCAACAATATCACGTATTGACGTTGTTTTTCAATTGAGCACTACTGACGTTGCTCTTTTGTTTAGCACTGAGAGAAATTTTGGTAAAATGCAATGACATTTTCCAAATTAATGAACCCTCAAGGATTGTTGTGACTTCAGTTTTTACTTCACTCTCCCCTTCCACAGAGCCTCTAGAAGCTTACATAAAAAATAAATTTGACATTTTCTGACCAAAATAAAAGAAGAACGAAACGCGTATCACGGCTCACTCTGATATGCGCATTGAGGCGCAAATATGTTTCGTCCACGAAAGAAACTACGTTGGTGTAGCAATCATGCACTTTAGGAACGGTTTCCACCTTGTGCCACGTAAAGCTGGTATCCCAAGCAATTATTTCATTAAACGGAATATTATTATTATTATTATTATTATTATTATTATTATTATTATTATTATTATTATTTGTTTCGCGAATCGGTTATCATGGGGCCATGCAATACATGCATTTCACCGAGGCTGAGTCATGATTATCGGGTAGGTGCACGTTACTTCTCTCTGAGGGAATCAGCATTAATGTGCTGATTCCGTTTTTATACCCCAAGGATGGTAACCCTAAGGGATGGAGTGAAATTATGACGATGATGATGATGATAATGATGATGATATAGACACACAAACATAGACTCATACAACACATGCCCGAGGTGGGACGCGACACACTGGTCCGAGACTACTACAGCACTAGTGTTTCAGCGATCTCTGCCACCGGATAGGCATTATTATTATTATTATTATTATATTATTATTATTATTATTATTATTATTATTATTAAGATATTACGTACCTATTTAGAGCTAATGTTTCCCGTTCTCTGGTGGGGTAGCTAACAGAAAAGGATGGGTGTAATTCAGATAATTTCGTCTCTCTCTCTTCCTCTCTCCCTCTCTCTCTCTCTCTCTCTCTCTCTCCTCTCTCTCTCACACACACACACACACACACACACACACAAGATTAAAATAGAAAACGCTCGGGCAATGCAGGATTTATCTGCTAGTCAATTCATAATTGCATAGAAGTGAAATACCAATTTTTTTATACTTTAAGGGCACTTCAAGGACACATCACTAAGAAAAAATGTGTTGTTTTGGGCACCACCAATTCCTTCAAGCAATCGTACTTGCGATGTAATCCCAACGAAGGTCCTTACAGAGAAGGACATTTATCAGCCCTAGGCTCGGCAGACGGTAGGGACAGACGCTTATGTCCTTCGATCGGAAACGACAATGAATCACATTCACGAGAGGAAGGTCCGCTCACACTGGCCGTGTAACGCGCGGAGAGCTTGCTCGCTCTAAAAACATTCTCGTGTAAATCAGTAATTTGGGGTCTGCGAATATCGGTTGCCCGTTCTCATTCACCACGTTTGGTCGTGTAGTGTGTGGATGGCAGTGATTTGCGAGCTGAAAAGCCATATTCGTGTTTTACAAATGGCCGATTTATACCGACGTCATTTTTTCGAATGCGTGTGCCGCTTTCGTGTGGAATAATAATGAGGTGCAGGACTGAATGTTAGGACAGAAATAAACGTTATAATAGAATTCGAATGTCGAAGAGACAACAAGCCATATAGTGAGTACCTACATCTCAAATACTATCCAATTTACGCGGAGCGAATAAAATGAATGAGGTGATTCAAATATTTTTGAAAATCATGATGTGATTTGCATGAGATACAACTTGCATGTCAGATTGGAATTAGACGCTGTTAAACATTGTTTGTGGATATCTTCTGATAGTTAACAACTACATTCAACTTTCTATGTTAAGAGTAACGGTGAACCAATTATCAAGAAATTATATTGAAAACTTACAGTGGTTGTAGCGTACCCGAAAGATTATTTATTAAGTTATCATCAGAAAATTACAATCAGTTGTTTGTTGTTAATTTAAAAGTAAATTTTATTTATTGCAAAATTATAGATACATACAAACAAATTTTAGAATAATCTTAGAATAATCATTCATAGTGCCCCGTTGTTCACAATTGTTTTTCGTTTACTTTTCGTTTTTTGTTGTCTTCTAACGTTTTCAATTTCATTTGTTGCTGTCAAGAATATCTTTCCAAGTAAACAATGTTTATATCATACCATTAATAAAAAACAAAGAAAGGTGGAAATGAGAAACTCTAACAAGCACTAAAACGAAACATCCTTTACCAGATGCTTTCATTACCTAATATAGTCTACCACAAATCTACCTGGTCTACAAGTCTTCAAGTCTACCAGATCTACAAGTTTATCACTTGTGTGGTAGTAGTATTGGGTGTTAGATATGGTTTCAGTTTAGAGCAATACAAATGATAAAATGTTCATGTATATGTGGTTTTCTCTAAGGCTTTGAGTCTAGCATGATGATAAAAAACATATGACCGAAAGTTTGCGGAAGTGAATGTTGTATAATTACTGAGAGACTAAAAATAATGGGGGATGTAGAAATTACGAGTTGTCTTCAAAATATAAGCATTATGTTACGTACGAAAAATAAACAGTTTTCCAATGGCTATTTTATAATGAAGTACATTAACGTTAAGCAAACTTTACGCGAAACCTAGTTCCTAGTACCTAGTTCAGAGATTTCAACGAAAATGAGACCTGTGCTATTTTTTGGAGCTCTTTATGATAAGTGAGTAATTTTTGAGAAAATTTAAAAAATGTTGTAGACGTTTCATGCGAAGTACCCATAAAACTATCCGTTTCAAACTCGCAAGGTCTTCAGTTCATCCAGAACAACCAATATTCATTTTGAAGAAGATTGTTGGAACGGTTTAGACGCTAGGGTTGACGACAGACAGACGGACGGACGGACGGACGGACGGACGGACGGACGGACGGACGGACGGACGGACGGATAGACAGATAATGTCAAAGCTGTCAACCAATTTCTACGTATCACGAACCCACACAACGTGGATTTTAATTACACAACGTGTTAGATGATGTAATTAATACATACAGGAACACGTTTTATTCACTCTTATGATATCAGTCTCACAATATACGTTTTCCCGTTGTAAAACCGCCGGATTCCCCCGCAGCATTACAATACTTCCTCATTACTACGTAAGTACATACTATGGCTATAAAGTAGAAAGAAAAACGCAGGTGAGAACGCAAAATCGAACACCCTGTCACAAACGATCTAGCAAAAGACGTTCCACACACTCACACACACACGCAGGATCATCTCCTTGAACCCCCGAGAGCACACAAACGCGGGAGCGCCCTGGCGGATCCGGAAGGCGTCGCAGAGCAGGCCGCCCGGGGCAGGCGCGCACGTGTGAGCGGAGGGCGGCGCAGCCTTGCGGGCGACGGCACGCATTAATCCGGGCGAGAAGGGCGCGGGCGGCGCGCGCTCCGAGTGAGAGGCCATTGTGAACAAGCGCCAACACAAACGACAAAGGCGACGCGACGCCTGCGGATCGCTCTCGCCTCCCGCCCTCCTTCCCTCACAGTGCGGAGCGGCTCGCCTCTCGCTGCGCGATCATCGCTCCGCGCACTCGCCTTCGCGCGGCTCACACGCGATCGAAAGACGTGAAGGCGGCTCTACGCATTCGTTATTCGGCGAACGGCGAGCAACCGCTCGCCGATTCCCGAGTTGTGTGGATTGCTGTTTGCCGAGGGACGAACATTCGATGCTCGCCCTACCCACCGCGTGTCGGTCTTTTAAGGCAGTTCCACACGTACGTCATTCGGCGAACAGCGAGCAACCGCTCGCCGATTCCCGAGTTGTATGGATTGCTGTTTGCCGAGGGACGAACATTCGGTGCTCGCCCTACCCACCGCGTGTCGGTCTATCGGCCACATGAAAGGAAGTGAACATTCACCGAACACATCAGCGGTTCGGGATTGTGCGAGTAGTAGCTCGCTGCTCGACGAATGTTGAATGTATGGAGCCACCTTCAGAGTTTTACCCGTTCCGCTCTACTGTACCGTATAGAAAAAGGCGCGATACGGGAATTTGAAATTCTCAGAATAACTTCTCATTGTTGGGCAATGTTCAACCGATATGAACAGAAATTGTCTTATTACATTTTTGTTCGTAACAGTTATAGATTCAAGAAAGTAGGTGCTGTTGTAGCACCACTAGTTTTTAAAAAATGTAGATACCTTTATTTAAAGATACAACTTTGTAGAAGATATTTTATTTTAAAACAAGTGGTACAAAAACATCACGTACTTTCTCACCCGAATTTGAACATAAAATTACGCGAAAAGAACTCAGATTTTAAAAAAATTTTATAGATATTTTTATAATCACTCGTTGGGAACGAAGTAGGGAAACAAACAAACGTTGTTATTATTGTTATTAAGAGATGTATAATTATTGATTTTTAGTATAAATATATAACTAATTCTATTGAATTAATAATTAATTTATTGTGAGTTCCGGGACCTACAACTTTAAAATACGCCGTATGCAACTGAATGCCTTATTAGAGGCATACAATACATTTCGTATTGTAAATTTCATATATACAATATAATTAACACTGAATATTATTTTATGCAATAACTTATCATTTTTCTTATTAAATAACACTAATACACTAATACTGTTTTTGTCTTTGAATAGATAATATTTTATTTCTCGGCGCATTCAGTGCGCCGTGCAAGAGGAAAGGAACGCGAGTAATTAAAAGTTAGAGAACATATGCATTAAGGGAAAAATACCTTTCTTCGCAATTATAGTCGTAAGAAGACGCCGATAAATTTTTGAAATTTTGCAATTTTTGAAAAATTTGGGTCTTCAACCAAGATGAAACCTGCGCCATTCCCTTAAACGTCCTTCCACTATCCAACAACCAAATTGTCAAAAACGATGGAGCCATTTCTTTGAAAATTTGGAAAATGTCCCCCGGGCTTCATGAAAAGCACCTCCCAAAATTAAAATATCTGTTTCAAATTCAAGGAGCTGCGATACAATCTAAATCGATTCAGGAATATCAATTTTGGAGAAAAAATCGGCTGAACAGTTTAGCCGCTAGCGTTGTTCACAGACAGACGCACAGACATTTTGCCGTCATTCGATTTTTCGTTACCTAGGATCACCAACACATGATTCTGGCTACACCACGATTTAGAGGATTTTTTCCTAAATTTAGCTACTGAATTTATCCGTTTTTTCGTTACCAAAGCTATGTAATAATTTTTTCTGTCGAAAGTTCGCCGTTATTTCCCGCAGCATTACATAATTTTCTCTCCACTCCTTAGTGAGAAAGTAAAAGGTGTATTGGTTTCAGTTCATTTCAATTCTTGGTGTTGATCGTCTGTGACGATCACTTTGGGCTAACCATCTGGGACGAACGCGTTTTGTAATACATGATTATTTTCTGATTGATTTTTGACGTTCCAGATTTCGTTAAACAAGGAAGGGAATACGTAACTGAAACTACGAAGATAGTTCTATACTTCTTTCTTGCAAATCGAAGTTCTTAACAGGGTTCCAACAAGCCGACGTTCTAAGAATGTTTTTTTATTAATGTTTTATTTTCAATCATATTTCAATATAAAATGTAAGCATGATAAAAAACCACAAGCCAATCACCTTCATTGCTAATCGTTACGTATGAGTCGCGCAGCGGCAGTCATGCGTGAAACATGCGTAAAACTGAAGCCCGCTCACTTTCGTTTCTAAACGTTGTTGTTTCACACGTGGACGCAAACACAAGCGTCCGTGGCGCAATCCCGTGTTTGAAATTGTCATTAAAAAAATCTACAATCATACACGAATTTTCTTAGGAATACGTGGTTTTCCGTATCCTCGAATCCCCCAAAGAGCATTGAATATAGTTCTGTTTCACCAACCGTGATAGTTTAGCATTTTTGTTATCACTACCTTTCCTGTTGGGCTCACAGGAAACTAGATCAGTCTTGTCAAGGACAATGCCACGAGTGGGAGTCCGTGGCAAGAGTACCACGATGAAATCGCCCCTCCACGAAGTTCATCACCCAACCACCAGAGACAACGCTATCCCTATTCTAAAGCGGCTGGGTTACTAATAGTTTCCTTTCCCGACGCTAGTTGCGCAGAGAAGCTCGTTACATGCTACGGTGCGACACAGCCACGACCGGTACAAGCCCTTGACACCACTGAACTAGATGCTCTGACTATTTCTAGAGTGGACTAGAGTGGCGAAGGACCGTGAACAGTGGAAAACACTATGTTCAAAATTAAGACGTTCCGTTCAGATGATGTGAAACTTCCTTGCTCTAAGCAGGAGGCCTTTGCCCAACTAAGAGATGTATAGGCTTACAATAATAATAATTGGAAGAAAGGTAAAGTAAATAGATTCGAAACTAGAAAGCTCTCAACTCGTAATCTCGGATATAATGTTCTTTACAAAGATTCTCTCGCTTCTACAAGGTCAAGCGTAAAATATTTTAACGGAATATAGAAAATAGTTATTTTCAAATTAAGTGTGTTAATTAAGTTTCTTTCTTTCACAGTCGAGATAGAGATATTTTGCCGAGACCGTAGGTCGATGTGAAAGAAACGGAAAGTTTACACACGAAATATGAACATTTTTTCTGCAACAGCATAAAAATATAATACAAAACGTTTCGTAAAGTTATATTGGGAAAAGAAGCATGATACCCCCGACAATATAGAAATGCATTCCATAGGGCCATGATTAGAGATAAGTATTCTAAAAACCAATTCAAACTCGTTGTCTAAAACCACGCACAAAGAACTTCTTTTCACGGTATCAAGATAGTTGTCTTGGCAACAACCTTTTTTAATGGATATTAAAAAATGACAAACTTTACGTACGTCTAGCGATGCACAGAGTTGTCTTTTTTTATGCAGTTGTAGAAAGAGGCACTTTTTTTGTTAAGGTCACATCAACTACTATGTCATTAACGATCACTATTGGATGTAACGTTATGATATGAGGATAAAACGAAATGGTGATGTTAGGGGGTGAAAGGACCAACACATACAACCATGCCCGAGGCGAGACTCGAACCCGCGACCCGAAGATCCAAGATCACTACGGCACTCCTGCTTTAGCGATCTCGACCACGGAGCGAACGAAGCAGTTTTGTCCTCACCGTTGGCGAATATTTCACACTGCAAGTCCCCTCTTCACCTCATCACCACGTGCCGTCGCCCCTCCAACCCGAACTCTACACCACACGTCCGTTTTTGTCCGCGTCCGTGTTCTCCCCTCGGCGCCTCGCCCCCCTCCCCTTCTCTCCCTCGCCCCCACCACCGCCACCGCTGCTCCCAGGACGACGACAAAGTAGCGAGCGGGCGGTGCGCGGCCAAGCCCTCGCGTGCGAACGGCGCGGGAGGCGAGCCTCGCGCCTCCGGTTACGCGCGGCTAGCAGCGCCAACAAACTAGAGCACGCTGGAGACAGAGGCGGAAGACGGAGCCAACACAAGGGCAACGAAAGGGGTACACCGAACAAGAAAACGAAATGTTCAAAATGTACGTTAAGATTATGACTTCGTTCGTTATCCTTTACGAGGAAATGTTATTGAATTTACGTAAGTTATGTAAAATGGTTAATCTACGTATATTATGCGCAATCTGTATGTTATGGTGAATGTAATAAATATGTGCAAATAACATTTATGAACTTGCAATGTTGGTAATATTGTAAATGATGTACTCCCTGCGGAAACTCATCATTAACCCAAAAGACTGGAGAGATTCTCTGCATCCATTGTCAGTATTCTGGAACTTCTTGTGTCATATTTACTAGCACGGTGTTTCGAAAGTTGAAAGTAAAAAACGTAGCGTTACGGGAGAAAGTCATAAAATGTAGTAATGAAGATGATGCAAGTGAAAAGTGGAAAAGTAAAATAAATATATTTTAAAACAGTCTTATTTTAAAATCTGCAGTTGTTAATCATATCCACAGTTATCGTTTAATTATAGAATTTTAAAACAGGTCATACCACCTTTCAAGGGGTAGTCCACTACGATATGCAAACATTTCATAAGACACACTTCCAGACGCTTTTATGAGCTATGTTTAATACACTAACTAAAACCCAGGCAGGTAACAGAGTGACTGGTTACTGTATCATCAAAAGCATTTGATTTTTGCTAAATTTATAAGAACGAGAAGTTTGGCGATAAAAAATGTATCAATATTTTCTTTGTGCTTTTGGATAAAAATATAGAACATGAGAATGATAAAATTCGTGTTACTATAACAAGAGGCAAACAAATACAGAATTCAATACAAAAAAAAAATAAAATATTTATAACGCACAAAACAGAAAACAAGATAAATAATTAGGCGTTATTAAAGTATCGAAGCCAAATATTACTACAATCCATAAACAAGCAAGATAGCCAATACTACTGAGAACTGATATTTAGAAGAGATGCGGATTATAAGCATCGATTAAAGGACGCGTTCAGTAAAAAACATGAAGCCAATTAAGTGGAGGTATAACAAAAGAAGACAGCCCTAGAAAAAAAGCAAAAAATGACAACAACAACAGCTAGAGAGAGAAAGAAAATCCACTGTAATAAGAAAGTACAAACACTGCGTCAAACAAAAGAGGCACATTAGCTCAATAACGACGCAGCGTTGGTCAATATCGGAGAAAATGGAAAATGCAGGGTTGTGATAATCACATCGACGGCTTTGGCACAATGAAATAAGAATATAGAACGGACAGAGAGGCAAAATATGTGATGCGAACTATCAATTCATCAACAAGCGACAGACGAAAATGAGGAGTTGAGGCATGAGTTAAAAATAAGAAACATTTGTACTAACTCAAACCAACTATCTGCAACTCGAAAAATGTAACCAGTACCAGAAAAATCTAACCAATGATGGATGAAAAGTCAAACCAATCGGAAAGAACAGAACTCTGACGTAGATATTTAACAGCGTGGAGTGTAAAGGATTGTTCTGAAGTACAACGGAGAGTGTAATAAAGGTACGCAAGCACCGAGTCCATTACAGCGCACTGAGTCCAGTACAGTACAGTAAAGTGATATAATAACAGTTTGTGGCGTAGTGTGCTTCGGGAAATGAAGGGAAAACAACGAGCTGATGTACACGAAGTGTGGCATCGTAACGAAGGACACGGAAAGGGCAATGAAAGCGGATCGCAACGTGACCAAGATATCCGGAGTGTATGAAGAGGATCGAATACACAGAATTGGAGTGGGCTGGCAACAAAGGACGAGAGGGAGGGTGAAGGCAAAGGCACTGGCAAGGGCAAGGGTAAGAGTAAAGGTGAGGACAAAAGTGAGAGCAAGGGCAAGATTGAAGCAAGGGCAAGGGCGAGGGCAAGGGTGAGGGCAGGGGCAAGGGAAAGTGTTAGGGAGAGGGCAGGGGTAAGGCAGTGTGAGAGCAGGAGCGTGGACGAGGGCAGGGGCAAGCGCAAGGGAAAATGTGAGGGCAAGGGCGAGGGCAGGGGCAAAGGCAAGTGTGAGGGCGAGGGCAAGGGCAAGAATGAGCTCAAGGGTGAGGGCAATGGTGAGAGCAAAAGGGAGGACAAAGACGAGGGCAAGGTTGAAAGAAAGGGCAAGGGCGAGGGTGAGGGTGGGCGAGGGGCAAGGGCGAGGAGCAGGGCGAGGGCACGGACAAGGGCGAGAGCGACGGCGAGGGCCAGGCGAGAGCGAGGGCGAAGACGAGGAGGAAAAAAAGACGAGAGCGAGAGAATGGGCGAGGGCAAGCAACGTGCTGGTGACGGTCTCTTTGCTGCTTCCTCTCCCCCCACCGCGCCGCCTCCACCACCCCCACAGCCGCCACCTTCACATCCCCAACCAACACATCGTCCACCGCCATATCCACTGCCGCCAGCATCACACCACGGCCGCCGCCGCCGTGGCCGCCGCCACCGCCGTCGCGACGCCTCCGTCGGGGAGAACCGGGAGCGGCGGTCACAACTTCACAACTTTTCTGCCCCAAGCGGCGGGCGATAATTATTTCCGCGTGTCACGGCCAGTTCGTCCCCGCCCCGACGCCCCGCAGCGCCGCCTCGCACGTGTCGGCTTTCTTTACGCCCATATAAATAGCCGCCCCGGGCGCCGGCACGGCGAGGCGGGCGCCGCACTGAGCAGAATGTGCGATCCAAGGGCACACGCTCGCGAGAGAGTTGTCATTTCTCTTTTCATGTCGAATACGTCATTGTGCTTCGGAACATTGTTCGAAAACGATAGCTACAAAAACAAATTTTGTTCAAAATAATATGAGATTTAAATTTCGTAGTTTAATAAAAGTTGCTGCCTGAAAATTAACACTCTTCATATTTTCTAAAGTTGCGATTAATTTTTACATTTATTGCCTTTTGGAGAATGGAAAACATATTTTAGGTTTGCTACCAGAGTCGAATTAAAAATCCAATATAAAAAACAATAAATAAACGGACCTTCACACTTTTTTGGAAAACGAGTATTACTCTCGAGCCCGTGATTTCCACGCACTGATAGATGAAGGTAAAGAACACATTTTTTTTAGTAAGGAAGGTTCAAACATGTAACTAGATTTTTATATTTTTAATGCCATTTTTTCTATCCCTGCTGAATAGGTTATTATGATACAAAAAGCGATGCAACGGAGTTTTAATTAATGATTCTAAAATCGCATTCATCAAATTTAAAAATTCTTCACTCAAACTACTGTAATAAATTTTCCATCGATGCTTTCCTTAAGTTTCGTTTTCCGACAATCTTGCATCGCCCACTGTGCAAAGGTTAGCAGGACGCGGGCTGCGCCAGTTTTTCCCTGCACGCCGGCTGACAAGGTGATATACCGGCAGCGAGTGGGTCTAGCAACGTGCGAGACCGTGAGTCTTTCGCACGGAACGAGGAGTTGGACGCATCGGCTCCAAACTCCGATTCCCACTCCGCCCCGACTTCTGATCCGCATCGCCGCCTCGCGTTCTGCGCCTTCACAACCTTCATCACTCTTCCGCCAATGGAGTTGCCTCTGGCCTTCTCCATCTCACACATTCACTTCTGTCTTACCCTTCGCCTCCTGTACTCTCTAAGCTTCGTGCCCTTTCGTCCGCATCTCCTCCGCGTTCTCCTCTTCCTGCTCCTTCGCATTCTTCTTCTTCTCCTCCTCCTCCGCGATCCCCTCCTGTATTGCATTTATCTCCTCCACTGCATTTTTTCTCTACCGCATTCTCTACCTTTCAAATAGATTCTATCTCTTGCCGTATCTCCTCTCTTACCCCTTTTGCAGTCTCCCATTCGTCGTAGCACTCAGCCTTTGCGTTCTCCCATTGTTCCTTTGTCTGCGTCTCCACTTCTCATTTCTTCCCCGTCTCAATTTTGTCTTTCATTCCACCTTCCGATCCTCCCATTCCGCCCTCTCCTGTTTCTTCCATTCCTCCTTCATCTTCAGTGTCTCCATATTCTCTTCCACTTATCATTATTCACCTTAGTAGTGGGCCTTTCTTGCTTCCTCGATTTCTAGATTCTTCGTTTCATCTTCGCCGTATATATGAAAAACAATTTCATCTCGTGCCAAATATCGTTCCGAAGTCCCCTCACGTGCGTGGAACGTAAATCTCATTTCTTTGAATTTTGTTCTAGATGACTTCCTTCTTGGTCTCCGGGGACACTATGGTCCAGTTCTCTCGTATATACATGTTATTTTGTAAGTGTTAATCCCTTTCGTTTACCTAGTACAGTTTATTCTTCTTTCATGCACAACATCAAGAAACTTTATTCAACGGTGGAGGTGACATCTTTGAAAAATATACATCAGGTGAAACTGAAAACGGAAAAGGTAGCCACCATTTTTGAATTTTCATAAAGCGTTTTGATCGTTATGTTTTTATGCATCTTATGTAAAAAGACATACATTTAGTTTTCATTAAACCATTTAAATACCAAGCAGAAGATGCTAAGTAAGAATGGAAGAATATCATTTTATGTTACGAAATTTTTATGTGAATGAACAAATTGAAATTAAACGAGTAATCAATTCCAAGTCCAATGAACTCAAATGAATTTCTACCAATGAGACGAGGCGCCGTCCACAAACCATTTTGTGTGAGAAATAGCGTATCCAAACCTCTTCATCAAAACGCGTTCTATTTTCTCGTTGGCGTGAGCAGCCCTATTTGAGCGCTCCAGGAGCTGGAATCATCAGGGCAGCGTTAATATTTCACGTGGCGCGTTTCGTCTAAAACGTTTCGCCGCAGTGGCTCCGTGACTCGCTCCCCCCCCTGGATTCGAGGACGCTGCCGCCTTCGCTTTGCTGCTCCATTTCCTATGAGGAAATGCACCGGCGATAGAGGCGGCAGCGGCAGCAACTCCTGGCCGTGTGGGGGCAGGAATCCTTCTTCCCCCCTTCAAGAAACTTGAGAGTTTTTATGCATCCATTCTTTGCATACTCTAGGTTCCTGTGTCATATTTACTAACACAGTGTTCGGAATGTTGAATATAAGAAGGGTAAGAATAGTAATAGTGGAGGGGACTGGCGGAAATGATAAGAGTGACATTGTGTCGGTAGATAACATACAGTAGATAATCGATGGAATCATGTGATAGTGGTTATGTTAATGATAATGACGGTATTTGGGTGGAGGCCGAGAGAGGTGAGGAGTAAACAGAAAAGATGAGACGATGGGGGGGGGGGAAGGGGCAGGGATACACCCGTGCAGGCAGCACCGGAAATCGAACCCTGCGCCTGCAGATTAGGTAACAAGCATCGGCCGAGACAGAAACGGAATTTTGAGGGAAATGCATCCGGGACTACTGTATGTCGGTGAGAGTAAGAGGGACTAGATGAACAGATGTGAGAAGAAAAAGCAAAAACAGAGCGGAAGAAAATAAAAAGGGGAAGTAAGGGGCTTAAAGCTGCTTAAAGTTAATGCAACTTATAAAAAAAATACATTTTCTCAAACACGGCTCCAAATGTTTTCTATAATCTGTTCCTGGAATGTTGTAAAGAACGGTAAAGAAAATGGTGCAGATCCATTTCCGGAACGTACTCGTATTTTGAAAATTGCAAGAGGTCAATATTGATGATAGAGTTTTTCCTTAAATGATAGTTCCTAAAAATCAATACTTCATGTAAATATTTTTAAAAATATATGAGTAATTTATTGCAAATTGGAATTTCCAGCACATCTATTGCTAGACTCTTGGAGAAATTATCATGTTGGAACAAAACAATGAGAAAGCATGTAAAGGGAATTTGAAATTCTCAGAGTAACTTCTTATTCCTGGATGGTGTTTCTGAGAATATGGAACAGAACTGTCAAATTTTTGTTGAAATATTACAATTAAATAAATTAAATTTTCGCAACTATTAAGGGATGAGTTTTACAAGTACTGGCTGAGAGTTGTTCATAGGAACAGACATTATGGTAGTATAATTTTTTTGTAACCGTTTCTGATACAAAAACAGTACGTGCTGTTGCAGCATCATTAGTTTAAAAAATGTAGGTGACATTATTTATAGATCAAACTTTGTAACATATTGTATTAAGAAAAAAATGTTATCTTTAATATTGGCTATAGTTGTTAGAAGACGCCAAAAAAAATTGTGCAATTTTCAAAAATTCCGAAAATTCAACGAAAATGGAACATGTAAATTTTATAAGAGTTTACTGTTCTACCTAAACAATAAACCAATAATTCCGAGCCATTTTTTAAAAAAAATTAAAATGTTCCCTAGACTTGATGTAAAGTATCCCGAAAAATCAAATATCTATCTCAAATTGAAGAGACCGCAACATCAAGCAGATCGAAGGGGCAAATCAATTTTGGTTAAAATTTTACTTACGATTTATCCGTTAGCCTGATTCATAGACAGTCGGAAGGAAGGACGGATGACAGGACAGATGTTTTGCCGCAAACCAATTTTTCGGCACCTTGGACCCACAAGAAGTGAATTCAGACTACACATTGTGTTTGAGGAAGAAATTTTCTACATATAGGTAGAAATTTACTACTTATATACATGATTTACCCACCTTTCCTTTACCACGGTCCGTCAATACAGTTTTTCTGCAGAAAAATTGCCGATTTCCTCCGCAGTATTGCAATACACTCTTTTTACAACGAGCTTAGTAAAGAATGACAGTAAAATACTATATAGTCGTATATGTTGGTCTTCAATTATACACGCGCGACTGTGATGATTCAGGACAACAACTATTACCATGCAGCGACTCTGACGAGAGGACCTAGGACTCGAGTCCGGGCGGTGGCGGGGTTTTCAATACCAGCTGCATTGCTAGGTCGAACTCACAGCTAGGCCAAAGCCACGATTCTAGCGACGGTCCGCTTAAATAGTTTTCTGTTTTTCTCAGATACCACCGACACCAGGTGAATGCCAGGTAGAAATGGGAACAAATAGCACATAACAAAATGGCGACAGATCACACTTCATCTATTTTTTGTAATCCTTGTGCCTCCTCTTCTCACATACACTGCACTATCTTATATTTCGAGACGTTAAGAGGTCGTCCCGGTAGAAGAAAACAGACCCCTCTGCAGGAGATACCACGAGGCAAGAAAACCTGAAAGCGGACGTTTAGGTCTGTGCCGGAACTCTAATTACAGCCGGGAAGAAAATCCACCACCTTTCGGGATATAACAAGTGTTACACTTACCAGGCAAATGACCACAGCATTTCAAGCGTCGAGAAACCCATAATAATCAGGCAAAGCAAATGCGTACATCAGTAATTCAACAGATTTCGGTCAGTAGTACACCAAAAAAATCTCAGTCCTTTTTTCTGAAAGTTTGTAAAAGTAAGCCCAAAACATCTCTTAAGAAGCTTCCAATCCAGACCGAGAAGACACGCCGGCGCCAATCAAAGCCTCGCCTCGCGGGGGTTGCAGCGAGAGACTGGCAGGAGGCGTGGTGCCTCAACATTCCTTCCTCGTAATGAGACCTGGTCTGGACTCGTCGCGAAGCCTTCAGATATTTTATCGGCGTCTTCGCGGGCGACGGGGGAGGGGGAGGGGGAGAGTGGAAGGGAGTGGGGGCTGTTGGTGGGGGACGGGACGAAGCCACTGCGTCGCGACGCCGAGGGATGAAGCTGTTGGAAGCGATAACGCGAGGTGGAACGCGACAGAGGAGGGGCAGATTACCCACCGCCGCCATCGCCACCGCCACCGTTGCTGTTCCTCCTTGCGCTTTCTGGGACAGTGGGTGCAACACGCGATCATTGAGGACACTATGTTTCCGTTGTTTGGATAGGATGCTTCCTTCAACAAGTATTTTGATTTCCTTGTTATAAACTTTTAAAAAGGGTTCCAATAAATTGATTGATTAGTGATTCCGGGCGTGTCAACTACAGACGTCATTATTCCCGTAAGTGTAGTGTATGCGTTCGCTGGATATAGAGATTCGGCGCCGACCTACCGTCGGCTAGCGGGGTTTTCCCTAACTAGGTACTTCCCCCAGCGGGGAATTGCCCCTACCGGGACAAGCTCTAAGCTCCCGACCGGTCTCCCGACATATGTAAAAATGTACTGCATGTAAGTGCGTGTGTGTGTGTGGGAGGGGTGAGGATAGGACATGGCAGAGGTAGGCAAGATAGCGCAAGGTCCGTGGTCCGTTTGTTACTGCACTGCTCCAGCGTTCGCCTGGTGTCGATCGGAGAAACTACGGAAAAGTACCGATCGTAGCAGCCGGTCTCTAGAATTCTCCTCCAGTCAGCGGCTGAATTCGACCTAGGTACGTAGTGGCTCATGGAGGTTTAGATCTTCGTAGACTGAGGCCATGTGGCCTTCACCAAGAGCATTATCGCCCACCGTGAGCCGCCGGCCGCCTTCGTCGCTCCATCTCCGCCTCGCGCGCCGCCCGCGTATCCTCCTCCTCCTCCTCCTCCTCCGCCGCCGCCGCCGCCGCGCCGCCGCCGTGTTTGGATTCGGGATTAAAATCCGGCCGCCTAACCCGCACGGCGCGAGTCAACCTGCTATCGGGGCGCCGCAAACCACGTTGAACGCTTAAAGCCGATTGCGGCTTGTAAGTAAATTTGAACAGATCACACCCGGCATCGGTACCGACGCGTGGTGGCTCGGGCCCCGGAGGAAGCTGCAAATTCGTTTAGCGCGCGACAAAGTTTAGGAGGGTTCTTATCCAAATTTTCCTCCCGCCTCCGCGCCCTTCGGAATGAAGTTAGCGCGGCGGTAGCTGAAGCGACCGTCGGTAAAGGGATTAATATTATAATATTCACGCTCCGCTGAGGTGATAAGCAAGTTTTATTATTCAAATGGCACGAGTACTTCGCTAGCCGGAGGGAATACGAAACAAGATAAGGCGTGCTCATTCTTGAGGAGACAGAAGACGAGGAAAAAAATATCTCTTAGCCGCGAATACACGGCGAATGAAACGAGGATGTTTAAGAGCCAATATGGAAAGTTGGACGGAAAAGGAAATATTAAAGAGGTTCTACCCTACGGCCGAGATTGAAGTCGACCAATCAGACTGAACTTTTTTATGTTGCCTTTCTTAGAAGAGCACCTTTTGGAGGCTCATTAAGAACAGCTCCCTCGTACTGATCTGTCTTCATTAGAGACCCGGTTCAGCAGCCCAGACAAGACCTTGAGAGAAAAATCGGGAGAGCAAAAAAACGCTCCCGTCGGCCTCTGTTAGCTGGGAGAGAATGGAACGTCTCTTTAGTGTTTGGCTTAAACAAACAATAGATGACATTTTGTTTCATTTTAACAGTACAAAAAAATTACTTTCTTTAACATTTTAAAATGCGAAATTATTTTTATATTGCACTTCCTGCAGAACGAAAAGTAAAAGATATAAATTTATATTGCTTATTAAAATGCTGGTATACTTTAACCACTAAAGTATTTACAAAAGTAAACACAGCTCTCGATAATATCTCAATAAAAATAGAGTAAAACACAATAATTAAAATGTACCTAACCTTTTGTGAAGAAATATTTTTATCTTTGATTGATTTGCGAAGAAGTATTCATACCATTAAACTGTCAAAAATAAATTTGTCACTCGGTCAGGAATCAGGGTCATAAAACGCTAACAACTTAATAGAAAAAACTTCATAAATATTGATCTGTCTTAGATCAGATCTTTCAGAGTATGTTTTAACAGATATTTTTCGTGATGGCTTTTCGCTCGAATAATCCACGTCACCCAAGAGTAACGTTCTAACTATTATTTCAAGGAAATTTATTAACGTGTGAAAACTGTTTACTGTTTGTATGAATTGCATTTGTAACACTATTATAGTGACAAACAAAAATGACGTATGATCCAACAGTCGTTATTAACAAATGATTATTTGCTGACTGACAAATCTTGATTTAATCATGTTTTGGAAGATGATCAAATAATTGCTTTCAAATAAAACGTCGCAAAAAGAAATTAAAGGGAACAGTCAGTAGAATATCGATGTCGGAACTGTATAAATAGAAACGAAATGCGGAATAATTTGCAAAATTTGACACCTCGCCTCATCCGTGGTTGGAGAAAGGAAATTGTTGTAGACATTTTGGGAAAGCGAATAGGCTCGTTACGATAGATAGCCAAAGCTTTCAATGCTGATAAAAAAGCGAACGCTATGAACACTCATATTTAGAGTAACACGAGGCGACTTTAGATGGAGGTTATAGCATGATGTACGATCGTGAATGACCGTGGATGTAACACTAAATAGAAAACTAATACAATGACGGTGCTATATATAATATTTCAGTATTAATCAGGGACGAGTAATAAAATCTTTCTCATTGGGATAAGATAAACATTAATATTATGGTATATCACTGCAAAAAATCCGTCAATGCTTCATCATTAATCGACGCTAGAGCGCATTTTACGTGCCTTTCACTCTTCAATTTTACTTCCAAAAACTTTGGAGCGTTATATTTATGCGCGTAACTCCTCGCAATATTTATCTGGACGTTCAGAGTAATTGTGTACATCAAAGGACAGACAAAATCACCTTCCATGCCGACGTTACATGCAAAACGCTTTAGGAATGGGGACATGATAATAGTTATTATAGATAATAGTTATATCAAGGAATGAAAGCCCAAAAAAACTATTTCCAATCGAAGTCCTCAATATGTACTTGTCGTCAATGTACAGTTTAATCTTAGCAGAAATGTTAAAAGATTGATGATTTTAGAAATTATGTGCATGTGAAAGTATCATAATTTTTGCCGTTATTGTTAATATTAATATCTCGGTTCGTTATAGAGTCGCTTCAATATTTCATTCAAAATTTAAGATTCTGGAACACACAAGTTTAATGATGTTTCATCGACAAGAAGAAATAACAATGAAGAAATAGCCATATAATATAATAAAGAATTTTATATTTAAAAGTAAATTTTGAAACGATCTAAACATAGACTTTACATGATGTTGAAAAACAATCAATCATGCATAGAAGAAGCTCACTTCCACACATGTGCTTAAGAAAGTTACAAAAGTGAACGGAAACTAGACGTCCCAGAGGTGTATCTCTAACTGAGTTGTCCGATTAAATCGTTGTAATGGACATGGGGTTGGGGTTAAATTTTACAATGACTTTGACACAAGAAGTTTATACGGTTCCCAATAAGAATATATTTCCTCTAGTATTCAGTTAGGTAATAGAGGAGGTTAGAGAAGAAGGCAACTGTCGGAGCCATTAAAGCAAGTTGTGCAATACAGGGCTGCCACCTGCTGAAGAACGGTGTCGGGGTGGCCACTCGGCAAGCGGGTGACAAGTCACATCAGGTGACCCGCGTCTGCGGTCTCTCGAACAAAGCATTCATTTCTGAACCGAGAGAGGCTCAAAGTAATAGCTGGTTAGCATACAGAGGACAAATAATGGCGCATAAACTGCGCTTGTTAGCTTGTCATATTGATAGCATACTGGATTGATATAGCTTGTTAGCTTGATATCTTGCAAAATTGCTTCGTTGATCTCTAAAATTATAAATATATATAAAC
Organism: Acheta domesticus; assembly: GCA_031308135.1. NCBI lineage: Eukaryota > Metazoa > Arthropoda > Insecta > Orthoptera > Gryllidae > Acheta > Acheta domesticus. Next base: position 193,560,332 of record JAHLJT010004567.1, read on the forward strand.
CACATGTGTGTTCGCTTGCAATCGACCAAAACGTTAGACAAGATCATTGTCAACATTATAATTCAACATTAGACTGATTATTGATACCAAGCTTTCATTATTAACAAAAAACTGCAGAGTGTGCTAGAAGGTTATTCGACAGGTCGCTTCAGACATTTTAAGTGAAAAATATCGTGTATCAGCAGCTGTGCACTTTACAACCCCTTTTTACCAGCATACATAATTTTTCAGGGAAATGACAGCTGGGGCGTACTATCAAAACAAGAGTGTGATAAGCATATCGCCCGCAATATTTTTCTCAACCCGGTGATATGCTTTTTTTTCTGTATAAAACAAATCCTAGCGCAGGAAGAGAGAAGAAAGGAGACTTCCTGCATGAAATTCCGTCTAAGAAACAAGGCGCGCCCAGGCCCGTTTACTCGCATTGTGCGGTTGAAGACCGCGTTTTCACTCCTTCCGCCGTCAAGTTCTCACTTCACGCTCGTCTGGCGCCTCTCCGTCGGCGAAAGGCACTTCCCGGCGCCTCTTTTGTGGCGCGCGCACCTAAAAGCTGCGCACACTCCCTCGCGGTGCCGCTCTCGCGCGACCACTGTCACGGCAGCAACCGCCCGCCCACGCCCGCCCGCCACTGCCCGCCCCGCACGCTACCTCACGGCCCCGTCCGCCCCCACCCGCCCCGCCTGCCCTCGTCCCCGCCGGCGCCTTCGTCCTCCTCGGCGCAGTCTCCTTCCCCAAGGCGTCACACCCGTCCGCCGATTCCACCGTCTCCGGCGAAACAGCAGCCCTCAATGACGCCGTCCCCACCGACCCAACCGTCTACAATGAGGCAGGCCCCGCCGACCTCACCCTCACCACCGACCCAGCCGTCCACAATGGCGCCGTCCCCGCTAACCCCACCTCCCAAACAACCCAACAGTCCTCACTGACGTTGTCCCCGCCGACTTCACCGTCCCCACCGACCCAACTGTCTACAATGACGCCGCCCCCGCCGCCCCCATCGTCCACACTGACGCCGTCCCCGCTGACCTCACCGGCCCCACCGACCCAACCGCCTACAATGACGTCGTCCCCGCTGACCTCACCGTCACCACCGACCCAACCGTCTACAATGACGCCGTCCCCACCGACCCAACCGTCCTCACTGACGCCGTCCCCGCCGACCCAACCGTCCTCACTGACGCCGTCCCCGCCGACCCAACCGTCCTTACAGACGCCGTCCCCGCCGACCCAACTGTCCTCACTAATGTCGTCCCCGCCGACCCCTCCGTCCACACTGACGCCGTCCCCGCCAACCGCACCGTCCCCACCGACCCAGCCGTCCACAATGACGCCGTTCCCGCCGACTCCACCGTCTCCTCCGCCCCAGCCGTCCTCATTGATGCATCTCCTCCGACCACATCGTCTCCGCCGACTCTGCTGTCCTCACCGCTGCTGCTTTTGTTGCCGTCCCCGCCGCCCCTGTACCGCTCTCACCGCCCCCGCCGTCCGCGCTTTCCCTGCCACAGCAGCCGACGCCGCTGTCCCCACGGTCCACACCTTCCATATCGACCACATCTTCCTCACCGTCCCCGTCGTCTCCATATTCCCCCACCAACCCCACCAGCCTATTCGTTCTCACCGTCTCCGCCGACGAACTTCTCCCCTCGTCTCCTCCGCCTTCACCGCCCCCCCCCCCGTGGCCGCTGTTTTCACTGACCCGCCGGTTCTCGCCGACCCCACCTTCGTTCCGCCTCCTCAGCCCTAACTTCGCCGTTCCTACCGCCACTCCACTATTCTCCCGGATACCATTGCCACTTTACGACCCCTGCATCCTGGACACTCCATCCGCCAGCGTTCACATCATTCTCGTCGGTTTCTCCACTCCTATCGTCCACGATTTCCTCCCTTTCAGTCCCCGCTTCCCCTGTCGCCTCATCGTCTCCGTCGTCCCCGCAACGCTCGACATCTTCGGCACCCTCGAATGCCCAACCGCCCCCATCCGCGGCGTCATCTCCTTCAACTCGGACTTCCCGTCACCTCCGCTCCCGGTCTTCACGCTGCCACCCTCGCGCCGCCGCCGCCGCCGTCGCTCCCTTCATCTCCGCCTTGACTAGGCTCCCCCAACTCCCCACACCACTCCCCTCACTCCGCCAACCCACGGCTCAGTCGCTCCCATCTTTTCTATCGCTTCTTTCCAGCGGCCGGCTGCTCTGATCGGCAGTTTTCGTTGGTTTCTACGATCAACACCAGGCGAATGTCGGAGCAGTACTCTAACACACGGACCACGGTCCGCGCGCGATCTTTCATATCTCTTCCTTGTCCTGTCCTCACGACTTACACATTCACTCACTTCCACTAACATGCACTAAACTACCGAACATGCCGGGAGACCGGTAGGGGGCTTAGAGCTTGTCCCAGCTGGGGCGATGCCCCGCTGGTGGGAGATACCTGGTTGAGGGAAAACCCCGCTAGTCGACGCTAGGTTGGCGCCAGATCTCGCCATTCAAGGGGGATTACCAACCCCTCGTACTGAAAAAATCATGCACTACACGTATTGGAGTAATGGTCTCAGTAGTTGACGCGCCCGAAATCACGAAGAATCAATCTTTCGCTTTCTTTTCCCTCCAGTCCCCTATCGTGTGTCAGCCTCTGCTCGTCCACTCCCTGCACCCCATTCCATCGCTTCAGTCTTCACGCCGCGCGTCGGGGGAACGACACCACGGACCCTTCTCCCGTTTTCGCATCATCGCCGCCAGCCTCTCGCATTCTTATCTTCCCTTTTCTCGTCTTCTTCTGAAATCAGCCACTCTGTCACCTTGACTCTTATAACATATCTGCCGCTCCAACATTCTGGAATGTCTGCCTCACAACCACCTTTTCCGTTCCGTCGGGCCTATCATCTGATCTTACTCGTGGTCGCTAATGCCACGTGTAGCAACATTGCCGCCCCAGGTTTATGACATCTTTTGCTCGACAGTCATTTTAACTCTACCTACCGTCACACCCAAGACCCCACTCATCCCTTAAAACATATCATGCACCGCGCCGCCCCCATCCCTGTCGCCGCCCTCGTGGTCCAAGCTGCCCCGTCGCCCACGCCGCCTCCTTGCCCATGACGCCCTCATTGCCCATGCCGCTCCCGTTCACCACGCCGTCCCGTCGCCACCGTTCTCATCGTCCATGCATCCTCTTACGCAACTCGTGACCCTTTTCTTTCTAATAGGGATCATCCACCACTGTAACCTCATCTAGCCTCCTCCTGTATCCTCAGTCAGCCGCGTGTTTCACCAGCGCCTCCACATCTCTTCTACAGTTTGGCTGGCGCCCACCCTTCCCGCTTCAACCACCACTCAACGTCACCCCACCGACGGTTCGCCCTCCGTTCCTCCTTAGATGAGGTCGCGCGGAAAATTATCGCTCTCCCCTCCACTTTCCTGTCCGGAAATGACGCCCCCCTCCCCGCCCCAACAACAGAATACATCACCAAATTATCAGGCGCCACGCATTTCCGTAACAGCGAACGGGCGACAGCCAGAAAAACGGCGGCGGGCGCGGCGCTGCTGTGCACTTGTCGCAGTTATCAACTTCTCTATCCGTCCCGTTTCTCTCTCCCTTCCTCTTCCCCCTCCCTCCCATTTAACCGAATCTGCCCCTCCAACCACCATCCCCCGCGCCCGTCGCCGCAGCCGCAGCGTTGTAAGCATGACGTGGGCGGGGCGGGGCATGTTTACCGTCGTACAGCCTGACAGGCTGCCAGATAAGGAATGGAGTTCTTAAGTGTAAAAGTTTAATGAAATATAAAAAAAGGCGCCCCCGCTATAAAAGTGTTGTACCGGAGCGCAGCCGCCAGGACATGGCAGTCAGGCAGACGGCGCGGTTCCGCTCCCTTCTGCCCGACTCGTCGGCGTGTCCCTCCTTCCTCCCCCACCCCTCCCCCACCACAGGTGCTTCCCTTCGGCGAATCCGCCAATTACGGCCGCGCCTCCAGAAAATTCATTGCGTCGTACGCGATAATGCTCGGTAATCCGAACGGCGCGGGGAAAACGTTAAGTGCGGCACGGAATAGGCAGAAGCGGCGAGGGTGGAAGCGGGGGTGGCGTAGACGGCGGGGAAGGCAGGGAACGGGGACGAAGGCGGTGGAGGAGGTGGCGGTGAAGGGCGGCGGGGAGGCTACGGTGGCGGGATGGCGGGGGTTGGCGGGGGTTGGCGGGGGTTGGGGGCGGCCGGGAGCGGCGGTGGCAGGGGCCAGCCGTGGGTGGCGATGGGTTGCGGGGGCGTCGACGGGCAGCGTGTGGTGAAGGGGGGCGACTGGGGGCGGCGGTGGTGGGTGGCGGGGGGTGAGCGGGGGGCAGGGAGGTGGCAGGGGGCAGCGGGAGGCGGCGGGGGGGGCGATGGAGGCGGCGGGGGCGCCGGCAGAAGTATCGGTGGCGGCGGCGCCTCTGAGAGACCGTAACGTATGTCTTTATCAGCAAATTACGAGCGGACGTCGGGAGAGGAAGGATCGCTGGGTTTACGCCCGGCGCATGCGCAGAACGTACGGCACCCGACTGCTCTTGTCCGGGCAGGTACAGGGGTCGTGAAGGTGTCGCGCGGTCACTGGTGACCAAATAAACGGTATAGCCAACGCCACCAAATTTTCGTTAAGGCCACTTTTGCAAACTTTTATAGGTTGTGCCATTTTATGGCTGAAAGAGGTAGTTTGGAATACTATTGAATTATTTCACGAGAATTTTATTTCATCGTCAGTTACTTTAAATATTTAAACCGACATTTCTATTTGCACATTTAAGAATTTGATAGAGATTTCCGCGATGCGGTCAATATGTGATGATATATCGATACTGGAGTTAAAAATATCAGGAATTTAGGTAGAAATTCAGAAACGTCAAGATTCGTTTGTAATAGAACCGAAATGTTTACAAAATGACAAGATAAATAACGAGGCGTTGTGACGAGATTTCAGCAAGTTCTGTGGAACCAAGTTGGACGTATTTTACAATCATCAGAAAATATACTCTGATAAAATGCCTAATATGTGCTGAAAATTTCACAAATAAAAATACACATTTTAAATTTTACGGTTACTTGTGAAAGTTAATTTCGTTTCTTCCTTCTTAAAACACGCATTTTAAAGATGTGAACGGCACCCTAGACGAACTTTACACCACTTGGCATAGCCATATCCATGAGAGCAACCCACTCTGGCTTCGAGCACGGGGATTAAGATCACCCCTCGACGATAAAGATCTTCGGAAGTTACGTTGTTACAGCCGACCAACCTTGCCGTCGGGAGAACGCTCGCTGTTCTATGTAATTGAATTTCGAGGCTCAGAATTCCAAATGGGAACAGATTGTTTGGAATCCGTTGCAGGTGCGAAGAGGTTGATAATGCGAGAAAGTAAATTCTTAGCTGTAACGGTTTATCTGAAAATTGAATATTTATGCACAATAAACTTTCAGAGAAAACTAAAGCTTTATGCGATGCAAATTCGGGAACGTACCGTATCTTTCTCCTTTCTTTCAACTTTACCGTTTTAGCTTTTAACATCAAAACACGAGTCAATGATAACAGGAAACGGCCAAATTTCAGATGGACGTTATAATTTTGTTCTTGGACCATTAACATTAACATAATTATTCACACCATTACTTCCACCCCCTACGGTGGCACTTCCGCTTATTGTTGCGTTTTTTAAGCCATTTCCTAATTGAAGTAACTGCAGCAATACATTAAAAGTATAATTATATATTAAAACGTATACAAGGAATATACAACTGAACATGCTATATGTTATTAAAGTTTGATATCTCAATTTTATAATATGTTATAACAAGAAGCAATCAAGTTAAAATTGGTCTGTTGGTTGAATGACATTGAAAAAATTTCTTTGAACTTTTAACAATGTCAAAATTGTTTTGATAGGTTTATGACGTTATTAGTAAACATTATTATTAACCTCAAGTGTTCTATTGCATTAGTGCACTTTCTTGAATGAACATATTATAATATCCCTGGTTAATAAATCATGTATACGAGGAATTATGTAAGTGGGAGATTCCCTTTATTCAGATAAAATTACACTTTCTATTTGTGACATGAAGTACACATTCATATGCTTTCGCCAGAAGATTACTCATGTTACTCTCTTTGTATTAAAAGCTTGAGATATTAAAGGGTTAGGAAAAAAAAATAACTTGTCAATCTTTGTTTAGGTAATACTGACGATTGAAGGGATAAAATTACTACTTATTTAAAGTTACCTTTTCTTTTGCAACAAAGAAAGAAGACACAGAGAAATAATTAACAGTACCAAAAGTACATATTTTCCAGACGAAATAAAACCAGAAAAATTTCTTCCAAATGCTATGGATATTTCTAGAGTAAATGCATTGAGTCTACAACAATGTTTCTGATTTTCCGTGGCAGGAAACTCAAATAAATAGGGCACGTCTAGAAGTGTAAATATCCTTTTAAATATGTATTATGATCATGTGTATACTCTGAACGTTTGAAATACTAGCGTAAAGTAGTTAAACTTACTATATTACACTGTTATTGCGTGCAAGGTCAGTTTTGGAGGTGGGAGACAATTCCTGGTCTCGATAGCAGGTGCGTTTGATTGAAAGCCTGTGTGTGTGTGTGTGTGTGTGTGTGTGTGTGTGTGTGTGTGTGTGAGTGTGTGTGTGTGTGTGTGAGTGTGTGTGTGCGGGGGGCTATGGAAGTTGTAGAAACATGAAATGAGTAGGAGGGAGTAAAGGGCGAGATGAAGTGGAAAGGACGTGTCTGAGGGGAGGAGGAGAGCGATGGGACGGAAAACAGAGGACGGGGCGGGGCGGAAGGTAGGGGACGGGGTGTAAGGGAGGGGATAGGGCGGAAAGGAGGGGAAGGAAGAGAGCGGATGCGGCGGAAGGGGTTAAGGGAAGGGTTATTGCGGAAAGGAGGGGAAGGAAGCAAAGGAGGGAATGTGGCGGAAGGGGTGGGGAGGGGATAAGGGGAAGGGAGGGGATGTTGCGGAAGGGAGGGGGTGTGGAGGGAGGGAGGAAGAGGAAGGGGCGGAAGGAAGGTCATGGGGTGGAAAGGAGGGGATGGGGTGGAAGGAAAGGGATGGGGCGGAGCGGAAGTGAGGGTCGAAGCGGAGGGGTCGAAGAGGGCTGACCTACGGAGGGGGCGAAGTGGAGGAAAGGAGACGGAGCAGCGACATGGGACGGAGCCGAAGGGAGGGAGCAAAGTGGAGAGGGACGCGGTGGAGCGGTAGAGCAGAGCGAAGTGGAGGGGACGAGGCTGGGCAGGGGATGGGGCGAGGTAGAGGGGAGGTTCCGGAGCGGGTGCATACCGAGAAGACCATGCCGCACGCGGGAGGAATAGACTGGGCGGGGCGAGGTCGAGCGGGGCGGGGCGGGGCAAGAAGGAACAAGGCGGATGGAAAGGATAGGAGGTGGCAGGAGAGCGAAGGGCGAACGTGCATCAGACGGAGCGTCGGGCGCCATAGCTCAGCTTCAGCGCAAACGAAGTCTGCGACAGGCAAATGGCAGCGACGTCGGTTGAGGGAGGGTGAATGGTAAAGCCGCACGGTGCGGCTCGAGGTTGGAGACACACGAGAGAGAACCGCAAGACAGCAAACTCAGAAAGGTGGAGTGGTGGTCGGAAAGGATCAGAGGGGTACGTTTGGTGCATGAAATCCAATATCAAGTACACAACGATTTTTCTGATATTTGCTGGCATGTAATACTGAAAATGCTTCATGTTAGTCTTCTTTCGTCATCACTAATACTTATTGTAGTGCTTGAAGAAGTTTTACTTACATATTTTTAATATTCCTCTCACAATTTTTAAACACGATTGTTTTATTATCATCTACTGTTCTTCGTTCCTTTGTCGTTGATTTCTTCAAGGTTCTATTTGATATCATGCACACTATGCGCATTACATACGTTGGATATGTTTTATATTTTATTAGACATTGTTTAATGACACTTATTAGAATGTTTTATTTATTGAACTATTTCTTGATTTTTTTAAATGTTCAATCCCAGACTACTTTTCATTAAATTTAAATCTTCAAAACTGCTAAGGAATAATGAGTCAACCAGTGAGAGTATAAGTCGGCGCGGATCTCCTCATAGAGAGGGAGAAAATGACCGCCACCTCCCGCGATAAAAACATGCATTACACTTACGGAATACGACCTTAGGAATTGACGCGCTCGAAATCACCACCAACTACAAATGAATGAGTACGAGGATTGGGATGATGCTGCAGATTCGATTCATATTAGTGTAAGAAGCAACTCACGCATCGATTACACATTGAAATCCTCTCTGCCCTACTCGACAACTTGAACCCATATGATTCAGATCGACCCAATTGTACAGCACTGCTCGAGATCTCGCGCCAGCGACCCATCCCCCAGTGGAGATAAGGCGGAATGATAAATAAGGCGAGGCGCAATAAGGGGTAAGAGACGAGGATGGCGCGGTTAGACGCGAGTGGTACCACGCGCTGGGTGCGCCCGTCGAGGCGACGTGCGGAGAGCGGCGCGCGGCGGGCGCGGACGCGCGCGGCATTTTTCTCGCGTCACCGCTCCGAGCGGAGCGAATTACTTCCCGAAGAACGACACCCCCGCTTCGCTGCAGCCGCCGGCGCCGCCCCCGCCTTCGCCCTCGCCTCCACCCTCGCACCCGCTCACGCCATCGCCCCACGCCCTCACCCACGCCCTCGCCCTCGCCCTCGCCCTCGCCCTCGCCCCCGCCCCCGCCCCCGCCCCCGCCCTCGCCCTCGCCCTCGACCCGCCCCCGTCATCGCCCACGCCATCGCCCACGCCCTCGCCCTCTCCCCGGCCCTCGCCCTGGCCCTCGCCCCCGCCCCCGCCCTCGCCCCCGTCCTCTCCCTCGCCCTCGTCCTTGCCCCTGCCCTCGTCCTTGCCACCGCCCTCGCCCTCGCCCCCGCCCTCGCCCTCTCCCTGCCCAAGCGCCCGCCCTCGTCCCCGCCCCGCCCCAGCCTCTGCCCCCACTCTCGCTGCCGTCGACGTCGTCTCTGCTGGGAAAGGCGACACCGACGTCGACGGGCGAGGCGTGACGGGGGGAAGGAGAGGGAGGCGGGGGCGGGGCGCCCGAGATGGATGGTCTCGAACCCGCGCCCCGCGGTGCGGAGCGACATCGATCGTCACGCCTGTCGCTCGTGGGTCCTACCGCTATCACCGGGGCGGCTGCCATGAGGTGAACATCAAAACCGAAACTACGCCGCATTAGGAAGCATGGGGGTTAGCGCACCGGCTTGAGAATGGGTGGCCTCCAACTGGGTGCGCACCGCTTCCAAGTCGAGGCTAGTGCAATGGCTTCTGTATGAGGGCTACCTCACAGGCGAAAGTATTGGGACTGAAGCACTTCTTCAATTATGGGGTGCAACTTTCTTAAGGGGCCAGTGCCTAGCTTACATACGGAGTCTTATCTCACTCGCTGGGTATGAGGCCTAGCATCTCGCTTCCACAGAGGTTTGCGCTCTGGTAAGGGGTGAGGGCTACCGCCTGGCTTTCGTAAGGGGGACCAGCAGCTGGAAGGCTAATGCCTAACTTGATTAAGGGGGAGTTGTGCACGAACTGGGAAAAAGCTCCTTGCTCTGTACTAGAGCTATCAACACCTCCGTACCGCCGTGTTTCAATAACCAAGTTTACAGTGTTCAGACCTGACTGAAGGCGGTAGGTTTTGCAGGGAGGGTCCCCGGCGAGGAGCGAGCAAAATTCAGTCTCTGTTAAAATCACAACCTGATGAGATCTCACGTTCTGCTGACCACGTAGTTCGCACAGTAGTCTGACATCTGAGAAAGAGAGTCACTCCCTACAAGGCTGCAAGGGACAGTACGTAGTCAGACGTAAATTTAGGCAGACGTTAGTTGAAAGAACAAGTAATTCTTTTGCTAGCACCTTTATTTTAAAAGATCTTGATTATTGAATATAATTTTTGATTTCATGCTGTCGTAAATCAAACGCAGATAAAATTGAAAGGTATCGTAATGTATAAACTTTGTATCACTATTTTACAAGTTTAAACAATGTTTTTGTATATTTAACATTCCAATGGTAAATTGAATTTTTTTTCACAATAGGCAGATGTAAGGTGTCTTGCTATGTTTTCACTTTTTCAGCATTATTGTTTTATGTCAAATGTATGTAAAGTGTATTTTTGTATCTAACAGCCTTTGCGTGTGATGTTTTAATTGTATATTTCCAGTGGTACAGGGTTTCCTGAGTTCAAGTATAGGTCACGTATCGATACTAGGTAGAAAATTTCCAAAAACATAGAAAAAACTTAGAAATCGCAAGAGTTGAACTTGTATTTATTTTTCTACTTTCAAGATTGAATTTAATTTTGTCATTTTATTTAAAATTCAGGTAACTCGACTTTCTTTTTTTTAAGCGAATAGAGATGATAAAAGACGTCCCCACTCCCTGGTCGAATAGTTTTTAAGATATTAATCGAGCTATTCATTATTCGCTTCGCGCTGCCCGCGGACAGGTGCGTGAGAGGTGGGAGCGTTGATATTACGCAGAGAAAGGTAATATCATACGATTAACTTTCACGACGTTATGGATAAAGCTAAAATGAAACACGACCCGGGAAATCTTATTGTTTCGATTAAATAAAACTAACGGAGATAGAACAGTACGTATTTTCTCTCCCGTATTTTTTCGCAAAATTACGCGAAAAGTACTCACGTTTTCGAAAAATTGTACATGACTTTATTTCAAAATCTGTCTTTAGGGGACAAATCTAATTCAGGAAAAAACATCCTCTCTTCAAAGTGTAGTTGGAGGAAGGCGCCGTAAAAATTTTGAACTTTTGCAATTTTCGAAAAATTAGGGTTTTCAAAGTTCATGAGACACGCACCAGTCTCTTAAACGTTCTTTTTATTATACAAAATACCATCAAAAACGATGGAGCAATGTTTTTTGGAAAATGTTCTAGGGGCTTCATATAAAGGACCCCCCTCCCCCCAAAAAATTAAAATATCAATTTCAAATTCAAGGGGACGCGACATTAGTCAGATCTATCGGGAATATCAATTTTACAGAAAATCGACTGAACGGTTTAACTGCTAGCTTTGTTCATAGACGGTCGGCAGACAGACGGACTGACAGACGTTTTGCCGTCATTCGATTTTTCGCTATCAAGAACCCAGAAAAAAGAGATTCTGGCTCTACAATGTGATAAAGGATTTTTTACTTCATTTAACATCTACACTGTAGCGAGAAAGTTGAAAAATCCGAGGTACGTGTATCTGATATAGTGCGACTGCCTAAGGATTAAACAATTAATAACATATTTCAATAACACATGACAAAGCATATTTTTTCTATAAAGGATTTAATATTGATAAATTTATTTCAAGATTTTTTAGCTGAAAGATAGTTAAAAGGAATTCTACCTAAAAACTAAAATGACATTTTTAATATTCTGTTTCTTCACGAATGCTCACAATAGTTTTCAACATCGTAATAAACCGATTTCTGGTATGTCATATCCAGAGCTCAACAAAATACTTTTCGTTCTGAGAACATTACCACCGATTGCGTGTATGCTTTGTGAAACAAATTTACTTACTATCTTTCAATTACGAAAGCACTAACTAATATTGTAGATATCACAGTATCGTTTTCCTCGGGTCCTCCTGAAGTTAGTGAAGCTATGTTAAAATGATATTTTGCTCAAACAACGGTAGTTTTCTATTCCTAGAAACACTTATTTGCGAGAGCAACTAAAATCTATCTTCTAGGAATAGAAATTTTGTATTTGCTGTTTCAGTACATTTGGTTACAATTTGAATCAAAATAACGTAATATAATAGTTCTCAACTATCTCTCAAATAAAGGCAACAATTAAACAGAATACGTTTTTTTTATTTCACATTTTCTCATACAACAAGGCAAGCGCTTTATAAGAGTAATTGAAAACTGTCAGTTAGCACGCGTAGTACTAAGAATTACAAACAGCGACTATATTCCCAATGGAGACATCACATTCAATTATATGCGATAAAAATGGGAAAATAGGTTACAGGTTACAATTACAGGGGGGAGGGAATTCACAAAAATTAAGTTTTGGAAATCATGCGCTTCTCTTTAGGGCGGTTTAAATTTATCTTCTGGGAATCTCGAATTGATTCTTCAGCGTTGGCTATAGGTTTTTTTCTAGATTGAATATGGAAGTTGCAAGGAGGATGATAAGGAAAGGAAAAAATGATTTGATTGGTGTCTGATATAATGATCAGTCATCTGAAAAACAAACTCATTGTGGAGTAGTTTGTTTGATCGTACATGCACCAAGGTACTTTGACAGCAGTGCGAAGGGTTTTATTTTGGAATGTTTGGCACAATGGAGATATGTTTATTTGATATATTTATGGGATCAAATATTATGCGTCATATTTTTTTTTCAATTATAAGCTTACGAAATTCATCTTTAGTAGTTTTACGCGTAGTGTATGACTTCAACAACCGAAGCTGGTGGATTCAGTCCCTGCTCGGTACGGTGGATTTTTGAAGGAAAATCTTGACTGTTCCATGTCATGCTTGTGACATGGAAAAGAACACATTTGTTTGGAAAAACTAAATCAATCTAGCGGTATTCCATCCTAACAAAATCTTACGAGGTACTGAGATACAATTCGAAAATTGTTTACAGCAGCATCTGCATATAAAATGATATTCACATCCAGGCTCTCCAAGGGACCCGAAAGAGACTCACTTGCTCGAATGATCCGTACATGGGCCCCAAGCATCGGCGCCTCGGAACAGAACACTAAAATGGCTACTCTCGATAACTATCACGATCGAAAAATAAAATACACCCTTAAAAATATTATTTTTATTTGAGAAAATTTGATGTAATACAGTTTTAAAAAATGTCTTACAAATAATGAAAATGTGAAATACTATGTACGGAAATCTACATCACAATCAGTTATTTCATTCATCCGGCGTAATAATCTAAACTCGGTGTTCGATTTCAAATAAGAATCTGAACTCGAAGCCTACGATTCTAGGATCCATATATTTAGGAACTCTCTCTTCAGCAAGCTGTGATTACGAACATCCAATACGCCCCAAAGAGTCACGTAATCGTTGTAGGCCTGAAATATAACTGTCATTCCGCCGCACGCAGAATTCCGGTATAATAGCCACATTACGGTTCTCTATAGCCGACGAGCCTGCGGGCTCCCGCTCCACTTGCTCTCCTCTCCTTCGTCAGGGCCTTAATTACAATTAGTTACGCCGTTATTCCAGTCGATAGCCTTCGACGTTAATTATCAGCGGTCTTAATCCGATTCCGGCGAACTGAGGGCCGCCACACGCGGCGGCCGTGGCGACGGGGACGGCGCGGGAAAGGTGGAGCGAGAAAGTGAGGGTTTGGCCAACATGACTATTGTAGGCGGTATGAGTGTTGTGGGTGGCATCAGTGCTGACGGAGGCGAGGGCGAAGGGAACGTAATGGACGAGGACGGCGTGGGCGATGGATGGAGAGCAAGAAAGACGCACAAGGTGACCGCAGTAGCAACGACCGCGGAGACCGGGTGGCGGGGACCACAGGGGGAGCCCGGGGGCCGAGGACCGCGGGGGAGGGCGGGAACCGCGGGGGGGGACCGCACGGGGGCGGGGACCGCGCGAGGGCGGGGATCACGCGGGGGACGGGGACCGTGGGGGAGGGCGGGGACCGCGGTGGACGGAGATCGCGGGGGAGGGCGGGTACGCGGGGGGCGGGGAACGTGGGGGAGGCGGGGACCGTGTGGGGAAGGAACCGTGAGGGGCGTGGACTGTGAGGGCGAGGACTGTGAGGCGCAAGGACCGTGGGGCAGGGTCGGAGAAAGGGGTCCAGGGGCGAGGGCTATGGGAGGCGGGGACCGTGGGACGGAGACCGGGGGCGGAGACCGGAGGCGGGGACAGTGGAGTGCCGGGACCGTGGGGAACGGGGACAGTGGGGGAACCGCGGGGACAGAGAGAGAGAGTGGCGGGGGGGCCAGCGGCAGCGCGGGAAGGAGAGGGGACGGCGGGCAGGCAGGCAGAGGAGTGTCAGTGACGGACGCTAGTGGACTGGTCAGGCTATCAGCGGTGGGGGAATGAAGCAGCCTGCCGACAGCTTCGATTCGAAGGCAGCGGCCATTCACTGGCGCGTTGCCCATTCACCAGATCGCCCCTTGATAAGAGGACTTCGTGCCCGCGCGGGCGGGGGGCGGGGCGGGGCGGGGGCAGGGGAGGTTGGCCTGGCAGCTGCGGGCATGAAAGAGCGCCGAGCGTTCGGGCGGATGAGCGATCGTGTTCCAAGTGAGGGAGTGAGGAGAGAGCGTGCCAAGGGTGCAAACACACAGACACACACACGCACACACACACACAGGCACACACGGAGAGAGATTCACAAATTCTGAAGTTGTGGTGATATAGATAAACAGACGGAAGATTGCTACTTCAAGTAAATTCAAATAAAATATTAAAGGATTTTGGACTAAAGCAAATATATGTAACAAAATTTGGGGGTGGTTAGAGACAAACTAGTTGAACTTGTAGAAATGTGGGCAACTTACTATTTTGAAAAATTAAAAAAATCGGTAACTAATGACCTAGGAATAAGAAAGGAAATACTATCATTATCTCTGTAAGTGGTGAGTCAAATACGAAAAATTTAATTATAATGAATAATAATAAATACCGCGAACAGACAGGAAGATAAAAGCAATAAAAAAGAACGAATAGAGAACTCAAAGGCAGAGTAAAATACAAGGTAAAATTACATGGTTTTAGAAATGTGTTTGTCCCTTCCAACTTCATAATACAAAAACGAACGATTTACATTCAAAATCTGCGTTCCAGATGAGGAGCACGATAAGCAAAGTAATTAAGGGATTATCAAGGCGGAAGGATCTTCTCCAAGTTGAAAAAAATACCGCAAAACCAAAAATTAACATTTTTATTTTTTCATTGCAGACTACCAGTTGGGCGAATAGATGAACGATATTTTTCTGTTTTTCTTGATATAATAAAGATAAAATATATATTGTAAACATTCTTTAGACTTTTACATGCGTCTGTTAAGGAATGTATAGAGGTCTGAATTTTTCTAAGCCATTTTGTAGGACTGACAAAACATCCACTCAACGCTCACAAACAAGAACACATCAATAGAGATTCGAACGTCAGCACGCAATTTGTTAGTTTCAAAGACGAATGATGTAATTTTCAAAGGATAAAGGAAATCCACTTCCAAAGCGCGTGACACCAATATAAGGTCGGATAACAGATTTTTTTTTCTTTTATTGAAAAGTCCGTGTAACAAAACAGAACTAGCGTTTGCTAAACCTAATGGGAATGTACAAAGGGAATTCTCGAGAGATGGTCGTTTTTGTAACCAAGCTGTGTAGAGAGTGAAATCGATAACTGTACAAATGAGGTTGGTCAGCGACCTCTCGATATTTCCGGCGCTAAACCTGCAGTGCCGTCCGAGCGGCGTCAGCGAGTGCTCGCCTCGTCAAGCCATTGGCCACGCCTCGAGATGGATATCGGCAGAAGGCGACAAAAACTACACACCCGTTATGTAATAGTTTTTACGAGGTAAAAACCGAGATACTCGAATGGTTGTAAATTTAGCCCTAATGATTCCTGATAATACTCGAATCTCTCATTCTAAGATGCTACGATTAGAATATGTAAAAACTTTTATCCACTTTGTTAAAATTTTAAAATACTACAATTTTCTTTACGTTTGATTTTAGTTGTTTAAAGTGGATAAATTTCATTATTAGTAGCACCTAAATACTACAGGACAAAAAGGGAACCTGCCATCTTTTGTTGAATATTCGTTTTTGACATATAACAAATTTTATTGGAAGTTCATCAGTCACCCATCGGAAAGAATGCTCAACAAATAATACCAATTACATTTTGAAAGCAGTACTTTAGATTTAATATTTTTTAACGAATAAAATTTGCTCCCTTAAGGTATTTGTTTTAAATTTTGAAGAGGGATTCTTTCTTTTTTTCAAATAGAGGTTTCAAAAGTTTTGCCACAGAAATATGCATGACTGATAACAGATTCCTTAAGTATCTTAAAAGATTTTCATACCAAATTGTTTTGTCACCTCAAACATGAAAATTATTTTCGATAACAGAGATTATGCAATTAGTAGCATTGCAGTAAAAGAGAATGGATATACTAACATGATCAAACGCCGACAAATAACATCATTAGTGTAAAATGTTAATTCGCGTTGAACTTTAATATATTTTTCACACTTCATTCCTCAATTTTTCGTACTTACTAATATTACAAAAATCCTTAATTTTAAAGTTATATATTGAAAATATTCATGTACGACATAAGGTAATACGATAGTTATATGATATATTACAAAGAAACACACATTTTTGTCTACAAAAGAATCTTAAAATTTACGCTAAAAGTTTATAAATTTTTAAGTTTCCTTGTCTTGCATTAATTTACCCAAAAATATCACATTCGAAAAGAATACTAAGTTTGAAACTTAATACTAGGTATATTCTTTCAATAACTCATTTCGTTTCAATACCTGAGCTCAGTTCCGCGAAGTGATGCGACATGGATAACAAATCGTGGAGGTCATTTCGGGCGACAGAGTTTTGCCAATAAAGGTTGTACAAACAGCGTTCCTTTGGTTGCAACTTATGAATAACAATGCTACCATTAGTTATTATTTCATATTTTAACTTTCATAGTATTGTGATCATAGGAATTTTTCATTCAGAAACAAAACATTGGAAAAGAAAAAAAACATCGGTGTTAAAAAACATCGGTGTCAGTACATCGATATTTCTACAAAAAAATTGATGTTTTGAAAATATCGACGTTTCTACAAAAGAGAGGTTTTGCACCCTCGAGCGTGAAGAACTATCGATCTTCTGCGCATGAGCAGATGTACTAAACTGATGCGAAACTTGAACTGCGCATGAGCAGAAGATCGATAGTGCTTCACGTTTGAGGGTGCAAAAACTTCCTATTGAGTTTTTGAAAACATCGCCATCGATATCGCATCCCTCCTGCGTCTAAAAGCAAACGAGCGTCCAACAAGCGGGGCTCCCTCTGACGAGCGCTGCAGCCACCCGGCGAACGCAGCAGGCGCCCATAGACGGGTCGCGCGCAGCGGGACGGCTGGTATGCGTCCAAGGAATGCGGGCGCCCCGCTGACGAGCATCGTCAGAACGTCGACGCGCGCGGCACAGAAAGGGTGGATTGGATGTTTGGCGGTCGGAACGACGGCGGGCAGTGACGATTCCGAATAATTAGCTTTCAGCCTTTCTGGCTCTCGGGAAGAATTCAGATATGTCGTGCGCATACGCACTCGCTGGAATGAAGGGAGTGAATTACGCTAATAGATATTGCTGTTGAGTTTTAGTGAAAAAATATTTGTTTCTGCGTACACACGCAAAACATTCTGAAAATTAGTAAAATAATTATTCTGAAAATTAGTAAAAGTATTATTCTATGCCTGCGAAGAAGAAGTCCTATTTGATGAAAAAAAATCAGAGATATCAATTGTAATTCATTTCTTATCTACAAAAAGCCTAGTCGTAATATGGGTCAGTGAGGAAAGAACGACATGACATCGATGGTAAATGACGCGACGACTACAAAATAAGAAAGGAAATAAATGTGGTGGATTCGACAAAACCTAAAAGCAGAGGGAGCCTAACCAGACAAATTGAATCAATCCCGTGCAAATACGATTAATGACAATAGTATCGCTGATCCACCATGCCAGCAGTCAGTCAAAGGCAAAGTCCGGTGATTGGCAGATTAATTTTATTTATATATATTTACTGTCAAAAATAATTTGAAAATTGACGTATTATGGAGAGAAGCGCAATCTGTGGACGTTTTTTTGTCCTCGAGGATCTCTGTCCGAAGTTCAATTATTCTATTATTTTATTATTAGCTACTATAATTCTCCTCCACACAATGGCTGATCTCGACCTAGCTGTCTAGTTAGTGTCTAAAATCCTGGCACCGTCGAGACTCGAACCGAAGATCTATCAGTCAAAGACACTACAGTGACACCAGTTGATTCCCTAAGCCACCATTGCTAATGGTGAACGATTTTTAATTAACATTCCTTACAGAACTCAAGAAATTGCACAGTGAAGCTGTATTTATGTCTAGAAGCAAAACAAGGTTACATCCAATTTTTTTCTAAAAGGATCAGAGAAACTGTACGAAAAACCTAAACAAGATGGATAACAAAGATCGGAGGTCATGTGGATCAAAACATGCCAGAGCCGCCGGAAGTCGGCTTAAACGTTTATCTTGACTTCGTACTAAGCCAATCTCTTGTATGGTGTGCTTCTACGATGTATGCCTGGAAGTGCCGACGGAAGTCCCTGAAACCATGGATCAGAGCACTCAAACCACGGATTCAATTCCGACAGGTGCCGCAAACTCTCAGTAGTGTAATACTAAACTGCGACTGTTTTTTTAGTGGATAGTTCCTATAGTGGATAGTGGAAAGTTCTTCTCGGGCGACGGTCCCTCAATCGTCGGGGAACGGTGCGCTGAACTTCCTTGGGAACGCTGATCCAGCTCTCGCCCTGCAAAAGGCACGCCTTCCAGTCTGGTTGAATAGTCGGTTTGTGGTGGCTCGCTCGATGCTCAGTCTCAAACAGAAAGTGTTTGTGTACGACACGTAAAATGTGTCAACCCCCTTACGTGCATCGTATCCTGGAGCCTTTCTTCCAAATGTTGACAAATGAAGTATTTACGATCATTTTCAAAAGGACTCCGCAACCGCACCCAAAACTTCAGTGTCCCTAAGGGTTTCCTTAAGGGTTTTAGGGAGACAGAATTACACACGTGGTTTCTGGCCTGCACGCTCTTCTGATCTTTCTCCTCTCTAACGATTTATTTTCTTAGAGTTTTCTGAAAGATACGTGACAAATCCCCACAAGGAAGAATTACGGCACAACATACAGGAACAGATCTCTGCAATAGCACAGAACATTATTTACCGAGTACAAAAAAACTTGTGTAGGTGTTAAGAATGCATCTGAGCTGATGATTAGCAGTACCAGCATCTACTGTAACGAGAGCACAATTTAAACTTTCTGGTATCGAATATCCACCTTCCCTCTTCTGCAATTCTACCGGCCGCCCTCTCTCGACTTCCCCGAGGCTAAATCCTCGAGGGACCGGCACATTTATAAAATGGCCGTACTGTTTAAGCAAATTTCTGGCACCTTCCTGCGATCACCAGTACCAGTACGCTCGACTGTCACAGTACGCTCAACTGTAAGACTTCACCAGTACCCTCAATCACCAGTACGCTCAACTGTAAGACATTGCCTTGGCCCTTGCTGCTACTGATGTTGATAATAATCGTTTAATGAATCTGAAACATTATTGTAAAGTACGACTCTCCTGACATTTTGACTGACAGAAATGACAAATTAAGTGATTTGTCCTCTCTCTTTAGGGTTTCACGTGTCGATCTCAGAAGTAGTTACGATAGCCAGGGCTCTAAACCGTTCGTGAGCGGAACATGGTACGAGATGAGACCAACACGCAAACGATTGTTTGTGATGAGATGGTGACTTGTTTAGTAATATAAATAGTATAACAAGAAGATCGTTTTACGCACGAATTTTCAAAAAATATTTTACTTTTCTTTTATGACAATGGACACAGTGAAAGAACACATCCCAAGCAACTATCGATCTTTCTGTCGAACATGGTTTTGATAAGAGCTAGGGGCTCAAACCGTAGTGGCTTCATGCCAAGGGTCAGCAACAGCGGATATCTCCCGGAACGGAAAAGGGCTCTAGATGAGGCCCGCAAGATGCAACACGTAGGACGAGGGCGTGTCGGAGACTTTGAATATGACGTAAACCATAGCTTGCAGGGAACAAGTTAACGTTTCAATAACATAAATTGGCACATACGAAGACATCATATTTAAAACCCCTTGCCAAAATTATTTAAATAACTCTTTTTTAAATTGGATAGCCCGCAATGACTCTATCGACTTCTCTCACAATGGAGCTTCTCACATGAGCAAAACACCCAAAATTTCCACTCCACCGCAGAGCGACAGCGTGTTTACCGCGGAGCGGAAACGGGCACAAAATGAGGCGGAAGGGCGGAGGTGGAGGGATGGGCGGGGCTCGCGCGAGTCAGCGACGGCAGCCGCAAGACAGTTCGAATGGGCGGGCGTACGGATGGGCAGGCGCGTGGGCGGGCGACGTCGCGTGGTGCGGCGCGACCAAAATTATTGAACTATTCTTTTAAAAAATTGGATAGCCGGCGATGACACGACCTTTTCTATCGACGTCTGTACTTATTGAGCTTCTGACAAGGACAAAACACTCAAAAATTTGCACTCCGAGACGGAGCGACAGCGCGTTTCTCGCGCGGCGGAAAAGGGCACGAAATGAGGCGGAAGGGGCGGTGCTCGCGCGAGCCAGCGACGGCAGCCGCGAGACGGTTGGAATGCGCGGGCGGGCGGACGTGTGTGTGTGTGTGTGTATGTGTTTGCGTATGTGTGTGTGTGGGTGGGTGGGTGGGTGGTTGGGTGGTTGGGTGTGTGGGTGAGTGGGTGAGTGGGTGGGTGGCGGGCGGGCGGGCAGCTTTGGCTGGGCGGGCGGGTGAGTGGCTGGCTTTGGCTGGGCGGGCTGGTGGCTGTGGCTGGGCGGGGGGTGGCTGTGGTGGGCGGGCGGGTGGCTTTGGCTGGGCGGGTGGCTTTGGCTGGGGCGGGCGGGTGAGTGGCTGGCTTTGGCTGGGCGGGCGGGTGGCTGTGGCTGGGCGGGGGGTGGCTGTGGTTGGGCGGGCGGGTGGCTTTGGCTGGGCGGGGTGGCTTTGGCTGGGCGGGCGGGTGGCTTTGGCTGGGCGGGCGGGTGGCTTTGGCTGGGTGGGTGGGCGGGCGGGCGGGCGGGCGGGGCGGGTGGGCGGGTGGGCGGGCGGGCGGGCGGCCGAGTGGCTGGCTGGTCGGTGTAACGTCAGACTCTGCCAACACTTTTTTTTGTAGAATCTTCCGTTACAATTACTGTGACTACTTATTTGTTTTAAGCAGTAACACTTCAATTCTTAATTTATTTTAATTTTATTTTAAATTTCTTTTACAATGTACATTATAATTTTGCACCTTTTTTGTACAACTCTCTCTTACGTATTTCGTTATAGGAACACGTTTGTTCGTTCAATTCTCTCTCTGTATGTCATCAATCTTCGTTGCTAACCTCATTCTCTAACAACCTCGGTACATCATATGTTTCTTATTTATCAAATAACAATTTTAAAAAATGTAAATAAACATTGGAATTGTGCGAAACGTTACAGCGGGTCGGTGGGTAGGAGGGTGGGTGGGTTGAGCGGGGGCGTGGGGCGGCACTATTGCGGCGCGCGCACGGTCGTCCCCGCGCGGGGCGGTGCGGCGCGGCGCATGATAAGTGGTGCATGCGTCGGCCCGGCGCGGCAGGCGCGCTGATATTGAACGCGCTCGTCACCGACCCCGACGGCCACGCGGCGGCGGCGGCGGCGGCGGCGGCGGCGGCGGCGGCGGCGGCGGCGGCGGCGGTGGCGCGCGCGCGGACGAATGGACCGCCGCCGCACGCCTGGAAGCACGCGCCTCGTCCTCGCCGTCGCCCGCTGGCACGCACGCCTCCGCGCGCGCGCGCGCGCGCGCACGCTCCGCACGAGAGGAGAGGACGACACGTTGAATGTGAGAGAGTCGCTCGGTGAGATGGGACGCGCTGTGGACAGATGGATGCGGGGTCGTCAGCGCCGTCTGTGTACCGCCATGTGTCATCCCCGCACCCGGAGAGCGTGCGCGACGAGACGGCGCCTCGTTTCACCAACATGCGAATGCGGGGGCTCGGGCATTATTTCGCGAGGTGGGTCTTATTTGGTCCCTTAATGCAAGATTCAGCTGCTCGTATTACTTTTGTTTTCCAATTATTCCGATCTCTTTCTTCGACGACCAAAAATAATTCTATGATTTTCTGTCGTAAATATTTTCTATCCAGTTGGCTATTTTGTTTTTTATTCAATGTTTTAATTATCTAATATTTAATTTAGACAAAACGTTTTCAATTTCTATTAATTTGACACAATGTTATCGAATCGTATTGTTGCCTCCGTAAGTAATGGCAAGTCTGTTGTACTGCGCGAAGTCCTCTACGAATAGAGGGGTGCAATAGATGTCTCAGACCCGCTTGTTAAGTTAGGGGTTGACAGAAGCAATATACACGTTCTTCGACATCTCTGTCTCGCGACACACAACAGCCGTTTTAAGCACTTACGGTCAGGCAAGTAACCCACTGGTTTTAGAAGAGGGAAGGATGGTTTGTTGCCAATAAATTCGCTGCACCTACATTTATCATTTGCATAAATGTATACATCATGCTCACATACAAACTGACTGCATTTTGTTAGTTTCCTGACTGGGTAAGAATTTCTACAATATATAAACATTCACGTCACGAATAACACTGATTCACTCGCCTTTGCATATTTACTCGCTCATCGCGCATGACCTGGCCAACTGCATATCTACTGGCCCATCGCATATCCACTCGCACATTTCACATCCATTTACTCATTGCGCATGCAATCACACAATGCATATCCAATCGCACATCGCATATTCCATCGCAAATTGTATATTCAATCGCTCATTGCACATCCAATCGCATAGTTCATATCTACTCGAAACAATTGCATATCCATTTGCAGATTGAATATCCAAACAACATTGTATTTATACGCTCACAATACTTATCCAAATCCACTCAAACGTAGCAAATCCACTCAAACGTTGCAAATCCACTCAAACGTTGCAAATCCACTCAAACGTTTCAAATCCACTCAAACGTTTCAAATCCACTCAAACGTTTCAAATCCACTCAAACGTTGCAAATCCACTCAAACGTTGCAAATCCACTCAAACGTTGCAAATCCACTCAAATATTGCAAATCCACTCAAACGTTACAAATCCACTCAAACGTTGCAAATCCACTCAAACGTTGCAAATCCACTCAAACGTTGCAAATCCACTCAAACGTTGCAAATACACTCAAACGTTGCAAATACACTCAAATGTTGCAAATACACTCAAACGTTGCAAATCCTCTCAAAATTTGCAAATCCATTCAAACTTTGCAAATCCGTTCAAACGTATCAATTCCCACACCGCACATCCAATCGCACACTGCACATCCAATCGCACACTGCACATCCAATCGCACCCTGCACACCCAATCGCACACTGCACATCCAATGGCCCATCGCGTCTCCACTAGCACATCACACTTTCACTCAAATACGTAGCTGCATATCCACTTGCGTCGTTCCCGCACGTACACCCCGCGCGGAAGGGTGAATTGGGAGCTGCCTGCAGAAAATCGCGCCCTCCCGCCCTAACTCGTTAGAGAGCGAGTCGGAATGCGACGCACGCGAGTGAACGCGGGCGCCGCGGGCGGGCAGACGGAGCGCGCGCGGGCGAACCTCATCACCGCTCGCGCGCGCTGCGGCAAGCACCTTTTAAGGAGGCCCTCGCGCTCCCTGCTCAAAGGGAGCTTCATAACGCATCGGATCCGCAACTTCATCTCAGACTCGCTCTTTTAAATTGGCGCTAGATGTAATGGTCGTAAAATAGACTTAAAGTTTATGCCGTGCATTAGTAGCGGAGTTACGCAAACACGACGTCGTAAAATTGGGTGCTTTCTTAATTACTCGTGCGTAGTAATGAACATCTGGTGTGTTGCATAAAACGTCGAGGTCGTTATAGTTTTTTTGGTGAAGCTAGGAAAACAAGTACGGTGCTTGGGGCACTTATCATTCCCTTGGTATTTGTAGTTTCTCCTCGTTTAAAACAATTTATTTTTATTGTGTTTGAGAGACCGCATTTGCGTCCAAATCCGTAGAGAGTCGTAGGCAATAAAAATGTATCATGTAGAATTACAGCCTTTCGTGATTTATCTCATTTGCTTAGTTGGAAACAGGTTCATAAATAAGTTCAAAATGTCAAAGGTAGCGACATTTACGTCAAACATATGAAACATACCACAATTATTTGCCACATTCTAAACGGCAACCACTTGTGCGCTAGAACCACGAGTAATTACTTGTATAAATATCAAACTCCATTAATTTAAAAAGAAAAATGTTGAGAAAAATCTATGCTCAGTTCTCGTTTTTCAAAAAGAGAGGAGAATAGATTTTTCACGAACAATTAATATAAAACAAAACACATTTTCGTTACTAAATTAATACATGTTTTCGGATGAAAAGAATTGCATATTTACTGTGCACACGAATATTTGTCAAATTTTTCATTTATTTGGTGTGCAGTTCTAAGCAAATATTTGGAACTGTACACTTAGACAATCACCAGCGATTCTACTATTTCCGTGTATTTATATGATTGTACAGGGAAGAGATTAATCACATTTTTTTGGGGTAATAATGTACGTGTGATTATGATACATTTGTAATAAAAGAAAAAATCTGTCCAATAACTCAACAATGCATGATTCATAAGTAGAATAATAAAAAATAACTTATATTATGGATATCAATAATTAATTGAAAGTCAGAGACCTTAGAATTAGGAAATATTAAGGTATTCAACGAAAAAAAACATTGATACTTACTCTTTTGTTTCTCCAAGAAGAGGTGGACAATCCACAGACTATTAAGTTACGATTAACTTTCTGCACCAATGAATTGGCATAAATAAAATGTGCGAGTATTTCACAGTTGCGAAAGGTATGTGTAAAATATGTTTTTAGTATGTTTATGATGACCTCTATCTACGTGCTAGAGAAGTACAGAAACCGCATTAAATCGAGGCAAGACGGCGTGATTTCTTATGTGTTCCTGATTGCTATGTTTCAAACTAAGACACACTGACAAGAATCTTTACGATTTGAAACAGTAATCATGATTTATCCGTTCTAACCCAATGAAAGAAAGAATCACAATCAAGGACTACTATATTTCTAGTTTGTGAAACATACAATATCATGTTGCCAAGTACTTTGAAATGATTTTGTGAAAAAAAAATAATACGACACAGAGAATTCGGGGCATTTGGCCCTGGACATCCGGACGTCCAAGAAGGATGCTGCTCGCCAGAAGAGAGCACTTGGCGCCCACCAGCAGTACACTGGCGGTATAACGGCGGTATAATGGCGGTATAATGGCGGTATAATGGCGGTATAATGGCGGTATAATGGCGGTATAATGGCGGTATAATGGCGGTATAATGGCGGTATAATGGCGGTATAATGGCAGTATAACGGCGGTACACCGCTCCACCGTCACCCATTGGCGGTACGCCGCCTCACCGGTGGTACATCGCCTCACCGGTGGTACACTGCCCCATCCGGGACAAGCTCTAAGCCCCCGACCGGTCTCGCGGCATCTGTGATAGTGTAGAGCATGTTAGTGTAAGTGTGTGTGTAAGTAAGGAGTGAGCAGGGAACAAGGATAAGGAAGAAAAGATCGCGCGCGATCCGTGGCCCGTTAGTTAGGGTACTGCTCCTGCATTCGCCTAGTATTGATCGGAGAAACCACGGAAAACTACCGGTCAAAGCATCCGGCGGCTAGAATTCTCCTCCAGACAGCTTCTGAAATCGATACAGCTATCTAGTGTCGAAAGTCCTACAACCATCGGGACTAAAACGTAGTGAGTAAACATTGCTGATTTCGTTGTTGTTGCTCTCTTTAATGGCGGAATGGGAGTAAAAGTAACCGGTGGTGGAGAGAGCGTCTCTGGGGTGTTGACTAGAAATTTGCCAGCAATTCAGCATGTCGGATGTGTTTCCTTTCCCATACACCAAGTTCCCGGAAACTTAAAAAACGCACCAGAAGTGGTAGTTAATATACAGGTAAGTTAAGAATTTTTAATGCATAAATGCAGGATCACAGGTCCGTGAACCAAACGGAAGAATTGCACACGTTCGAATGCTGCCATCTGAGCACACTCGTAGATAATCCTAGAATAAACACTACAGAAAGCTTCGAGGAATAAGCGACGTGCCCAGGTAGGGAGTATGGAAGGAAAATATTTTGAACTGAACGTTTTCCTGAAGTAAAAACCTTTTCACAGCTTTAAATTTTCTTAAATAACAAAAACATGCTCAGTTACTTCACTGAAAATG
Organism: Acheta domesticus; assembly: GCA_031308135.1. Taxonomy (NCBI): domain Eukaryota; kingdom Metazoa; phylum Arthropoda; class Insecta; order Orthoptera; family Gryllidae; genus Acheta; species Acheta domesticus. The sequence continues at coordinate 193,586,480 of JAHLJT010004567.1, forward strand.
TCTTCTTTTCAAATAATAATTTTATGTTTTCATATTTATTACTTAAGAGAGTAAAGAAAATACAGATGTTACAAAACGAAGTAGAAAGAAGAACATAACTGTCTGTAAGACAAACAGTAAATACTTACTCTCTTGACTATTACTACTTCTAGTGAATGGAAATATTCTATAAGAAACAGAATTCTTCCAAAAATATATTTCTACTTTATTCTCCATTGAAACTGATTAAGAGACGAAATTTCAATAACAGATTATCACGTTTGAATAATCCGTTTCAAATAATATATAAAATCTTTGCAACATAAAGTGCATGTATAATTCATTAATACTCATTTCAACGTTTTTTTTTCAAATTTTAACCTGTAGTTGAAAAATATAAAACCAAGTACCTCGATACAAATTAAAAAGTCAAAATGGCTTTCTTTTTAATATTCATTATTTGTTCGTGACAAATTCTTCCATCCACGTTTAATATGAAAAGGATGTCATCAATTATTATTTTCAATTGGAGTAATATCCTGATCCATACGACATTCACCCCCACTTAATTGTGAGCATTATTTTTTCAAAAGCTAATTTTCATTTTATTTCGCGAATTATCTATTCATGGCTTTTATAGACGTACTCATGAGTTTGCAAATTACAACACATGACACAGTTTCCGTAATACAACGGATTTTCGATATCGACAATTTCCGCAAAACACGAACTGCAACATTTGCGCCCAAACACGCCATTCAACCTAACTGCGAAGCGCGCCGCGCCGCGCCGCGCCGCGCCTCGCCGTGCGAACTGGCACCCGTCCCCCGCGCCGCGTGCGCGTGCCCGGGCTAATGGGGGCGTGCGCACGCGTGCGCCGCGCCGCGTCGCGTGCGTGCGTCTTCCCAAATTCAATTACCGCCCCAAAAATGCCGGGCTAATTCGTACCCATTTGCGCTAATGAGGCCGGGATTGCACCGGAGCCACTAGTGTCCGTTTGCCCGCGACCGCCGAATTTGCAGTGGAAATTTTTGATTTTCACTTTTTAATCTGAAATGAAAGTCGATACAAATATTTTTGGCCGTTTGCGCGATTGTTCGGACGTGACATGATTCTGACGAGCTCTTGATTTTGGGTAGTAGTTAAAATAGACGCAGTGTGATTGTATAGTTTTATTTTCGGGCGTTTGAAGTACAACACAATTATTGTTTGAGGTTCATCTTATAATACGTTAATGTGTATCCATTAGTATTCTCCAAAAGTGTGTTTATTTGTACGTGACAAATCTGTTGAGCTCTTGAGTTCAGATTCCAGTTAAAATTGAGGAAATGTGATTATGTAGTTTTATTTCGAACCTTTGAATCATTGCGCATTTATTGTTTGATATTCATCTTATAATAGGTTAATGAGTACACATAAGCGCTAATGAGAGCAGAGTTTGCGGAAGAGAGTCACGTACCCTCACGGATGATCGCTTGTCCGATGACGTATTTGGAGAGGCACTGATATTTATTTTTAATGTTGATTCGAAATGAACGTGTCTTTAGCCAACACCGTGTTAGTTTGCACGTTCAATATAACTAGCTTTGTTAGTTATAATTCGAGGAAATTCATATCTACAGGAAATTTCGGATTTGACGAGCAGTTTGAGTTCAGGTTCCACTCACAATTGTCAGAGAGAATGCACAATTGTCAGTGAGTTCAATCAGCATGTTTTGAAGAAGAACTCATTTTATTATTTAAAAATTCCATTTTCCACGCATTAAATGATATGTTATTAAATTATTTACATCCGTTTTTGAATCACTGTAATTTTTCACAATGATTTGGGTTGAAAATACTCTATATATTTGTCATATTGTAATTGTGAACATACGGAGGATTGTAAGTGCCGTGAGCAAATGTAAACATTCCTGGAGCACTGATATAAAAGTATAAAATTGTTGCAAATATACATTTGATAAATGTATTTGCGGTACTTTTATAAAGAGACTTATTGATATTTCAGTCGCTTTATAAAAATAACAAATCAGATATTTTTCAATGCCACGTAAATTCAGACGATGGGAAATGTTACCAAACATTATTGTTGTTCTGCATTTTAAAAATTGAATAAAATTCGAAATAAATCTATATTGAGGGAAATAAATACGTGATAAATTGAGGTATACTGCCACTTTTAATTGGCATATCCCAGTACATGAAACCGATTGGGAAGGTGAAAGCTTCTCTCAGATATAGAATGACAATATATGGCATAAGGAGTTACAACCTGCTTAACAAAGTTGTCCCGAGCCCATAGCCGACAAGCTGAAACGTCTTGGTACGCCCTTATTCTGTTTAGGCTGGGCTGTCATAAATGAGTAATTTATACAGAATGTCCGGGGAGGAAACGTCGAAACTTCGAAAAAAAGCTCTTAAGACAATTCAAAGCTTATCTAATAAACTATGTGGATATTCCGAATGGTTGAGCCGCAATAAGCACTCAAAAGTTGTTTTGAAAAATTGATTTCTAGGCAAAAAATTACATTATGGAAGCATAGAAACACTCCAGAAACATATATGTTGTTTATTATTTACAAAATAAATGAATATATTTGTTCAGTAAGAAAAATTAAGCGAAAAGTAAAAAAAGCACCCAATTCACACAATTCGACTGCTTTTTTATTTCTCGCTTAATTTTTCTCTCTGAGCAAATATATTTATCTCTTATGTAATTAATAAACAATTTACATGTTTATGGAGTGATTCTATGCTTTCATAATGCAAATATTTGCCTAAAAATCATTTTTTCAAATCAAATTTTGAGTGCTCATTGCGGCTCAACCATTCGGAATATCCACGTAGTTTATTAAACAAAATAGGCTTAGAATAGTCTTAAGAGCTTATTTTCGAAGTTTCGACGTTTCTTCCCCGGACACTCTGTATAAATTAATATACTAGTATAAAGGAATAATTATTTACGAGAATGATTAACCATGTAACAATGGGAACCCCATCGTTATAATCATTATATAACAAGTTTCACGGATTTTCATTTATATTTAACATCACGCACGATCCTACATCACATTTTTAACAAAAGGAACGTGAAAAATTGGAATAAAAAATTATTGCATTTCACAATATAACATCAAGAAGTTACACTCTAGATGATATAATTGTATGAACTATAATATATTTTTGTTTATCTAACATGGATTTTAACGACATTTCTGCGGTAACCACCAATTTTAAACAAGAAAAGAAACGTACAAAAAATTCCAGCTTAGAATATACATTGCAATATTCCTCGGAGGATGAAATCTCTCACAAATTACGAAGCATCAGGTGTACAGTTCGCGTGAGCAAACGAGGGCGGGATGTCAGACACGTCGGAGCACCGTCGAAATTGGCGGCGGCGGACTCAAAAATTACAGAAACGGGCTCAAGATGGAGTGATACAGGGCGTTGTTTTATTCATAGCCTGCGGGTGCACGGCCGACGTTCTGTGTAGGACAACGGGGAGGCCGAGAAGAACAGGAAAGGCATAAAAAGGGAGCGAATCACGAGAATCCAGAAGAAAACTGGGAGCGAAATACATGGAATAGCAGAGCTCAAGGCAGTACAACTGGGAAAAGCACTGGAGGGACACGGTATTTGAACTTAAAGTTGTTTTTATAATAGAAAAGAATTGTAGGAAATGGTAATTGGAATTGAAATAATAACAAATATTATACGAGTGTTAGATTATCTTTGTTGAGCATTAACGAACATAGCCCTGGCAAATTAATCAATAGCCCAAAGAGTAATTCTGACATTACTTCATCAAAAAGGCTAAGTATTTTCAATGCTGGGTTAATACTTATGTACAATATTCACAGATTCACACTCACAGATAATCAAATTCCCCTTGATCACATTCGCGCAGTCGGAATCAAACTCGCTGGTACTTGCCTAAAATTAATGTAGCTTACACGCAGTAAAAGCTTCTTCAATAGTAAATCTGGCAGACAATATGTAAAATTTAAAAATTTCATTAAATAAAAAATATAATACATGTTCTTTTTAAGTTAAAAGAACAATGAATGAAGTGTGAAAAATAGCACTATTTTGCAACAGAAGTATGTTAAATTATGATCGCAAAGTAGGTGAAGATACAAAAGGTACGCAGTTTTAGGAGAAACACAGTACAATCGGAACGATTTTCATGCAATGACGGTACGAATTTGAAGGATGAATCAGCAAAATGAAGGTTGAATACAATGAGGAAAACTGGCGGAGAACGAAGTAAGAGAGCAGCAGTGACAATAGATGACACTCAGAAAAAGAAAAGATGCACGAACCCAATGAGCAATGCGGATGCAAACTCTGTGACCTACATTGTTCCCGATACCACGTGGAGCAGTGCTCGAAAATAATACAATCAATCACAGAGTATTCAGCCGCCAAATGACCAGAAAAGTGAAGAAAAACTGTGAGAAGTGAAAAATAAAAGGGTACATAGTAAAACGTCACATAAAGTGTGAAATCACTGACGAGAAATTGAAATGTAAGTGTATACTTTAAAACAAGAAAACAGTGTGAAATCAATGGCTATATATTCAATGAAAGTTAGTGCGCTGTTCAGCTATTATTATTATTATAAAAGAAAAGATGCAAATCTCGAAGGACGCAGGTCGAATTCAGTCGCTGTCTGGAGGAGAATTCTAGCGGCCAGCTGCTCTGATCGGTAGTTTTCCGTGGTTTCTCCGATCAACACCAGGCGAATGCCGGAGCAGTACCCTAACAAACGGGCCACGGACCACGCGCCATCTTTCCTTCCTCTTCCTTGTCCTATCCTCACTCCTTACACATACACTTACACTAACATGCACTACACTACCACACATACCGGGAGACCGGTCGGGAGCTTACAACTTGTCCCGGCTGGGGCGGTGCCCCGCTGGTGGGAGATACCTGGTTGAGGGGAAAACCCCGCTAGTCGGCGGTAGGTCGACGCCAGATCTCGGCATCCAGCGGGGAGAAGATAATCGCCACCTCCCGAGACAAAAAAACGCACTACACTTAGGGGACTAATGACCTGAGTAGTTGACGCGAATCAATCAATCAATCAACCGAAGGACGACGGCCGCTACTCCTCTTACAAGTGCACGGCCCATAAAGCAGTAGGCGACGAAGCGCGAGAAGCACAAGGTCGAAGATGGAGGAAGAAGAAGGGAAGGAGGAGGAGAGCGGGAAGTGAAGGGGAAGTGAAGGGGAGGGGCGGAGGAAGGAAGACTTAGAGGAGAAGAGGAAGGGAAAATAAAATGGATTGGGTGATGCGGGTAACGACGAAGCCGAAAGACCTGTTGATGTCTCACACCCGATCTTTGCTACTACGGTGCGAAGCCTCACACTCGTTACGTTCAAGATATTGTTTTCCAAAGACCGCGCAGACGCTAAGTCTTGGTTTTTGATTCCGGACAAAGTTAGTGCAGTTGGTGCTATGTCTAAAGAATTCTCAGATGTTTAGAAATCGAATATTTCAAACTAACTTCCGTTTTTTGAACTGTCGCTAGCTCCTCTATTTACAAGAACGCATTGAGGTTAAAGGCTATGCGTACTTTTGTAGATGTAATCAATTTTACGAACTTTTATGAGCAATGAAAATAATATTTTTTAAAAAATTTCGATCATCTGATATTAAGGATGATGTTCTCAAAATTGACTCTGACACAGATATCCCAAGTGTTCCACAGAGATTGGAAAGAAATACTTGCAGTTATTCATGATACGAGTGGTAAAATTAACATTTCATTTTGCGAGTAGGAAGGGTCGCGACCCGAGGTCGAGTGGTACAATCCTACGAGGAAAATAAAATGACTTTTACAACGTGTGACATACACTATTTTTTAGACAGCCTTGCTGACTTTCATGTTATTGTAAATAAAGTGCACAAATCAACGAACAATTGCATTAAGGTCAGTAGTACATATCTTATGTGGTCAGACGAAGATTCTTTTTTGGTGTTGCATTCATTTGCTGAAAGAACCTCGTTTACTAGTGACTGTATAAAAATATTTTTCGGTATTGTAAATTTCATATATGCGATTTTCAATCAAAAAACAACGGCCGTCAATACGTATTGCACACACTGTTGAGATGAACATTTACTGTGATGAATATTGAAACGGCTTTACAAATTGTTTTTCTCTCCTATTTGTATGCAAGATATTCATTAACGATAGTCTCCTATATTATTTCAGTAGTATACATTACCTTTGCGGCTCTCCACGCAACCAATCTTTAAAAATGAGGTCTGTAAAGAAAGGTAATTTTCAAAGAGACGTGAAGAAGTACACTTTGACTTTAAGAATTTGAAGGATTTGTTTAAAAAACGCATCTAAATATTCATGTAAAATGCAATCAGCAACTTACGTCATGATTTTCCGATCTATATCATTAAATACCTCCTAAAAGAAGCGTTCCAGGGCCTTAAAACTAAACGTTTGAGGCCAGCAGCCTCAAATAAAAGTTCTTCATACCGTAAGCTACAGGACGAGATCTTCTTGACCATTCTATTATGTTTTTGCTCATTTGACGCTTCTCGATTCTACCCCACCAGTTCAGAGCCTGTAGAATCAATCTGTATGTGAAATTACTAATTACTTGATATTCTGGGAGATTGAATTACACGGGTTTGCTCGACAATAAAGTTAAATAAGAATAGTTTATATAGACAAGGATGTATTATATTGTTATCAATTACAAGATGACATACAACAAGTGACGGAGGATAAGAGGGCCATGAAGAAAAATATATATTACAGGCTTAATACGGAAATGGAAAAATAAGGAAGAGGGTAGGATATACAATGCGAGAGTTCACGCACGGGTACGCTAGTTTTTAATAAAACTATAAATCTAGAATTTTTACTCTAAATATTTCGTTTCAACTACGGGTGTTCCTTTTTTATATGCCTCATTGCACACGACTTGAGAAAATGACTAACAATAAACTCAAATCATATAACTAAACTTTATGACAAGCAGACTGACACAGCAGACGGAATGAATCACTGCCCAAATGCCAATTTCTTTGAAATACTAATTTTTAGATATGCTAATTCTTTACATTACTTGCTTTTAAATTCGAAAATCCCAGGTTTTTGCTAAAACGAAAATTTTTTTAAAATTTAGTTAAGTTTCAGTGCATTTATTATTTAATGTCTGAATAATATTCCAACATTTCTTTGCTGACATCTCAACTGAATACTGAACGGCTGACATCTCAACTGAATTTGTAACGGGTGAATTCTGTAAGAAAGTTTTAAATAAAGATATAAAAAGTCATGAAAAATCTTACATCTTATTCAACTAGAGTTTCTTTGAAAATCCTCCTTCCTTCTGTAGTTTTTCTTCCTTCTTATTCTTGTTCTCTTCACGTCCTTCGCACTTTTGCAATTCAGCCGCAGTAGGTGAATTCCTCCCCTCTTGCGTTCACACTTACAGCGCTCGAACGTCAACACCTGGCTCAATCGTAAAAAGCGCGGAAATTCACACAGCTCGTGAAGGTGAAGTTCCGGAAGCAAGTCGGCGCACATTGGGGAAAAAGCCCGAAAAGCTGGCCAAAAGTCCAAAACACGAATTTCTACATACGTGCTTGTGTCATATACCGTTTAAAAGAGGACAAAATTCTGCATTAAATGCCGTTAATTTCAAAAAACGTAAGTTTACTGATTGCGTTTTGACAGCGTTTCAAAGTTACGTAAAATTTACTTCTCTTGGGTGTGATCTCGAATACTGTTTGAAAGCGCGCGCTCTGTTACACATAACTTCGTTCAGTGATCGTATATTGACATTTGGGAAAGTATATGTTATTCTTGTAGGTGTGATCTGTACGGTGAGTAATTGTCATCTCATTTGTTTGCTTTGATCGTGACAAATTTATATTCAAAAATTGCGATTTTTCGTTGAATTTTTATAATTTTTTGTTTATTTCACAAGGTGAAAACAGGATTTCCACGTACTACCACCGTTTTTCATATTTTAAAATATCAACTATTATGGTCTTTAGTTATATTCATAACTATTAGCTGCTAACATCTGCTAATAAAGTTAAAGGGCAATAAAAAACATCTCAAAGCAGATGTTCGGTAGAAGATACATTGGCGTATCAAAATGCGACGCCCATTTTAAGTTTCTTCTGTGAGTCTATTATTACAGCTGGAAATATTATATTGTTCTTGAGGATCTGATCGATATTTTTGGAAATTATTACTGAATTTGTTCTTATTCTTCCAAGTATTTTGGTTTTTGAAAAGGCACTCAAAATTTCATTATTTTACTCGCATAAAACCAATTTTTTTACGCCCGTTAGCCCCACTGTGTCTGCTACAGTCATATTCAAAGAATATTAAATGAACTTGATGATGAATATTATGAACACTTACGAATGGTATATCAAATAATACAAGTAAAATATATTTATTAAATATTATGTTTTTCACACCATTACATTTTATATAAGAACGACACTTGAAACGAAATTCTTTTCAAGTGTATTTTAAACAAAAGTGTAAGTGTGACAGTTTCAAACATCGTCAATTTCCTGATACAAGAAATATAAACAAATTAAAACATCAGTCAAAACGAAAAATAGGATTAATTGATTAATAATAGTACATAGTTATGTAATAAACAATTTTTAAAATAGAATCAACATTTTAAAAACTGAAAGAAAGAAAAGGTATAGAGGGTTAAATCATTTAATATTATAGTAATTTTATGAATCTATGCACGAACTTGAATGAAATGGAATTGAACATGTAAAATTTTGTAACAGAAAATATGAAATTTAACTTGAGTCGTTTCATTCCTGTTGTTTGGAAGCCACGCAACGAGTACGTGGGTTCAGGCTGACCAAAGAGCTTAAGTACCGGGCTGTGGGGTTGAGGAAGAGGAGGGTTAATGGCCTGGATGCTGTGCACTGTCTTTTGCCCCGCCTTGGAAGAGTACTTGCTCATACATACATACTCTCTCATGCAGACCCATACTCTCTTTTCTAGTGAAGTCGGTTCGTGTCTACACTTTTGGAGAGTACGTTTTACTGTCGTGTGTTGTCATTTTGTTAAAAATACGATATATCTGTTCTCGTAATTCACCTACATACACTTCGTGTCTATGCGAATCGACACGATCATCATCTGGTGAAATGGAAGCTCGAAGCTTATTAACAAATAAATTGAACGAAATTTTGTGATAAGTTAAATACTCCAAAGTAAAGCAGAAATCTATCCATATCAATCAATTGTCAACTATTAGTATTATCCAAATACGTTTAGTAGTCAGACAAATAATATATTGTAGAATAGGTCATTCAAATTATTTATAAGTTAATTTTCTGGTGTATTATTGTCTCTATTTCTTCCGATTTTTTAAAAAATTGCACATGTGACTTCAGATTCGGATTCAACGACCCCAAAAACCCCTAGAACAAGTGTTTTATGCGCGATTGGTACCTTATTTGACTTTTGGCCAGCGTTTCGGACTTTTTCCCCGATGTGCGGCGGGAGGCATGTAAAGGGAGCGGCCACGGGAGCGTTGGTTGCGTTAAGTGTGAAGGTATTTGCGTTGCGTTGCGTTGCCTTGCATTCCATTCCATTCCATTCCATTGCACTCCATTCCATTCCATTGCACTCCATTCCATTCCATTGCATTCCATTCCATTCCATTGCACTGCATTCCATTCCATTGCACTGCATTCCATTCCATTGCACTGCATTCCATTCCATTCCATTGCACTGCATTCCATTCCATTCCATTGCACTGCATTCCATTCCATTCCATTGCACTGCATTCCATTCCATTGCACTGCATTCCATTCCATTGCACTGCATTCCATTCCATTGCACTGCATTCCATTCCATTGCACTGCATTCCATTCCATTGCACTGCATTCCATTCCATTGCACTGCATTCCATTCCATTGCACTGCATTCCATTCCATTGCACTGCATTCCATTCCATTGCACTGCATTCCATTCCATTGCACTGCATTCCATTCCATTGCACTGCATTCCATTCCATTGCACTGTACTCCATTCCATTGCACTGCACTCCATTCCATTGCACTCCATTCCATTCCATTGCACTCCATTCCATTCCATTGCATTCCATTCCATTCCATTCCATTCCATTGCATTCCATTCCATTGCATTCCATTCCATTGCATTCCATTCCATTCCATTGCATTCCATTCCATTCCATTGCACTGCATTCCATTGCATTCCATTGCATTGCATTGCATTCCATTGCACTCCATTCCATTCCATTGCATTCCTTTAGCTTGTCTATATTTCAGTTACATGAAATCACATGAATGGAGTGGTTGGTGATCATGCAGGTTAAAATACATGAGAAAAATGATGACAGTAATGGCAGTGAGGTGGAAATTGTGATGTTGATGGAAGTTATGGCCCTATCCGGAACGTGGAAACCGAAAATTAGCAAAAGATTCGGCAGAACAATGAATAGATTTCGGAAATTATTTGCGAGAATGTGAGTGGTGGTCAAGCAATGGAATATAGCCCTTCTGCGATCAAGAATGTTTTACACTTTTTTACAATCAAGAACGGCAAGAAAATTATCCTACTACTATTAACAAAAGTTGGAGAAGTTGTGAAACTAAAAGTAGTTCACACGATAAATTTCAAGATGTAATAATTATATTATTTTCACATTCATTACACAAAACTCAATTGCAAATTAAATCTTCAATCTTATAACTCTTCTCACTTAACTGGTCTCTCTCTCTCTTCCACCCTATCTTCTGCTTAACGATACAAAATATCATGCTTTTTGTAAGTTTCCTCTTTTACATGTATTAATGCGCTCCTAGCTTTAAGCGCTCTTCGTCGCTGGGGCGATGCGCTAGGTTCAGTTGAAACTGGCCTTATTGTACGTCGCCACGAAATATTTTCAACTTTCTCACGTTCCCACAGTTCAAAAGGTCTGCTCTCCTCAAAATACAAGACGTCTTCCATCTTAAGTTAAAAATGAACATTAAAATATTTCGTCAGTATCCTCTGGTTTTATTGATTAAATTTATGTGATTATTGATTGAATTTATGATTAAATCTATTCAAATTTATTAGTTTTTAACTATTTTTCAATCATAAAATTACCAACATTATTTTAAAATTGTTTCTGAGACGTTAAGAAGAATGGTTGTCTTCAGTATTTTCCCTAATTTTCAAATAATTACGATAAACGACGTAATTGTCTCTATCGTCTTTCGTACGTTGTATTATTGTCATCTATTGAGTCTTAAAGGCTCCTTAAAACTAATATGTTTTCATTTATTACGTAATTACCGCACTTTCTTACACATTTAAAAAAATGAATCTCTCGTAACATCGCGACGTATGAATTCAAATTAAAAGAATTATAGACGAGAAAACGTATTTACCGTATTTGACGCAAATAATTTCGGTTCCTCTATCTTCTCCTGTACAATAATTTCAGTTTAATTAAGTAACTGTTTGTACGTTATTCAACTTCATGCTAACCATCCAATTTAAAAACTATATTATACTATTTTCTCATTTTATGGTGATACATTTGTATGCAATGACCTTTTACTATAATGCATCATATAATGCTACAAAAAATATTATGCATATACCTACATAAAAATACTGAATACATGGACTGTATATAATAACATTAAAGGTAATTTTTAAAATAAATGTTTTGCTAATAATAACAACCAGAAAGGCGAGTGACCAACTCACATGTATTGGACTCCGGAGTGAGGCAATGGCTGATTTCTTCAGAATGCTTACCTGAAACAGAAAAAAAATTAATTAATTAAAATTTATTAAGTGAGAACGAGTACTATACCAACTTCATAATTAGTTCAAAAGGTTCTGCCATTGATTCTCATTAAAAATAATATTATATTTTTGAAAGATATTTTTAAATTTCTGATAAGTGAAGTGAAAGCCTAAGTAGATCATATATTACAACATGTATGAGAGAAATTGAGACAGTAGTTTAATGATTTCCTTCTGATATACAGGAAAATATTTCGCTTTGCAGAAATTAGTTTTGTTTACCGTGATTAATAGGACCAAAGAGAGTGTAAACACGCGCAGAGTAGCTTCTTCTGTTTCCCCTCAGAACGACTGCTGGGCAACTTTGAAAACCGCAGACGGCAAACAACAGATCCAGTGCGTTGGCGGAGTGCGCACAGCAGAGGTGGACGAAACGAGGTCGCACGTTGTATCTAAATCCTCCCTGTCCGACGTAATTCTCACGTGTAACGATTGATTTTTTTTTTCTAAACAAAGTTCGATTTGAAAATTTAAAATATGGCTACCGTTGATATACTAAAGAATCATTTCAGGTGTATCAAGTGAGTACCTTACTGTTCCTGTTAATATTACATCTATTTAGTTATTTATTTCGTAATACTGTACTGTTATAACAACTTTACACAACCAGTGAGAAAAAAGAGAAACCACACTTAACGACCGGCGACCGTTTACACTGTTTAGTCCATTAAGAACAATTGAACCAAATGAGTTATAGCTAAAATTGACCTATGAGTGCTCGTATTAAAAAAATGTATCTTCTGTATTTCTTTTGTCTAATTTTATTAATGTAATTACCGTAAACTATTATATTTTACTTCCTCAAAAAGTATTTGTAATGTTAAACTGTTATTCAATTTTTATATTTATATAATTGTTAACAGTACTTCATTATTACAATTTTTTATAATTTTTTTTATTTAATTTTATTTTATGTCGCTTTTTAACTACTATGGTCATTAGCGACATCATTACAGATTTACATTAGAGAAATTTTTACATGTCTTTTATACATTCAATTAATCTTCAGTCATTAATACATTGAAATTTGGACTTAATATTTACATTTCACATTATCTATATTTTAAGTTACATATGGAAAATATTGTCTTTATGACATTCAATAAATTATCATTATCAGTAACGTTACATTTGTATTACATAGTTACATATCTCTCATAATTTAGTATAGTCTGTATTTATGCCTTCAATTAGTCACCAAACAATCGTTAACATACTTATATTTTACAATACATATATAAATTTGTATTTTGATTTCCATTGGAATATGATTTGTATCATTAATACTTTAGTTAGCAATCAGACAGTTTACATGCTTACATTAATTCTCTTTACATATACATTTTGTATTTACATTACATATTGCTTATTACATCAGAGAAATTTTTATGGGTCACATATACATTCAATTATCGTCAGACATTAATACATTGGAATTTGCACTAAATATTTACAATACTCATGAGCTATATTTTAAATTACATAATGGAAATATTTCCTGTATGTGTCTTGCTTACATTCCATAAAATACCAGTTATTAGTATCGTTACATTTATATTACATAACTTACATTTACAATACATATATAAATTGTATTTGGATTCCATTAGGGATATGATTTAAATCATTAATACTTTGGTTAGTAGTCAAACAGTTTCCATATTTACATTAACCAATTTACATATACAATTTGTATTCATATTATATTATTTATTCCATCTTATATGGAGTTGTACTTATTTATTAACTTCAGGAAAAATATTGTCTGTCTACATCCAACTTTGGTATTTAAACAGTCTCTAATACTTTTGGGCAGTTCAGATTGGTCTCTTTCAGTTTTTAATTCTTGGCAGTATACAAGAAGGTGCTTGACTGTCCAAGCTTCACCACATTTTTCACATAAGTTTCTCTGTTTTTTTGTAATTAAATGGATATGTGTCAGATTTGTATGCCCTATTCTCAACCTGGCTATTGTCACTTGTTCCCTTCTAGATGTTGGCACTATAACAGACTTCTCAAAGGTTGATTGTATTATTTCCTGTAGTTTATTAGGGTCGATGTTTCTCCAGTGGGAATCCCAAAATTCTTTGATTTTAATCTTAATATATCGTTTAACTTCTTCTTGTGGAGATCTTATTGTGTTGTTTAAAGGTTCGTTAATTGCATTTTTGGCTTCTTTGTCGGCTTCTTCATTACCTTGAATTCCCTGATGGCTTGGTATCCACACTAGTTCTATAGTATAATTGTTAGTAATTAGCCAAGTAATTAATTCTCTAATTTCCTTAATTAGTAGATTTGAGTTATTGGTGTTTGTTATGGCTAAAAGTGCTGATTTAGAATCTGAGAATATTACATGTTTATTTTCTATTCTATTGTTTCTTATTATTTGCAAGGATTGAAAAATAGCTATCGCTTCACAGGTATATATAGAGAGGGTGTCATGTAATCTGAATCTGTATGTTTTATTATTTGTTACTATTGCACATCCTCTTCTCCCATTCATTGCTGATCCATCTGTGTAATAGGATTTGTAATCATCGTACTTTGTTTTCATTTCTAAAAATAAACTTCTAAATATTCCTTTGGGGGTGGTACTCTTCTCATATACTGCTAGATCCATATTTACTTTTATTGTGATGTTATTCCAGGGTGGTAATGTAGGCTTCTTTTTAGGTAGTAGTGAGGGGATGGTCATATTCAGCTCTTTAGTATAAAGAGATGCTCTAATATATAATGGCTTTGGTAATCCTGGATGTGCTAGATATTCTGCTTCTGTGGTATTTCTTTTCCAAGGGTATTTATGAGTATTTTGATTATTTACCAACATCTTGTTTGCATATAGAATCATTTGTTCTTTTCTTCTTAGCTTAAGTGGTATCATGTTAGTCTCAACCAATATACTGATCATTGGACTTGTCCTAAATGCACCAATACAGAGTCGTAGTGCAGTATTTTGTATAGTTTCTAATTTATTAATTAGGTCTCTTCCAGCTGAGTCATACAATATGCATCCATAATCTAATTTTGATCTTATTATGGCTTGGTATGTTTGTATAAGGCATTTTCTATCAGAGCCCCACTGTAATGCAGATAGGGCTTTTATGGTGTTAATTCGTCTAAAACATTCAGTTCTTAACTTTTCAATATGGATCTTCCATTTCATTTTGCTGTCAAAGGTCATTCCTAATATTTTAATAGCTGGAACATTTCTGATAATATTGTCATCCAACTTTAGAGTTACCCTTTTTTCTTCTTTTTTCCTAGAGAATATTATATATTCAGTCTTTGTTTTAGAAAATTTAAAACCAGTGTTGTCAGACCACTTTTGGAGGTTGTTGAGTGTGTTTTGAATAAGTCTGGCTGTGTGCTGGATATTTTTTCCAGTGCAGATTATGGTTAAATCATCTGCAAATAAAAATCCCTTAACCGGTTTGTGGATTGTTTGAAGCACTTCATTAATACTGATCAGAAACAGAATAACGCTTAACACAGAACATTGAGGCAGACCATTTTCTATTTGCACTGGTTTAGAGAGGGTTTTATTGATTCTGACTCTAATACTTCTGTTGCTCAAAAAGTTCTTAATAAATGCTAAAATATTTCCTTTTAGATTAAGATTCTCTATTATTTTAAGTACTCTATGTTTCCAGACCATTTCATAAGCCTTCTCTATATCAATGGCAACTGCAATTACATGACTTTTGTTTAAAAAGGCTTCACATATCTCCGCTTCTACATTTATTAAATAATCTATTGTTGAATGTGATTCCCTAAAACCAAATTGGAGACGTGCTAGAATATTATGTGCCTCCAGATACCATCTAATTCTTCTACTGATAATTTTCTCCATGATTTTACACATATTGCAGGTAAGTGATATAGGTCTGTAGTTGGAAGGTGAACTTGGCACTTTGTCAGGTTTTAGAATGGGGATTACAGTAGCTTCTCTCCACGTATCTGGAAATTCCTGTCTTTTCCATATAAAATTATATATTGCTAATAGGTATTTTAGGGCTTTGTCTGTAAGTTGTTTTATCATTACATTAGGTATATAGTCCGGACCGGGGATTGAATTATTTAATTGGGAGAGTACTAAATCTAGTTCATATCTTTTAATTTCTGTATTTATGTTGTTTGTATTATCTTCTGTATCGTAATTGTTATTTTTTTCTTCCAATTCCTTATAAATTAAGAATTTTTTATTATAGTTGTTGGAATTTGAATTTTCTGCAAAGTTTGCTGCTAGGAGATCTGAATTGTGTGAGGGTTCCATATGGAATTTACCCTCAGCATCTTCCAATACAATTTTATCTGATTTGTACTGACCATTTTTTAAATTATTTATTTTCTTCCAAATTGTTGCAATAGGTGCTTGTGGTGTTAATGCTGATACAAAATTTTGCCAGGATGCCTTCTTACTCTCTTTATATATTCTTCTCGCTAGTGCTCTCTTCTGTTTGTATTGAATTTTGTACACTAAATCTGGGTCATTATGTGCATTCTTTTTGTACCTTCGCTGTGCCCTCTTTGCTTCTAGTGTTGCTTGAGCACAATCTTTGTTCCACCATGGTACACATTTCTTTTTGGGGATATCAGATGATTTGGGGATTGCTCTATTTGCTGCTTTAATAATGAGATCAGAAAATGTTTTTATGAGACCATTTGCGGATATATTTGTGGTACTATCTGATAA
Organism: Acheta domesticus; assembly: GCA_031308135.1. Classification (NCBI taxonomy): domain Eukaryota; kingdom Metazoa; phylum Arthropoda; class Insecta; order Orthoptera; family Gryllidae; genus Acheta; species Acheta domesticus. Next base: position 193,603,010 of record JAHLJT010004567.1, read on the forward strand.
GTCTGGCATCTCAAGAAGTGATTTATCTATTTCTTCTTTAAATGATTTCCAATTCGCTTTGTCAAATATCCACCTTCCTGTTAATGGAATGTTGTTTTGTGATGAAGGTGCCTCAGCGATTTTAATTTTTATTGGGAAATGGTCACTGTCATATAAATATTTCAGAGCATTCCACTCTAATGATGAGGCTATTTCATTTGATGCTATAGAGAGGTCAATATTACTTGTGTGGCCATTGCTGCTATTGAAATGAGTAGGTTGGTATGAATTCAGGAGAATGAGGTTTTCTTCTTTTTCCAACCAACCTGCTATTATATTTCCTCTTAGGTCATTTTTTTTGGATCCCCAGTACATATGGTGGCTATTAAAGTCTCCTAGCACGACAAATGGTTTTGGAAGTTGATTCGTCAGATTGATTAATTCTTCCTCATTAAAACTGTAGCTATTTGGTAAATATACATTGCAAATTGTCAATTTATAAGGGACTTTTATCTTGATAGCTACTGCTTCTATATGTGTATTCAATGAAATTTCTTCAGGTAAGGTATATGCTAAGGCAAATATTGCTACTCCTCCACTAGCTATTCTTGAATGATTTCTGTTTTTGTGGAAGTTGCAATATCCTCTGATCTGAGCACAGTGATCATTGGAGAAATTTGTTTCCTGAATGCATAAACATATTGGATTAAATTTGTTTATTATTACTTTGATGTTTTCTAGTCTTCTATAGAATCCATTTATGTTCCATTGTATTATTTCCATTAATTAGATTTTTTAATGGAGAGAAGAGCTGGCTGAAGGTTGACTCGTTGTCTCTTTGTTGTTTTTCCTTAATTGTTGTAATTTTTTGAAAGGCGAGTACATTTGTTTTTCATTTGTGGGTTCATTTTGCCATGTAAATCTCTGCACATTCTGATTAAATCTTCAGTTTTATCTGTATACTCATCTACTATTTGTTTTATATTTTGGTTTCCTTTTGTTCTGTCCAAGAGGCTACTGAATTGGTCTAAATTTAGAGGATAAAGTTTCTCTTCATTGGTTGAGTTTATTTCTTTTCCAATTTCTTCCCACACTTGTTCTTCTGTCCTGTTGTCAGTGTTTCTTGTTCTTTTTTCCTTTCTTCCCTGTATTGTTTCCTTCACTTCATCACCTGATAAATTACTTAGTTGCATCTCTTCTATATTATGACTTTCATCATTCGAGTCATTAGCATCATCAATTTCTTCACCATCAGATCTTTGATCAATGTTTTTTGCTCTTTTTTTCTTTTTTGGTTTAATCTTCTCATCTGTCTCCACTTTTAAGGTAATTTCTTGTAAGTCAGTAGTTGGGTTTTGTAGTTCTATTTCTTCATCATCAGTTTCGTTGGGTGAGAACACTGTAATTGTAGATACCTGTGAATTGGTTGATGAGTGGACTCTTTTTGTTCCTTTAAAAATGTCTTTTGGTACTTTATTGTCTTTGTTCTCTGGTAGACAATTCATTTCTTGATCTTGACTGTAGGTTTCTTCAGAGACAGTTTCCATTTCATTATTTTGGGTTTTCTCTTGTATATTATCATTGTATAATGCACCATTTTTTGTTCCAGATTTAGATGTTACATCAGTTACTTGAATTCTGTTGATTACAGGGAAATTTCTATCATTATGTATTAATACATTTGCATTTGTTTTATTGTCAATTATTTCCTGTGATGCTTTTGGAATAGTTTCACTTATTGAATGATCAATTTGTTCTATCCCATCTGGTGAAATGTTTTTTTTTAGGGCACTGATTAGCTAAATGACCTGCTTGACTACATATGAAGCAACACACATTGTCTGTTGAAAAATAAATTCTATATGTTGTATCTTCAAAGAATATAGGTGTTGATGTAGGCAATTTATCAATATCATTTGGATCTATAAACACCTGCCTTCGAAAGCTCATAATGTGGGAATATCCAGGGTCACTGATCCCAGCTTTTATAAATGATATTTTAGAACTAGTTTTTATATTTAATTTGGAAAGTTCAGCTTCAATTACATTGTGTGGAACAACAGGGCATACATTGGAGATGATCACTCTTCGTTGTTTATTGATTAAGGGTCTCAGTCCTAGTTCAAAATTGTTTATTTTAATTGTACTATGGTTATCTGTGAGTTTCTTAGCTACGATTTTACTACTCAAAAATACACAGATTCTATTGTTTGCAATTCGTGATACGAATCTTATATCATTTGGTGAGATAATTGTTGCCAATTTTCCTACATAATCTTTGATTGTCAAACCATCTTGTTTTTCAATAACTATCGCCTGTTCTTTTGAAGGGAACATTTCTAGAGATGTTGCACTAGCATAGGTTTTTAGCATTTTACCTTCCGGTTGTTGAACGGACATTGTATTGGGAGTCTTCCCTTCTTGAGGGAGGATATATTCGGCTGGAAACGAACTCCTCTTGGGTAATATAAAATGTTCACCAAGATAGTAGCACGCCACCAGTCATTACAAAACAAAATCTCTCAAATCTCTTCACAATGAAAATTCACACGTGAAACTAGCACTGGTTTTTCACTAAACAGCAACCTAGCGCGGCGGCCTCGCAGATGGAGAACGCAGCGCTCACTTATGCCTTGAGCTTATCAGCGAGCGGTCGACACAACCTTTCACTACGGAGGCTCTGAGCGAACTGTTTTTTATAATTATTGTCTTTACTTTATAATGGTTATTTTAATTTTGTTAGTCATTATATACCTTACACTTGATGAAATCCTAAATGAAGCGTTAAAACGTAGTGTTAAAACAGAATAAAAATTCTTAACTGGTTGAATTTAAAGATATGAATTTATATTATTGTAACAGACATAAATAATAACAAATTTAACTGAACATAAAAATAAACCATTCTATCAAGTTTACTGATCACGTACTCACTCGAAAGTTTCTCCCATTATTTTGTAATGCCTACAAACCAAATAATGAATTTCGATTTCTTTCCCTACTCCCGTTCACAAGAAATAGGGGAAAATGATATGCAAAGGAGTATTGCCGAGGCGTCGCGAAGGAGGTGACAACGGGCGCTTGGCTGCATTGCGAAGGAAAGAAAGAATCCTCCATGGGGTGAAAGCGCGAGAAGAAGCGAAGCCTCGTGGAGGGCGACGGAGGCGCTGTAAGAGGTCTTAACTACGGTTGAAGGGGATTAGCCGGGATTAGGCAAGGATACCGGGAGAGGGAGGGAGAAAATGGAACGAGTTAAATAATAACGGACGCGGAAAAAAGTTAATTACGCGTCCGTATTAGCCGCGCCAGAAGAACGCCGAGGGAAGGGAAACGAGAAGTGATGGCAACAATAAGATGGAGATGGCGTAGTAAAGCGTTGCTTGCAGGGAAGTGTTCCCCTCTGCAGAATTTCCGTGTGACGCTACTCGGGGAAAGCAACTGCTAGCCGATGCCGTTCAATCGGTGTGGCGCCATCGGGGAGAAGAGGTGTCGAACGCGTATCGCCGTCACCCTCAATGACACAGGGGATGCAACTGGTAGCCCTAGGCAGTGGGATGTGTTTTCACTGTGCGGATCAGGTGTAATGAATATGTGTAAGGAATATGTGTAATGAATATGTGCGGATCAGGTGTAATGAATGTAATAATTCTTGTGAATAAAACGGATTTTGCCACTTGTTCAGAAAAACATATTTCTCAGAATGCTAGGAAAGGTTTACTGATAGATGAGTTATATGTTTAAAAGCGTTTTACAAGACTTTACTAAGAAGTTTTTAAAGAAATAGGAGAAGGTACTCTGCGCGTCTTTACACTCTTTTAAGTTATTTTGTTTTGATTTCATTATTATTTCATATTACTTGTTATACATATACATTATGTTATTATTAACCTTAGATTGCAAAGGCGTCGCCAGTCAGACGATGTTGCGTCGTCAGTCAGACGTGTCAACGACGATGAGATACTCGTATCGTAGTATACCTTTTGTGGCTCTCACACCCAACCAATCTTTATAAATGAGGTCCCTAAAGAAAGAGAATTTCACGGAGACATAAAGAATTGCCATTTCACTCTCAAAATATGGAAGATTTGTTTTGAAAAACGCATCGAAATATTCATGTAAAATGCAACCCGCATCACATGCCAATCTATATTGGCAAATAACTCCTAAACAAAGCATTTTAGAGCCTTACAAACTAAAATTTTGAGGCCATCGGCTTCAAAAAACGTTTATCACATCACAATCTACAAGATGAGACATTGTTAGACATTCAATTAAATTTTTGTTTCCGCGCTTCAATTCTACCAATGCCACCTAAATATTTCAGCCCTTATTGCTGGTATCCATTATTGTGACCACACGATTAGAAGGCTTAGATTCCTTAATCTTATATTTACTCTTTTTCTAGTACACCGTGATTTGTGCAGTCATACGAGATTTATTTGCATAATCATAAATTCAAGATTTGCTCTCCAGCAACAACAAGAAGTACTATTATAGTTGCTTGATCCCTATGAAGATAGTTTCTTATGCGTGTTGTGAAACCATTCAATTAACGTTTTGCCATGATCTGTAAGTACCTAATTGTGGAGGTAAGTGGGGTACAGTGAAGAGTGAAGACTGTGTTTGTGCTTTAGCAGTACCAGTATTTTCGTTATCATTCGATGAAATTTTCAAATCAGCGGGTTCAGATAAGTAACTTTCTCAAAATAAAAAAGATAATATTTTTGTGGCTATAACGAAAAGCTAAAAGCTAAATGACAGAGAATATTGAATAATTACTTCAAATGTCTTTAAGGAAGCAGTGTAAATTGTTCTAAGAAAATTCTTCACTATACTATATAAATATTTATTGAAAATTTCTTTTAAACATCAATTGCTTTAGTTATTTTTATTTGATATTATATTAGTACATTGTAAGATACTTTTATATATTTTTAAATAAAGAAATACTTTCTTTAACTTATTTTCCTCTTAGAAAGGAAATAAAAGGATGGGGATGAGTGTGGGGTCTAACATGCGAGAGTTCTTGCACGGGTACGCGGAGTAGTAGGGGAAAACTTGTGCTATGGTACAACACAAAGAACAATCTTTTTAAATTAGCTAAGTAAAATAGCTTGAAATAAATGAAAAACAAAAATCAAAATGCGTTAGCCTACAATACTACGTGAATTAATTAAAAAAAGCAACTAAATTTAAATTTATAGAAAGAATAGCGCAAGTCACACGGCAACTGCCAGCAATCGCAGTCCAAACGCACGATTTAAATGTTGGCGGTATCTAGAAGTATGTACATCGACGCCCAGCTGCAAACTCATATTGCAAATGATACACCGTTTGATATTAAATTCAAGGAGTCTGTTTGTTAAGATATTCAATACGCAAACATCGTTTGAGCAACATTTCCATGTACCGAAGTGATGTCTAAGTCTAATAAATTGTTTCTAACGGTAACAAATGGTATTTAGTACTCAAAGGTGAAAATATTAGTTTGATTATTTTTTGGCTCGGAATTGCTTTTCTTGATACACGTAAGAATGCAGAAAATAATCCAATACTTTTTAGTATATAAACAATTTTCGCACCCCAGCAAGCCCACCCTGACACTCAAAAAACCCGTCTGTTCCTTATAACAAATCAAGGAAAGTTAAATAATATTGCAAAGAGTAGGATTGTACTTGCCTGATCCAGTATTTTCGCACTTCTTTACTTTGCTTTCTCAAGAGTAAAAACCTTTTCTATTATATTTGTGACTATCGAGGAAAGAGAAAAGCTAACTCTCAAGTGAGATTGAATAATTTTTTCGAATGTTGTTTTTAAAAAAGTGTGAATTATTCCAAGAACATATCTCTATAATGCTGAATAAATCTTTATTGAACATTTGTTTCCAACATCAATTGCATTGTTATCTTTGTTTCATATTCTGTAAGTACATTAGAAGGTACATTTATACATTTTTAAACAAATAAATACGTTTCATTAATAATGTTCCTTATTAATGGAAAGGATATTCAATTGGATAGGAAAAGGGTGGGGTTCAACATGCAAAGGTTTTCGCACGGGTACGCTAGTAAATTCAAACTTCTTATCTTGTAGCAATTAGGTTTTGTTCTGAAAATTTGTGGATCATAATTGGATGATCCGATATAAGATCTTTTATGAAACTTTTATTTATATAGAGCCCTGGATATGGGGAAAGAAATGACAAAAGGTCAACGTATAAAGGATTCCTAATCATCTTTAACCCTAGGCAGGTGATTCCTGCAATATATAATTATACAAGGGTATTTTAAAAATATTTTCGCTATTTTCAAATTTGATTTTACCTCATGAGAGTTTTATATATTCTTACCATTATGAACGAAATTTACAGAAAAATTTTCTCCCATGTTTTATAGTTTATTTAGAGAAGTCTATGAGCAAGGAGATGTGATTCTCGAAACCTCTATTGAATTTGAAGTCTTCTGAGAAATTGTATATTTTCGCCCTCACATTTGTACACCGTCAGATGCTGTACAAATATGAAAAAGCTCTTTAACAAACATGCATAATGAGAATATACTTGGTCTACACCAGTTTTCAGTTCACTTTAAGCTACATACATTAAAGGTGAGTAAGAACTGCTGAACTGTTGTTAAATACTAATTTTCTACAGATGATATTTTCGGGCCTCCAAAATTACAAAAATAGTCAGTGTCTGGCCACTACCTTTTCACATGAAAATGAATTATTGCTGAGGTCATTGAAAAGCTTGCGTTTCGCTTTTGTGACACCAAAATGTGTAAAGATGTTCTGGAACTCGTTTTGCAAACCCTACAAAACACTAATGGAAATGTCCCCTCACAAAATTGACTCCAGTGATTTAGTAAAATCTTTCAAGTACAATGGGAAACTCTCAAAGAACGAAAAAAGAATATGTGCTATTATTCTCTCTTTAGTTGAACTTAAACCGTCACTAACACACATACTCCTAACAAGGTGCGAAATCCGAGTGACTAACACGTCGGCTATCAAACCTCGAAAAGCAATAAAAATCTCATTTTAACCAGCCTCTGTCACGCTGATTACTCGTGTCTCATCATGCTGACTCACACAGACGCACAACTCACTGCACGCTATACGCTCGCCATTCAGCGATCACCATAGCCTTGCCCCCCCCACTCACCATACGCGCACCCACCGACTTGCCGCCGCTCTTCGAGCTCTCGTTCCTCACCTAACGATCTCCACACACTCATCAGCTGGTCACCCGCCTCTCACACTCCCATTCTTCACCTAACGGTCTCCATACACTCATCAGCTGGTCACCTGCCTCTCACACTCCCATTCCTCACCTAACGATCTCCATACATTCATCAGCTGGTCACCCGCCTCTCACACTCCCATTCCTCACTAACGGTCTCCATACACTCATCAGCTGGTCACCCGCCTCTCACACTCCCATTCCTCACCTAACGGTATCCATACACTCATCGGCTGGTCACCCGCTTCTCACACTCCCATTTCTCACCTAACGATCTACATACACTCATCAGATGGTCACCCGCCTCTCACACTCCCATTCCTCACCTAACGGTCTCCATAAACTCATCAGCTGGTCACCCATCTCTCACTATACTCTCACCTGCCTCTATCACATTTATGACCCTGCACTCACCATAACCTCTGCCACCACTAATCATACGCTCAACCGCCATTCACTCACCATACACTCACCTGCCATTGATCACACGCTTACGAGCACCATTCACCATATCGTCACCCGTCATGTTCTTAAAGGATGCGTTGATGATACGGTGTTTTTTCTAGTAAAGGATCTGGGAATTTGCATTGTGATAATTAACTACGAAATATATTGATATGTACTTCTTACCAAAATATTAGTCATTAAAATACGCAAAATTAATTTGAAAAACTATTTTATTTCTTTAACCAAGTTCCTAACAATTAGATTCTCGTACAAATATTGCTAAGACCAATAATTTATTTACCCCTTCCAACGGTTTGCCCACTGATCGCACTTTGCGCATTCTGAGTTTTCTCGGTATTCTAGCCTATCATTTAACATTTATCGTAGATTAACATCCGAAACAATCTTTTTCTGGAATGTCACAATTAATCCAAACGATTGCATTAACCTCAGCCTGCTAGCTGTTGCCGTTCCGCGCAGGAATTTTACTTCTTTAAAATGTAATGAGTTTTAAGAGAGAAATATTGTAGAAAAAGAAAAAGGAAAAAGAGAAAGGAAAAGATGGTACAAGGAACAAGACAAAGGAATGCAAAAAGACGTAAGAAGAAGAAGAAGCAGGACATGAAGGACCAAGGTGGAATGAAGGATTAGGATAGATTAGAGAAACTAACAGCAAAAAGAAGTCAAGGGAACAGGAAAAACAATAAAAGGGACCAAGAAGGAAATGAAAAAAACTAGGAAGACAAAGGAATGAAAAAAATATTAAGAGCAGGAAGCAAAGTAAGAAGAGGAAGGAGAAAAAAATTGTTGCGCCTTTTTTGCAACAGCAACCAACTTAGCCATATTTTGGGCATTAAGAATACATTTAGAAATAAAACAATCCTCCTTTGAATTTCGTCTTTTGCCTCGGAACTTGTCCGTTCGAGACTCTTTATAGTTTGCCTTAACTCAGTCAGTACTTTTTATCCCTTCAGCCAGGAACTCGGCGTCGTTAGTAACCGGGGCTGCTATTCACCCATCTAGGAATCCGTGGTGTCGCGTGTTTGCTTAACTTCCGTGACTTCACAGGGCGTAGTTAAGCAAGTCAGCCAAGAACATCTGAAGAAGGAGAAGAAGGATGAGAAGGAGACGAAGGAGAAGGACGTGAAAGAGGAGGAGGAGAAGGAGATGGAGGAGTATGAGGAGGAGAAGGAGATGGAGGAGTATGAGGAGAAGAAGGAGGTGAAGGATGAGGAGGTGGTGAAGGAGAAGGAGGAGGAGGAGGAGAAGGAGAAGAAGGAGGAGGAGGAGGAGAAGGAGAAGGAGAAGGAGGAGGAGGAGGTGAAGGAGGAGGAGAAGGAAGTGAAGGAGGAAGGGAAGGAAAAGGAGGAGGAGGAGGAGAAGGAGAAGGAAGTGAAGAAGGAGGAAGGGGAGGAGAAGGAAGAGAAGGACTTGAAGGAGAAGGAGAAGAAAGGATGGAGAGAGAGCAAGTGTGGAGAATCGAGATACGCGTGTAGAGACTAGGCCGTCGACGCGAGCCCCAAGCCGCAGCCTGAGCACTGGGCAGAGAGGTCCCGGGTGGGCGCGCCGCCGCGCCGGCCGCCGCTCGCCACCCAGGCATTGATTTTTGCGCGCGTGACGCGGCGCTACCTCTGGGAGTGACGAGCCCTTTCCCCGCTCCGCTGCTCCCCGCCCCGTGACCACACGTCCCCGGCCGTTCCCGTAGCGCCCCTCTCGCCTCGCCATCCCATTTCGATCCTACCTCCCTGACCCCCTCCACCCCTGACTTGTCTCCCTTTCCCCATCTACTACCACAACCTGCCATCCACCTACCCGCCTCCCACATCCCCGCCACCCACATCCACTCCACCTCCTCCCCGCCACCCTCCTCCCCGCAACCCTCCTCCCCGCAACCCTCCTCCCCGCAACCCTCCTCCCCGCAACCCTCCTCCCCGCCACACTCCTCCCCGCCACCCTCCACCCCGCCACCCTCCTCCCCGCCACCCACATCCACTCCACCTCCTCCCCGCCACCCTCCTCCCCGCAACCCTCCTCCCCGCAACCCTCCTCCCCGCAACCCTCCTCCCCGCCACACTCCTCCCCGCCACCCTCCTCCCCGCAACCCTCCTCCCCGCAACCCTCCTCCCCGCAACCCTCCTCCCCGCAACCCTCCTCCCCGCAACCCTCCTCCCCGCAACCCTCCTCCCCGCAACCCTCCTCCCCGCAACCCACTGCTCCCTTTCCTCACAACTGCACCCGCCTCCCTTTCCCCGCCATTTCATATCCACCTCTCCACAAACACTGCACCACAACTGCCCTCACCTTCCCACATCCCCCTGCCTCCATTGCTCTGCCGCTGCCCATCCATCTCTCCGGCTTCCCGCCCATGCCGCTCCCTCACAACCTCCCCACTCCTACCGCGTCATCACCTCCCCCACCATTGCTTATTTTCTCTGCCTACCGTCGCCCCACCCCTCCCCCGCACCCTCGCCGCTTTCCTCCGCGCCGCGCCCCGCCCCCCCCCCGGCGCCTCGTGCCGCCTTTACGACCTTCTGCCTTTGCTGCATTCAGTCACGTTTACTTTGCAGGGCAGTTTGTCTTCCTCCCCGGCAGTTCCCAAGCGAGCGCGCGCGTTCTGAAGGCGAAGAAACTGGCTGCGTCGTCGATTGTGTCTGCAAGTCATTACGGTTGTCGCCCCGTATTGCGACTGACACAACCTTCAAGGCTTCATTTCACAAGATAGAGTTACTGTTTTAATGAACCTTTGCTACAGGAAACAGGATTAGGAAACAATTTCGTATACCAATGATTCCTTACACAAATAACAGTAATTTTTCACGAGGTGAAAAATTAAGTGAGGTAATTACGTATGTGATACTCTGTATTCCCTCTGTATACTTCTGTATTTCCTGAAAAAGTGCATCTTTACCACATGGTCATTAATACAATTTTTGAAGCAAATGAGCAAAATATAAAACTTTCCATACAAATATTAATATAATTTATTATTCTAACTCAAAGAGTTTAGACTACCTTAATTTCCTTCTTTCATAATTGAAGTGACTATTGAAATTGAAATTATTCATTTGAAATTTACCATTCCAAATTACGGTTTCTCAATTAAAGTCATTCTCACCTTCCTTAAAACTTTCTATGTTCAGACTTTTCATAATATTTTCGACACTTGCACGACCATTACTATCTTTTTCATTTTCAATAACCATCATCTGCCTTCAAAGCACGTGAGCAACAAAATTCGCGCTAGGCCACCTCTCTCCTCAGACTTTTGGAAAAATATCCAAATTAAATTTAGAAAGAGCGACTCCGTTTCATCGGGGAATGCGAAGCCTGATATCGGAGAACCTCTGACGAGATAACTTACTGGAGAACACAGGCGGCCTTTCCTCTGAGCATGTTACGTCTCTCCAAACTCACCGCCCAAGCACCGCCCTTCCATCCTTGCTCCTACTGCCACTCCACCCCCCAGGTACCGTCTGTGCCCACCACAGCCCGCCTCCACCCCCAACTTGGCCCCCGCCTCCGCTCCGCCCCCGCCTTCGCTACGCCCCCGCTCACGCTACGCCCCCGCTCACGCTACGCCCCCGCTCACGCTTCTCCCCCGCCTCCGCCCAGACCCCGCCTCCGCTCCGGCCCCGCCTCCTCTACGCCCCCGCCTCCGCTACGCCCCCGCCTCCGCTACGCCCCCGCCTCCGCTACGCCCCCGCCTCCGCTACGCCCCCGCCTCCGCTACGCCCCCGCCTCCGCTACGCCCCCGCCTCCGCTCCGCCCTCGCCTCCGCTGCGCCCCCGCTTCCGCTACGCTCCCGCCTCCGCCCAGACCCCGCCTCCGCTCCACCTCCGCCTCTGCCCCCACCACCGTCCCGCCCCCGCCTCGTCTTCCCCCGCAACTGCTCGTCACCGCCTAGCTCTCCGGCCCCACCCCTTTCCCGCCTCCACTCCAGCCCAGATACGCCCGTCCCCACCTCAGCGTCCGCCCCGCCACTGCCTCCGTCCACGCTTCTATCCCCGCCACCCCCTCCATCCCCGCCATGAACTCCAGCCTCGTATCAGTCCCCGCATGAGCCCCCGCCCGCCCTCGCAGCCATCGACTGGCGAAATTGGCAGTGCAGAGATTGGCGCGCTCCTTTTGGGAGATTTCGATACTATGTCACATACACGTGACAAAGAGGCGGCAGGGCAATATGCCTGCGCCTGACACCACACCGAGGATGTGAGAGATTTTTTTCTAGCAACGTTTTCTGAACAGATTGAACGTTTAACGGTTTAATTAAACCGCGATGAGAGGCGAGCATAGATAGAGATGCTGCTGGAGTAAAGTAAAACGTAGCTTGTAACGAGTTAATTGAATCAGGAGCAACCTTTCCTACGAAGGTAGAGCGTGTTTCAGAAGCAAATTATACGAGTCGCCATCGCCTTTTATAGTATCGATTTTAATTATTGTGTTCAATTAGAGTTAAAACTCAACACAACCATTCGTCCATATCTCACGACATACGCAACAATTTTCAGAAGTTTTTTCTAATCCAAAATGTCACCAATTGAAAAAAAATACTGAAATTGAGCCATTTGTGGTTAATATTATCGCAAAGGTCCAATTTTAATTGAAATATCCGAAATTCCCAAAATTTTAAACTTTGTGTGCCTTGGTATTTTGAACCTGTTTTTCATCTTCAATATTCAAGTCACAGAATTCTATATATTAATAACGAGAAATTTAAAAATCAATATAAATACGTCGTAAGCTTTGTGAATGTTGTAATGCTCAGCTTGCTGCAGTCAGATACGTAAGCTCTCCGATTTGAATTCTGGCATGCTTTTTTGTTTACTTTATTTTCACTATTTAAAAAAAAGTTTAAATTTTCAAAGGATGAACATTTATCTCTGGAAATTTCTTATATTTTTGAAAAGTTAATGTAAATATTAATTGGATAGTAGTTGTAATATTATAATCTAACTTAACCATTAAAATGGCATAAGAAAGCATGTACATTTCTGTCCCCATTAGTTAATTATCTAAGAATGAATTTCGTACAGCCGAGTTCCTTGGAGGACACGTATTTTTACCACATAACCATTATACATCAGTATACAAATTCTATTGAAAGAGCGATAATTTCATGTTCTTTTATAATTGTTTTGAAAATATCTTCTTGTGATTGTGATGTGAAGTATCTATACAAAACAAAGTTACTTCAAGTCTCCTGCAGATTTTTCATATCGAAACTTATTTTTATTTAAAGTAAATGTAGATTTGTACGGGATACGACCAATATTAATATTTTAAAATTTTTTAATCGCTTTTTCGTGAGAATTTTGTATACATAAACGGTTAATGAATTTTATTTATAAATTATACAAAATATTAAACTATGTACGGTTTCTGATCATTTTAAATAAATTAGTATATAATTTTCCTCTTTCTTTCACTCATTTCGTTAGCGCGATCGAACTAATTCAATGAATGAAAATTGAAATAATTACTCTCTATAATTTATTTTGCGGACATCACATGATATTAAAGTAGAACGCTATCGATTTTTGCAGTAAGCGGTTAAGTCTTCCATACACCTTAATTACTTTTAAAGATTGATTGGCGTTCTTCTTCAAATTACTGCTTTTTCTTCCTTTCTCTGTCTGTCTCACTCACTCCGTCACTCATTCTGTCAAGATATTATGAAATCGATTATTTCGTTTTCAAAGTCAAGTCAAGAAAAGTACACATATCAATTAGATTTCCAAACGTTCTTCACTATCGCGATGACACCCTCTACCACTTTCACCAAGCTTAAATACTTCCACATAAAGTTGAACACCATGAAACAAAGTATATTAAAAGCAATAATATTTAAAAAAAACAGTTTTTTATCAACGCTACATGCAAAATTTCCATTAAGAAAAATAATATAATTAAGTAATTGTATTTCATTTAATCTATGCTGTAATCATGTTATTTACTTTTTATGAATATCGTTTATGTTTTATACAATACTTCCAAAGAATCCCTTCAATGCTTTACTTGAAATTGCAAATACACTACAATAAAATTAAAAATACATTAATAGTGTTTCATATTTTATTGAAAAACATTACTATTAACGTGCTTTGTGTATCCTAGTCACTTTGGTACAACCTCTTTTTGTGAGCAGTTTCATAATATCATCGTCTTCAACCTTTGAGAAACCTGATGCCAAAATACAGAGTTCATAACGGCGAAGTATGCTACATCCTTCATCCGAAGTTGCCAACATTTTCCCGAAACGATGGCAGAAGTTTGACAAGAGCCGGGCAAAACGATCGAGTTGACACGCAGCCTGCAGCGTGATGGTTTCAGCTCAGGAACGTGCTATTGTGCTCTCTCTCCCTCCTCAAGAGTGAAGTGTATCCCAGGGAGCGCTAAACCCAACTTTAACGCTTATAGTTTCAATACTGCTGGAGCGTTATTCTCTTCTTCATACTTTCATCTTTTCAGTTGCGTGTTTTCCATTTTCCCATTCCCTTCCGCCGTGTCGGTTTGCAGTTTATATTTGCCTACGAACTATTCACTGTTGTGAGACATTTTGGGTTTTATTACATTTTATCAACTGGCTTAGTACTTCTATTTTAATAGTTCATTCTTGTTTTTTGTGGAATCTATCTCCTGACTAACTTATATTTTCTACTGGTATTCTGCGTTAGGGGAAGTACTTCATATTCCAGAATAAACAAATAATTTTATTTCAAGTCTCTGCCTATGAAAACAGTTTTGATTGATATTTTGAGAATTATATAATATCTGGGTACAAAAAGACACATTTGCGATTGCTGTAGAAGTATTCTCTAATATCTTAATATTTCGAATATAATTTTTTTACATGTTGTAGATATTTTCATCTATAGATGATTTAGCTATTTTAATTCTTGCGTTCTCCGTACATTCTATATCAGCTTTTACATTAATTTATATAATAATTACACATCACTATCATTGTAACCCTTTTGTTGATAGTCGCTGTTACTTTTTTTTTTGTTCATTTATCCTTGCTTGGCCTGAGGCCCTCAGCAGCCGTAAACGACTGGTACGTACTGAGTAGGGGATATAACTGATGTGTTCGCTTAGTGACTAGTGCTATTCTATGCATGATATTGGGTCTCCATGTGAGTCGTCTGTCGAGTAATACTCCAAGGTATTTTGCCGTGGCGTTCGCATGAATCCATGGTATGTTATGGTTTTGATAGGTGAGTGTGGGTGGGTCAAGTGGTCTTCGAAGAGTGAATATTTTTCCTTGGCTCTTGCTTGCGTTTATCAGAATGTGCCATTTCTGTGACCAATCGGAAAATACAGTGAGATGGTTTTGCAGATCATCTATTGCTGTTTCTATGTCTCGGTTTGTGGAGTAGATTGCTGTGTCATCTGCAAAAGTGGCAATGGATGTGGTGAGTACGTCAGCTATGTAGATATTGAATAAGGTTGGAGAGAGGCTCGAACCCTGCGAAACTCCTGCTTTGATGGGGTATGTTACCATATTTTCAAGAGTCAATTATTTTAACAGCATTTTGATAAAATGTAGAAACAGATTTTTTTTTTGTTTTTTTTATGTTTGAAGGTTTGGCAACTAAGACATTTAGCCTTTTTACTGTTTATTATAAAATGTCACATATACAAGTACAATTTACAGTTACAATTCAAATTTTATGAAACACATTTGCTTCTTTCAGAAATTTTAACGTCCCGCCAGTCGCCGTTGTGTCCTTGCCTAGGTCCTCCTTCAGATCCCCCTTCATTTCATATCTGTCTCTGATTGTTGAGAGATTCACATAGTCCGTTAGTAGATGCTTCACTGTTAAAACTCCACCGCAGTCGCAGACAGGTGGTTCCTCATTCTTCAGCATGAATGAAGATGTTATCCTTGTGTGGCCTATTCTTAGCCTGGTAAGGCACACTTGTTTTGTATTTTCATTTTTATTCCTTTACTGCCATGTCATCTACTTGTGTCTCTGCACTTACTTTCAATAAATGTATTTAGTCATTTCTCTCCCCAAACTTTGCCTCAATTTTCCACTGTTCGTTTATGGTAATTTATTCTCTGGAATCAATTGATTGGAATGTCTAGCTGACCCTTAAAATCGCTAAATGAGTAATACTGTGATTGATAATTGTAGCGAGTCCAATTGTGTATAAATGTATACATTTTCTTTTATACTATTACTCAGTTTTTCATTTCTAATTTTTATCCTAGAATGATAACAGCTTGGTAGAATACTAATACATTAATACAATAAATAAATATTATTTACTTATTATATTCTTTAAATTATAACGAATTTTTATAAAATTTTATTGCATTCCATTTTCTGTCAACTTATTCAATTGATTTTGTTGGAGATTTATTTTACAATATTTGTATTGTAAGTCTTTTTGATAAACCAGTGTTTTGAATAACTTTTCTAAGATATTTAAGAATTGCAGGATATATAAAATTAATAGTACATATTAATATTACATAAAATTAATATACAAAAAGGAATGAATTGCAATATTACCTGATGACCTGTAAGTTTATGTTTGTGTTAATTAAATTAATAAACAGTTTGGCTGAAAGGGTAAGGGAAGGGGATAACAACACGAGGTCCTTTGGCACAGTTTCACCCTTCATTTTCCATGATGCCTTGGGCTGCAGTGGAGCTGTGCAAAATGAATTCTCGTCACAGGATTGAGAAGTGTTGGAGATGAAACGATGAATAATGTAATTCTTTCATAAGGAAGATTGGTACCTTTGTCATTTATGTAAAGTATTAATTATACTTATCGGGTTTTGTTGTATGTTGGTTATTGATCTTGTGTTTGTTAAATTTCTTTATTCTCAGTTCAATATATGCTGTTGGTTTCTGTTCTGGTTTGTATTAATATTCCGGAATTACATATTCTGAAATGATGGCAAAATTAAAATGTTTCAATACTACTTACATATTCCGGATCATGGGAAATGATCATTGATATTTCTAAAGTTGTTCCATTGTTCAGATTCAATTGAAATTTCCACGTTTTTAATTGAATAACAATGTTCAAACCTGAATTTTTCATATATGCTAAACATAATAAGTTTTGAAATCATACAATAGTGTATTGCTGTATTTTGGAGACCTATTTGTGTTATTTTCCAATTGAGTTTTAAGTTATTTTCTTTCATACGTTATTTTGTAAATCGTATAATGTATTTCCGATTATTACACATATATTTGTACATTTATGGTGAACTATTGTAGAACAAAACTGAAAACTTGCCACGAGATATTTGAAGATGAATTAACCTTCATTTTTCAGGAAACGATGTACATTTTCTTCCCTATTGCAAATCAATGAACGTGAATTATAAGAAGAAATTAAATTCATTCGAATTACCCATTTTTGAAAGATTCATCAGCCTCATAATGTTTCCCTCATTGTTTTTGATTCAGAAGTGAAAAAGTACGTGTTTATATTTCCACTATATACAACAGCGTAGCGATTTTTCTACGGCTTTACGAGAATAATTATTCTCGTAATAGAGACAATTATAATTGTCTTTATAAGGCGCTTAGAACTGTGCAAACAATCATTGCTATCTAAGTGTCTATTCTTCACTGTCGTGTCTATCTTTAATCTCAACATCTGACAACATTTAATTACTGCATTCTAAACCATATCTTTATAAACTTCAGAACCATCCTGATTATACAAGTGAAAGTAATTTGAAATAATTAAAATAATATACAAAAATGTAACGTTTCGAACAATTCCAATGTTTATTTACATTATTTTCATTGTTATTTTATAAATAAGAAACATATGACGTACCCAGGTAGTTATAGAATGAGGTTAGCAACGGATATTGATGAGATATAGAGAAAGAATTGAACGAAAAACGTGTTCTAAAGAAATGTGTGAAATCTATTTGTACAAAGTGAGAAGGTACAGTATTGAAGTACATTGTACAAAAAAATGTAAATAAAAACTAAAAAAAAAGAATTGAAGTGTTAGTACTAAAAAAATAAGTAGTTACAGTAATTGTAACGGAAGATTCTACAAAAACAAGTGTTGGCAGAGTCTGACGTTACAAAAACAGCAACTAACTTCATAGGGTGATTTGTACGAAAGAATACCATAAACAATAACGCAACGTTTAACTGGCCGGTATTCGCCCGCTTTTCTTTCCCTCGCCCATCCTCTGGGGGCAGCTCCTTCCCGGGCGCGCTGCGCGGCGCGGTCTCCCGCGAGAGCGCGCGCGGGAGGCGAAGCGCCAAAGAAGCGACTCCGCGCCATTACGCGCGTAATGGCTTTTATAAGGCCGTATTTCGCGGCGCGTATGACTGCACGCGCAACGCGCGCCCGCCGCCGGCGACGAGGTGGGGCAGGGGGAAGAGGGGAAGGGGCGGGAGAAGGAAGGCGGAGAGGGAGGACTGGTGCCGGTCGGTCGGCCGGGCGGGCGGCCGTTGGGTGGTTCCCTTGCGCCAACGAACGCTCTCTCGGCGCGCGCCAGACAAGAACTGCTATTATTATGCCGAAAGTAATTAGAAGTAATTTGGCCAGTCTATGCAGCAGCGATGTAATTAGAATGGAAACTGCTTAAGAGGTGGAGCTCAGGGAAAGCGCGAAGTAGAGAAGAGAAGGGAGAAGCAGGGCGGGGCGGCGCGAGGTGGGCGGCGCGAGGCGGACGGGGCTGGGCGGGGCTGGGTGGAGCGGGGCGGGGCGGGGCGGGGCTGGCGAGGCGGGAGGGGGCGGGAGGGGGCGGGAGGGGGGCGGGAGGGGGCGGGAGGGGGCGGGAGGGGGCGGGAGGGGGCGGGAGGGGGCGGGAGGGGGCGGGAGGGGGCGGGAGGGGGCGGGAGGGGGCGGGAGGGGGCGGGAGGGGGCGGGAGGGGGCGGGAGGGGGCGGGAGGGGCGGGAGGGGCGGGAGGGGCGGGAGGGGGCGGGAGGGGGCGGGAGGGGGCGGGAGGGGGCGGGAGGGGGCGGGCGGGGGCGGGCGGGGGCGGGCGGGGGCGGGAGGGGCGGAGTGGGGCGGAGTGGGCCTGGATGGGGCGGGGCGGGGCGGGGTGGGGCGTGCCAGGGCGGCGCGGCGCGGCGCGGCGCAAGGTGACGTGGGGCTGAGCGGGGCACAGAAGGACGTTGCGGGTGGCAGGGTACCTGGTTGCAGCGTGCTGGTGTAGCTGGTCGGGGCATGTGGCTGAGCGGTTGGGTGTGGCTGAGTGTAGGGGATGCGACTGAAAGTGGCGGGTTGTGTATTCAATGGCGGCTGAGAGTGGCGGAGTGTGAGGGAGAGTAGTTGGGTGTAGCTGAGAGTCGTGGGATGTGGCTGAGAATGGCAGATTGTGGCTGAGCGGGCCGCGATGCTATTGCGAGTGGCGACGTGCAGCTGAGCTTGATGGGGCGTGACTGAGCGTGACACGTCATGACGGGGTATGGTCTGAGCATAACGGACTGTGGTTAAACTAGGCGGATGTAACTGTGTTGAAAGGGTGTGCCCGGTTGTGGCGGGAAGTGATGGAGCGTGACGGGGTCTAAGTGTGACGGGGAGTGACGGGATGTGACGGGGTGCGACAGTGTGTGACAGTATGTGACAGTGTGTGGCTGTGTGACAGTGTGTGGCTGTGTGACAGTGTGTGGCTGTGTGACAGTGTGTGGCTGTGTGACAGTGTGTGGCTGTGTGACAGTGTGTGGCTGTGTGACAGTGTGTGGCTGTGTGACAGTGTGTGGCTGTGTGACAGTGTGTGGCTGTGTGACAGTGTGTGGCTGTGTGACAGTGTGTGGCTGTGTGACAGTGTGTGACTGTGTGACAGTGTGTGACTGGGTGATAATGTATGATGGTGTGCGACAGTGTGTGAGGGTGTGTGACGGTGTCGTATGAGGCGCGCTTCTCGCTCCTACAACGATGTTACACAATTAATCAATGTAATTAATCAATGTAATACTTTAATTATTAAGCATATGTATTGTAAACATATTACATTATATTATAATATGATGATGAAAGGAACGCTATGGAATACTTTAAATTAGGATGGATACACAGAGGCTCTCTGTAAATTTAATGCAAAGAGGTTCTGTCTTAGATCCACCAACGCAGATTTGGCCCAGACGTCTGGCGGCTTCTGAGGCACCATTCAGAATTTGCACGTGTCCGCCGATAGGTCCGCTTAACACTATCAGACCGGATGGAGTGGGTAGTATCAATAGCCCACACACGCGCAGGCACCCAAGCCGTAAACATGTACTCAGCAGAGACGATTACGAATGAGTAAATATAGAAAATGCTAAATAAGGTTTTCCATAGCCACCAACGGAGTTTCCCCCACCACTCCAGGAAACTCCCCCCACCATCATCCCTTCTCTCAATACCTAATTATAATAATTAGCTCCCCTCCACGGAGGTTGTATTATATATGCAACTGTAACCAAGCGCACAGCGACTACGGCATTGAGCAAGGGAGAGTAGACATCCTTCGCTGCGGTGTCGTGGTACATAACTTTGTATCACTTTAGTTTTATAAAGAACTCTGTTATTATTCAGAGAAAACGCTCTCTTCGTTATTATCCTCGTGCCCGCCTGGCACCACCAAATCCTAACATCCGATCGTCTCTTCGCCTGGGGAATCAGAAACTAAGTCTTTCTGAGAACTCACTCACATAAATCTAAATATTTGTTGCATCGCTAGTTCTGTTGCTTCTTCACGCTACCATACCATCTTAGAGGCAGCGGAGCGCAGCATGTTACATGGTGGCAGCGTGGTGGGATTTCTTCTCCACTAAAGGCGAAGTTACGGCTGAAGCTGAACGTCACCATTGTGGCCTGATATTTCTCCATCTTGGACGGCGCCAATTTCCATTGTGGTCAAGTATCATCCCATTCTGGAGGACGACCTGAAGGCACCACGACATCACAGCACCGTGACAGCACCGTGACAGCCAGGCAACACGACATCACGACATCACGTCAGCATCCAGCATCCGGACGAGGAACTGCTAGCCGACGGCTGAGGTCCTTAGAAGACATCTTTACACCTTACGTGAGCATTCCTGCTCCCTGGCCTTCATCTGTACAAGATACATTTAAATCTTGTCAGGACGAACGTCAGTCAACAGGGGCCGCACAAAGCAGCGCACTCGCTACTGTCTTCTCTTCTACCGTCTGTGGTAACCCCAGCCCAAGCAGCAGCGCTAATAACGAGCTTTCTCTTATAATATTACTGTTTGCCGAAGGTCTTCATCCTTGGAGAAAAGACGTGGGAGGCCTGTACAACCTTCCCGCTGTCTGTCTGAGGCGAGCGAAAGGAGTTCTGGTATAGATCGCGTACGACACAAGCAACGTCTGCGGTGTGCCGAGGCAACGCGACGTGATAGCCGTCGTACAGCCGCCAGCGCTCAAGAGCATTCGATCTCCACTAGCTGAGCTGCGATCTGTACTCTTCAATCAAATCTTTGGAGGTGAGTCCAACCTTACAGTCTATTGTGATCCAGTGAGAAAATAAATTTCGATTTAGCGAAACAGAAGTAGTTAAATCTAAAAATGTCGGTAGGAAGCACCGCCGATGAGTTTGCTATTGGTGAAGATGATTATATTCCCGTACCCCAAGCGATAAAACTAGTACCAAAGTCATTTGAGGGAAATCCGAGAGAATTACGCGAATTCATTGAAAGCGTAGACGCCGCGTACGAAGTCGTACATCCGAGTAAGCATTCACTATTTTTAAAATTCGTAGAAGCAAAAATATGCGGTGAAGCAAAAGCAAAATTGATAATAAAAAGGAGAAATACATGGGAGGATGTAAGAGATATTCTCGAAGAACATTATGAAACCAGGAGAACATTAGATTACTACGCAAGTAAATTATTTACGAGTAGGCAAAATTCTCATGAAACCGTAATCCAATGGGGTTCACGTATAGATAATATGGCTTCCGATCTTTACAAGGAAACTAGGCGTAAATTGGAACAAATTGATTCATCCTATGTATCAGGAGGCGTTAGAATCATGGAAGAGATTGTAAAAGTATGCTTTGTTCAAGGCTTAATGAATGACAGAATAAAAACTATAGTTCGAGCAAAAGGGGAAAACAAATCTATTTCACAAATCATTGAAATAGCTTTAGAAGAAGAAAGTGCTATTCTTTCACAAAGTTACAAGTTAGGTAATACAGGAAAACAGTTTAGTTGGAAAAACAAAAATTCAAATGCGGGACCACAAAATAAGAAAACGTATGTGCAAAATGCGACATCGCAAAGCAAAGTCAATACTGAATCTCGACCAGGTACATCGGGAACAGTAAGAAAAACTTGTAACAAATGTAAAAAGATAGGTCACTTAGCTTTTGAATGTAAAAGAGATATATTATGCTATAATTGCAAGAAAACAGGGCATTACGCAGGCGAATGCCGATCAAAGCAGGGAAACTAGAATTAGGGCTGTCAGAGCAACCGTTGACAGACCCAGTGCAAAGTTTAAAGGTAGGTTGCGAGGCACCAAAACTCAAGGCACAGAGCGAAAAAGAAAATCCGTCAATAAAATGTTTTAAGGTGCGAGATGTACCGCGCGGAAACGTATGTCCGACGCAGCGTAATGACAAATGTCGAGGGATCGCGAACCCTAAGCGCAGAAATATACTAGCTAGTAGTGAAAAATTGTGTGTTGTAGGAACATGTCAGACACACGGTAGGTGTGACGACACCCATAAGTGTTGTAGGGCAAGTCAAGCACACGGGGGGTGTGACGACACCCAGCAGTTAAGCAAGTGTGACGGCACTAAGCAGTTAGGCGCGGAGACGCCAGAGACGTGTGAAACGTCAGATTCAAATTATTCGCGAAAGAGCTCGAGTGAGTCGAAGCTCAAGGGTTTGTGCGATGCAAATCCGTTGACATGTGAGATATCACCAAAGTTTGTAGATTACGAAATCTATGTAGTATCTGAGCAGTTAAAAAATGAAGTATGTAATGCATTAATTGACACGGGATCCCAAGTATCGTTTAGTAAAACGCGATGCGCCAAGTATCGTTAGTAAAACGCGATGCGATCAAAGACAAGCGACAAATTATTAAATTAAATGAGTCTCTAGTAATTAAAGGAATAACAGGAAATTCAGTAGAAATTTCAGGAAAACTACCTCTTACATTGCAAACTACTTTGGAACCTCTTTGTCATGAATTCCACGTGGTTGACAAACTACCACATAATTTAGACTTAATAATAGGTCAAGATGGTCTCAGAAAATACAATGTTACACTTAACAAAGGAAAATTAGAACCGGTGTATAAGAGAATACCGCCTTAAGTGAAACTGTAGTAACGTTTCCAACTTCTATGGTCGGTGAACGGTTAATAGAAAATCAAATGTTAAGTGAAGGTGTTTACGTAGCTTGTTGTTTAGTAAAATGCAATGCGAAAACATTTCAATGCTTATGTGTAAATGTCACAGATACAGAACAAATAATTAGTAGGAAACCTCAATTAAAACATGCCCCTTGTAAAAGTCAATGGCACACTGTAAATACCATTGCGGAAACTGAAGCCAAGCATCTTGCAAAGGCCGACGCAGAAGCAAGTGTGAATCATATCGCCGCTGCGCGTATATCGGTCAAGGTCAGAGCAGGACGCCGATACAGATACTAATGCAGACGACTGCAAGGTCGCCGGCGCGAACGTACGTACTAAGCAAGGACGTAACAGAATAAGAAAATTAAATGACGCGTTAAGACTCAGTCATATTAAAGAAGGACGCGAAGAAATTCTTAACATTTGTTATGACTACCATGACATATTTAAATTAGAAGGTGATAAATTAACAAGTACAAAAGGAATTCAACATACAATTCCTACACCAGAAATTTCGCGAGGAAAAGCTATAACTTTAAAAAATTATAGACTTCCGGAAAAGCATAAAATCGAAGTAGAAAAGCAAATTAACGATATGTTAGATCAAGGAATTATAACTGAAAGTCAAAGTCCATGGAACTTTCCATTAATTGTAGTACCAAAGAAAATTGACGCTTCAGGTAAAAGAAAATGGAGACTTTGTATTGATTTTAGAAAATTAAATGACATATCAATAGGTGATAGTTATCCACTACCGAATATTCAAGAAATACTTGATAAATTAGGACGAGCACGATATTTTTCGGCTTTAGATTGTGCTAGTGGATATTGGCAAATTCCGATTGCGAAGGAAGATCAATGCAAAACTGCTTTCAGTACAAGCACAGGACATTACGAATTTAAACGTATGCCGTTTGGATTAAAAGCAGCACCAGCTACTTTTCAAAGACTTATGAATAATGTCTTATCGGGAACTTTAGGAAGCAGATGCTTAGTATATCTAGATGATATAGTAATTTATGGTGAGTCAATGAAAGAACATAATGCAAAATTACGAGAAGTATTTCAGCAATTAAGAAATTATAATTTAAAAATTGAACCAGATAAATGTGAATTCTTAAAATCCGAATTACAATATTTAGGTCACATTGTAACTGCGGATGGTGTTAAACCAGATCCAGAAAAGACCAGAGCAGTTAGTCAATTTCCTATACCTAAAAAGGCAAAAGATGTTAAATCATTCCTAGGTTTAGTTGGTTACTATCGGAAATTCATTAGTGAATTTAGTAAAATTGCTATTCCTTTAACGCGGTTATTAAAGAAAGATACCGTATGGAAGTGGGAAAAAGCTGAACAAGAAAGTTTTGACAAACTAAAAGAAACGTTAGTGCAAGCACCAATATTACAATACCCAAACTTTCAAAAACCTTTCATTCTCACAACTGACGCTAGTAATTATGCGCCTACCGCAATACTAAGTCAAGGTGAGTTAGGAAAAGATTTGCCTATAGCTTATGCAAGCAGAACGTTTAACAAAGCTGAAATTAATTATTCAATTTGTGAAAAAGAATTAGCTGCGATTGTATGGGCATGTAAGCATTTCCGTCCTTATTTATTAGGAACGAAGTTTACTATTGTAACAGATCACAAAGTTTTAAAGTGGATCTTCAATGTAAAAGATCCAGGTTCACGTTTGATGCGATGGAAGTTACTTTTAGAACAATATGATTATGAAATAATACATAAAGCAGGAAAAAGGAATGTTAACGCAGACGCTTTAAGCAGATATCCAGTAACTAACTACTGTAATGAAGTTAGCGTTGAGAATAGAGAGCGAATTATCAAAGAGATGCACGAATGTCCCTTTGGAGGTCATCAAGGAGTCAATAGAACAGTTGAAAGAATTAAATTATACACTTCGTGGCCGAATATGGTAGACGATGTAACAAAGTTTATTAAAGCATGCAAAATATGTCAGTTAAATAAAGTAACACAATTGCCAATCAAGCAACCGTTAATGATTACGGATATTAAAGATGCACCATGGGAAAAGATTTATCTAGATGTAGTAGGACCCTTACCTTTAACTGAACAAGGAAATAAATACATATTAACTTGTCAGGACAATTTAAGTAAATACTTAATAGCTATTCCAATGTCAGATCAAACTGCAGAGGAAACAGCTAAAGCTTTTAATACGCATATCGTATGTATTTTCGGAATACCAAACGAAATTGTAACTGATCAAGGTACAAATTTTATGAGTAACTTATTCAAAAATTTATGTAAACTTCTGAAAATCAATAAGATTTCTACAACTGCTTATCATCCAGAAAGCAACGGTGCTCTTGAAAGAACACATAGAACGTTAATTGAATATATTAGATGTTTTTGTAATCCGCAACAAACAGATTGGGATACATGGTTACCTTTTGCGTGTTTTACTTTCAACACTACAATTCATACAAGTACTAAATTTACTCCGTATGAAGTTCTCTTTGGGAGGAAAGCGAACATACCGGGACGGTTACAAGCAAAACCAACCCCTTTGTAAAATTATGATGATTTAGTGCAGGAAATACGTTCTAAATTCCAAAATTGTCATCAGCAAGTAAGGGAACACTTGCGTAAACAAAAAGAAAAACAAAAGGAATACTATGATAAAGAAAGAAGTAGACAGAGACATTTTAAAGTAGGAGACCAAGTTCTTTTGAAAATAGAACAGCGAAATAAGCTTGATTCATTATGGAAAGGACCATATGAAATTCAAGAGGTTCATGACAATTCAAACGAAGTTGTGCAAGAAGTGGGTAAAAGAAAGAAACAAGTGGTTCACAGTAATCGACTGAAACCATATTTTGTTGCAGGGATCGAAAACTTGTCTTATTCCGAGGACACGGATAGCAACATTTCTAACGCAGAAAACGAAGTCAACACAGACAATGACGATGTTTAAAGTCAGTATAATGTTACTTATATTCCTAAGAATTATATATAATTCTGAAGGTCAAAACACACCCTTACCTTCAGCAGATGGTATATATTTCGATGAAGTAGGAAATTTATACTTGTCCCCTACACAGTGGAAATTTATTAACTACGTAGATCTGCATCCAATTAGAGAATTGTGGAAACAAACTAAAGAGCATAGTGTTCAGGTTCTCAATGTTTGTCATAAGTATTCAAATAAAACTTGGTATTTCTTAACAGATTGTAATTCTTACGAAGCATATTCCAAATCTAAGATAAAATATGTAGATTCACTAAGTGAAATCGTTTCAGGCTATTTAACAGAACAAACACGTAGAAAACGAGGACTTTTTGACTTCATAGGAGATATTAGTAAAATAATGTTTGGAACAGCAACTGAATCCGAAATTAAAGAATACCAGGAACATATAAACACTATTGAAAGTGAACAAAAAGAATTTCTCAAAATTGCATCTGAACAGATGACCGTAGTTAAATCAGCTATATTAACGTTTAATTCCACTATTTTTAGGATCGAGGCAAATGAAAGAAATTTAGCCCAAGGCCTAAAGAATTTTTCAGAACAAGCTTCAAAAGCTGTACATGCGTTAGAGATTGCAACTACCACAGTCGGAATGCTTAATGAACAATTAAGACAGGTTCAGCGGGGTATTGAAGAGAGTCAATATTCTTTCGATATACTCGTGGACGCGTTCATACATGCTCAGGACGGGGTATTACAGCCACATTTGGTAACCCCTATGAAAATCAAAGGTTATATGGATCACAGTAAGCTTAAGGATGACTTGGACTTTCCACCTTTTCATATTTCGGAACTTGCAAAACTAATCACACCACTTATATATTCTTATCAAAACTATTTAGTTTATGTTTTGCAAATTCCACTAGTGTCTACAAACCAATTTCAATTGTATAAAATTTTGCCATTTCCTAAGAAAATAGAAAATAATACATTTATGTATATAGATGTTACTAAAACTTATATATTTAAAGATAGTCTACATCATAAGTATGGCAAAATAACTCTAAATGAGTTGAGTCAGTGTTTTCAACCAAATGACATAAATTTTGTTTGTAAAGAGAAAACACCAGTATTCACGTACATTCCAAATGTTGATTGTGAAGCTACTTTATTACATGTTTCGACCAACTCCATACCTTCAGTATGTGAGAAGCGGATTGTCAAATTAACAAAAACACAGTGGATACCTCTGTACTTAAGTAATGACTGGTTATATGTAGCACCAACACCAGAACGATTTGCTATTTTATGTACAAATCAAGCAACTCATAATATAGAATTGAAAGATCAAGGTAGACTTCATCTGCCTCGAGGTTGTAAAGGTTATTCCGCTACAGCAACACTATTTGCTAGTAGTCAAATTGAAGTTAATAGAACTGATAAAGATATTTTACCTGTCATAACTTCTAATTATGATTGTTGTTTTGATGAAAAAGTTAAATCAGAACTTCCAAAATTAACTTTAGAAACACCTTTGTTAAATATCTTAAATTCTGTGGATGATCTACGTATAGCAAGTTATAAAGTATCTGAAGTAGAAAAGATGATTAATTCAGAAAAACAAAAGATATTCACAACCAATAACTTATTTCATCATGGTTTAACTTGGGTAGGATCATTAGTACTTGTCCTACTTGTTTTTGTATGCATTTGTTGTAGTTGCTGTTGTTGCAAATGTTGCCGACAGTGTGGTTTTTTGGCTATGGGATAAATGGAGTCCAAAAGAGTGTTGGGAACAAACAAAGAGTAGATGTTTTATTGTAAACAATTATCAACCTGTAGTATCATATGATGTATCAAAAGGGTCTCCCACACCTTCTGTGCACTCACTCCCAGCAGTATTTTCAGAGGTTACAACTGAGCAACCTCGCTCAGAACATGGTATGTCATTACGTCCACTGTCACAAAGAAGTAAGAGGTATAACCAACCAGTTCGATGAAAAATTGAAATTTGTGTTTGACAATCCCCAAATTTACAATTTTTCTTTTAAGGGGGAGAGTGTCGTATGAGGCGCGCTTCTCGCTCCTACAACGATGTTACACAATTAATCAATGTAATTAATCAATGTAATACTTTAATTATTAAGCATATGTATTGTAAACATATTACATTATATTATAATATGATGATGAAAGGAACGCTATGGAATACTTTAAATTAGGATGGATACACAGAGGCTCTCTGTAAATTTAATGCAAAGAGGTTCTGTCTTAGATCCACCAACGCAGATTTGGCCCAGACGTCTGGCGGCTTCTGAGGCACCATTCAGAATTTGCACGTGTCCGCCGATAGGTCCGCTTAACACTATCAGACCGGATGGAGTGGGTAGTATCAATAGCCCACACACGCGCAGGCACCCAAGCCGTAAACATGTACTCAGCAGAGACGATTACGAATGAGTAAATATAGAAAATGCTAAATAAGGTTTTCCATAGCCACCAACGGAGTTTCCCCCCACCACTCCAGGAAACTCCCCCCACCATCATCCCTTCTCTCAATACCTAATTATAATAATTAGCTCCCCTCCACGGAGGTTGTATTATATATGCAACTGTAACCAAGCGCACAGCGACTACGGCATTGAGCAAGGGAGAGTAGACATCCTTCGCTGCGGTGTCGTGGTACATAACTTTGTATCACTTTAGTTTTATAAAGAACTCTGTTATTATTCAGAGAAAACGCTCTCTTCGTTATTATCCTCGTGCCCGCCTGGCACCACCAAATCCTAACATCCGATCGTCTCTTCGCCTGGGGAATCAGAAACTAAGTCTTTCTGAGAACTCACTCACATAAATCTAAATATTTGTTGCATCGCTAGTTCTGTTGCTTCTTCACGCTACCATACCATCTTAGAGGCAGCGGAGCGCAGCATGTTACAACGGTATGACGGTGTATGACGGTGTATGACGGTGTGTGACGATGTGTGAGGGGATGTGACGGTGTGTGACGGGATGTGACGGGATGGGAAGGGAGTGGCGGGCAGAACCCACCTACTGTATAGCGAGACAACACACCGGAGAGCTAGACGAGGCGGTAGGGAGTGGTGCGATAGGGGCATGTCGCGGCGGGGCGATGCATGTTTGAGTGGGGCGGGGCGGGACGTAGCGTGATAGTGCGGGGCGTGGCGGGGCGAGGCGGGCGGGGAAAGCGGGCGGTTCGAGCGGCGCGCAAAGGCTCGGGGAGCAGTGGAGGCGCGGAGAGGCGAACGGCTGGGGTAAACGGGATGCGGGGAGGGGAGGGGCTGGCGCAGGGTGCGGAAAGGGAGGCGACGAGCGGCGGCGGCGCTGCTCTAATGGACCGCGGTTGCGGGTGGAGAGGCGAAGCGCTCCGATGCGCCCTTACCTGCGCGAGATTCCCTCCTCCCCTCCCCCTCCCCTCCACACAACCCGGACCGCAGTAGGCGAAACTACAATTCTAGCAGCGTTCTACCAGTGTTCTAGCCCGTCAAACGTGGCTTCAAATACAGCACATTTTTCAACAAAGATTTGGCTCAAAGGACAAAACTACAACGTGTCGAGATCACAACAATCTCTCATAAAATGAAATTGAAACTTCTGCAAAGAGAGATTTAGGAACATTTGCGTTACCTTGCCCAATTATTATTGAGTTTACAATCAAACATTTTATATCATTAAACAATCTCTTTAAAATAATTAAACAATAGTATAATTAATCTATCATTATTAAAGGCTTTACGAGCCATTAATATTGACATTTGCAGTATTATCAATATAAGATCTATTTAACGAATCACATTACATTTGTTTCAGTAGGACTAATCATTTGTACAAAAACTGTGTATATTGTTTCGTGTGAGATGTAAAATAATTTGACTTAAAAAAATGTATGATCATTTAATGGGTACTTGTGGCTCATGAGCCTTGATGTTCCGACCTACTGCGCGGCCCTTCTACCCTGCAGCTTTGGTCGTTCGCCGCTGCAACCGCAGCCGTTAGCCTTTCAGCAAAGAAGGGATGCATGAGCAGGGGTGCCAACGTTTACCAAGATTGCATTGAGAACGGAAAGTTTCAAATCGAAAATTCGCTCTAAAAGATCTTAATTCCATGAAAATATATTCGAAACACGTTGAGGCAATGCCCACAAAAAATTATTAATTTTATTTTACACGTAAAAGAACAGGAAATAACTCCGAATGGATCTAAATGGATTAACGTTTCAAGTTACTTTGATATGAAGGTTGTATAAACGTTACTTTTTTTATTTTACTTTGAAATTTCTGTTTAAGCGGCAAAATGTTTTATGAAGTGTCGTTTATGAAGTGTTCACGAATTTGTGCGAGGTCAAGAACAACAACAAAAAATGCACAGAATTTTCTCGAATGTCCAATGCATTTAAATAAACACTTAATTAAAAACTCTGTAAAATCAATGGATTGAACAGACAGAAAATAAAGCTGTTAAAAGAAAAAAAAGTATTTAATTTAATTTGATTTGATTTTGTCTAGGTTTAATTTGATTTATTTTGTAAAAATTATGAAACCGTATTTGTCGAAGAGTAAGATGAGCACGTTCTCATGACCTCCAGAAACCTTACTACACCTTTCTACTATTTGAACACAATTGTGTGGATTAAATGAAAAAATGCATCGTTAGCAACATTAAAAAACATATATTTTCACTCCTGAATACTATAAAACGTATTTGCATCAATAAACGGAATACAATTTTGATTTTTAGTATTTCTTACAAAACATCAACCAACATTACCGGCCATACCCTTACAACATCTAACAAAAGTAGAGCTCAAAGCGTAACTGTAGTGCCCTTCGTACTAGAAATACGGGAGTAATTATACTGAAGAAAAGTTGTGACAAATAAATGTTATATATAACATTGTTATACAAATTTTATAGAAACGATTAGTTGTATGATGGTTATAATAATGTTAGTATTCATTATTAAGTAAAAGATCATATTGCGAAATTCTGGTTAATTTTTAAAGCATTGATATCTGTTTTAGACCTCTGGCAGAGCTCGTGGGCAGCATACTAGCTTTCTACTGTGATCCCGGGTTCGATTTCCGATCGAAGGAAAAATAGAGTTGTAGATTTCCTTTAAAATCGTCCCAGTTTCTGTAGCTGTGTGACGAAGAAAAGCTCAGGCAGGTAGACCTTGCTAGTTAATGAATGGAGTACATATTCACCACATGTCGCTTTTACCCCCAAGCATGAAAATGTAACTGGACCCAGGCATTTGGGACATTGTTAGCTGCCAGGCAAAGTCAAACTATCGACCCAAAATTATATATATTACGTATTATTATATATTATACGTATAATTACGTAATTATATATATATATATACCCCATTTAGAATTAACATAGAAATATGTCAATTTCTTACAATCATTCGTTTAAATTCTTTAAAGGAATTCAATTGGTTATAATCATTTAATTCAAATCTTTAACTTCTAAAATTTAATTTTACAGAATTATTTTGTCAAAAGAGGGAAATTACGCATTTCTACAAGAGTGACCTGCAATCGATGCAATTCTTGCAGTCAGGCAACATTCTGGAAAACATTCTGAGAACAATAACTTTTAGCGAGGAATATCGGATACCCTGACTCCTCAGTAGAGAACAGAAGATTGTTTCTATGAAATCAACATTCACCATTTAAAATATCAGGAATGTAGGTGATACTACCAAGAAAAACAGAAACGTACATCCCCTTCAGCAAGTTCATTAAAATTGCTGCCCCTTAGCATCATACTCTGATAAAAGTTCGATTCTTCCAATTATTCACTTTATTTCAACTCCCACAAAGAGGTCGTTGTGATCCGTTTCGCAACTGTAACTGGAAACCGCACAATTACAACCAGAGCCCCACGTTGAGAGCGATAAAAGGGGAAAGGGTGGGCCTGCATTTAAAAGTCTATTCGAAAGAAATAATTATACAGCGTGTAGTTGAAGGTATTGACAGAAGGCATGAAGCTGATACAGGGCAAAACAAAGAGGTCTTTAAAAACCTTTCTCCCGGCTGTCGGATTACTGGATTTTCCGTATTCCCACCCCATACAGTCCAATCCTCGTACACTGGTTTCGGTGCTGTCAATTATTCACGGGATTTCGACACCCACAAACAGGGCGGCATGGTCGCTTTCTCTTCAGCAAAAGGGAGTCTGCAAAACAAGGAGCGCTGGTGAGGAGTCCCCTGGATCGGGTACTCAGACGAAAGTGAAAGTGACAATATGCAAGCCCAACTCCAGTAATTTTTTATTCAAATGAATTTAAGCTTAAGTCGTTATTGGAAGTCATAAACCGAAGCATGTAGTTTCTGACAATGATGTCGGAGTGTAGGCAAGGGAGTTGGTTTTAATATCCTTCCCTTTCCTGAGCTGAAATTCGCTGTGATGGATTGTCTTTACTTTCTACGGGATATACAAAGGTAATTCCGGAGGGATATTCGTGATGAAACAATAATAGTGAAGGATGAATTTTAAAGAATGAGACGATCGACTATTTGTGAACCGTGGTGGTATGAAGCTAACATCAGAATCAAATGGAGAAATCATCTATTCCTGTCATTAAAGTCGAAAGTATGCCAACAGGCATCATATCCGCGGTTTTAGTCGTAGCTCTTACCACGTGAGCCACCAAGATCAACATTTAGCTAAAAAGAAGGCAAAATACGTTGGACAAAAAGCTCACTTCTTTGCATGTTCTCTCATCGGAAAAGACATCCTGTAACAGATTTTCGTCACTGACTTATATACAGTAATTACCAATCGTAGTATAAAATTCTACTGACTAAAACATTATTGTGCAACATTAAATAAAATTCGACAATTTTCTTTTAATTTTTTGCTGCCAATGAACCGTAACTGCCAAGTGTTGTTATAAGTTAGAAGGAGAAAAGGAATTAAAATTATAAGACTATTATAAAATTTTAATGCATAGATGATGTTTGACATTGGGAATAGTTTTTATTCACAAGGATTCTTGAGAAGGATATGTCAGAATTTAAAATGATTTACATAGCACTAAAATTGTTCACCAGGACCGCGGGGAATCGACGAAAAAAACATTCAGCTGAGATATGTGACACGAAACACAGTGGTTTCTAATTTTTCTTATCTCCCTACTGGCGCAGCCACTTTTGATCACAATTGTATGACTTCTTGAAGTCAAAGGCGATGAGATGACCAAGAGGATGTGTAAGAGTGGTAGACGAAAATTTCTATACAAATGAAATTTTGGCTGCATTCATCTACAGAAACATGGAATGAGCATTCAAGAGAACAATGGCTTCGAAAAGCTTTTTTCCTATCCGTTTATTGACATTGCACATGCTTTCGATATTTTTGATTCTTCAATTGATTTCACACCCATAAACGTCGCCGTAATTTGTTTTCTTAAAACAGCGGTGGCGAGTTGTTTCGGACATTGAACGTTGTAAACTCATGGCTGTTGTAAAAAGTGGTTAATTCAGTTGTGCTTTACGATTGAGATATAACATACCACAAAACACACTAGCACACATACACTTGAAATAACTGGTAATTTTCAGCAGCTCATCTAAATTCCTGCCCTTCAAAGTCCAATCTTAAGCGATAGTAGAGCAGATTTGTTTGTCCAATTAACTTACAACTGAAGTCTAAGACATGTTTTATTGACAACTCAAAAAGGATGCGGTCCCGAATAATCTCTTTTATATATACCGATTATTGCAGCTGCTGCTCTATTAAGTTCAATTATCGAAGGCTCCCGATCTTCTCAATTATTCACCTGATCCCAAACCCATCGTGATGCATTATATCACAGCAGCCAAAGAGCCCGCGCTAGTGTTAATGACTTGCTATCTCCCGATTGGAGACCTCAGACTCTGGGGATACTTGGATAATGTGCAAGTCTGGCATAATGTTTGATTCAAATGAATGAATTACATCCGGTCCATAAATTTAGGTATCAGCTAAAGTATGTACGAATAAAATTACTGTGAATACACTGTGAATAAAAATTAAGTGGTTTCGAAATATCTAGTCCAATCTTTAGAAGGCTGGTTTTTACTAGCTTTTCATTGGAAATGATAGCTCCAGAGCCAAACTTTAAGCAAGTTCGGCAGCCGACATCCGTGATTCAGTCAAGTTTGCAAATGAACATTGTTGGCACATACATTTCATATTTGGCGCCTTGGCGGGAGATTGGTTTTTAATAACCATCTTTGGCCCTTTATTGCTAGCTCAGAATTTGCATTTTGAACGTACCGCGTCGGACTTATAAAAAATTCCCTCCAAAACCGCGCGCTAGGCACTAAAAGAGCGGGTATATAAAATTCCTTTGTTTTCTGTCGAAATTGCATTCGTCCTAGTCTTTGGTCGTAATAGTTTCATCTGTCTTCGACAGGGGGCAGCACTTGCTGGGGTTCCGTCCCAGGCCATCTGGGGCAGAGGAAATTATTAAGAACACACTCAAGCTCCGTTTTAACCAATGACAGCATTCCATTCACACAAATTCAAACAGCGAAAGAGGTTTTTCAAAGTAGTCGCTCCGCGCAGTGAACGATCTTCAGTGCGCTCGCATTAACGTTCCATGAGAACAGTTTAACTTAGCAAGGTTGGCATACCTGTCGCCTTTTAGAAAGCCTTTCAAAGAGAAGCCATATTTCGCGGGAAACTGCACATTGCATGAGCAAATTTGTGTAATACAGATTAAAAGAAGGCATTGCTTTTCGTGTGAGACTCAGGTAACGGGTTGAACGATTTATTCCCTGATTGCTTATTTACTTATTATACTATCTTCTAATAAGAAGGGTATACTGTGTCTTTTCAGAGATCAAACGAGCGAGCGAGCATAGCAGAACATTTCGTCTCGCCGTAACCAAAATTATGACCGCTCCCCCCAAAAATTGAACAATAACCCAAATCTGAAAAAGGAGCTATATCGCCGCCTTAACAAACATAGAATCTAACACTGAAACTGATGGAGATGTACAGTTAAACCTCAAAATGAAGGGAAACCCGAAAACCACAGTCATTATCTGCTGTCTCACTGGATTTGCCAACCACATTTCTCACTCCCCGTCGATCCTTCAACCAGCAGCCAAAAAGATCGCGTTAGCGGTGCAGGCTTTGACATCCCATACGGTGACGATAAGAGGGAAAGTGCTAGTACAAGAAAAGTAATTATTATTAACATAACCTAGCGAAGTCAAGGAAGGGTATCAAGTAATGGATATATATAAATAAATACGTACGTAAATAAAGCAAGTAACTTGCACGAGCACTAAATAAAGTGGCTTCAAACAATCACGACTTTCCCAACTCCTCGATTTGAATGATCGCCCACCGCCCTCACACGCGTCCAATCCTTTCAATTCTTCACCTCATTCCACTCCCACAAACAGTCGCCGTCCGGTCCCTTTCTGCACAGCGGCGGCGCCGCAGGCGGCGAGCTGGCAGCGCTGGAGTCCCCTGGTGCGGGCGTTGAAAGCGGAAAGTGTGAGAGGCGGGCTTCAGCGCTGAGAGCCCAGCCAGGAGAGAACGTGTGATCCTTGACCCGGGCAACGGCGCCACGCGCTACCTCCCTCGCCGCCACGCCGCGCCACGCCACGCCGCGCCACGCCGCGCCACGCCGCGCCGCGCCGGCCTCTCTCATGCCTGGCGCCACCGGCGCGATCAAAGCGCGCGAGCTCTCTGGGGCGTTCGCCGTACCGCCCGCCAACTGCTTGTTTGAACGATCTGCCGTGTTGGGCGCCGCGAAACTAACGGCTTTGAACAGGGGTGCATTTTCTTTTATTCCTAACGGTGTGGGACTCGCTAATGCTTTTCATTAAATGGAATGGACGTAATACAGACAAACAAACTGCTTTATAATATTTAGTGAAGGAGCAATAAGAAGTTAATTTGGTAATAATTCAAACTTATTATGTTATTAGGGTCACAATAATGGAACTTAATATTTGAAAGCTAATTTTATAAGTGACATACCTCCATTTCCATTTGTTTTCCACTTTTACTCAATATTTAGACGCTTCTCCGACATGCTGTCGAATATTTTACGTTTAATTATTTACGTTTTTCTTACGTTCATTGGTATCCATAAATAACCGAATCCTATCTCCAAAAAAAGACTGAAATTCAATACTTTCATTTCCTGAATAACTGTAATTTTTTGTTCTAAATCTGCTGTATTTCATGACCATTTTCTGTAGACAATTCCATTGCGGGTTCACGGGTGTTGGTCCAAAAAATAACGTATATTAGTTTGCCGACGTTTCGGAGTTTATTATAGCTCCATCTTCAGGGCTGGACAAGTTTTCACAACACGGTTTAGTAAAATATTTACATAGTGATAATTACAAAAAAAACAACAAAAATTTATATAAACATTGAACATTGAATATATAATTACAAACACGCAAAAGGCTGATACTCTTCGTCTATGTACACAACAACCAACAACTTTTTTTTAAAATTTTTTTAATATATATTTAAATCTATGTTAATACTGTATATAGTAGCACTAGCAGAATTACATTCATATTAGTCTGTTGTTTATTGTTTTTACCCTTTGTAATTAATTTATGTAATATTAAATAATGAAGAAATCGGACACATACCTTACTATGCGTGGGAAGTTACATAGAAAATATGAAGGTTCACATCATGAGAAACAAGCCACACAGGACAGCATGCCTGCATGTTCCTGAATGAACAGTGTATACCTTGGGGGCTAACCAATGGCTATCCAGAGAACCATCCGGTACAACAGGAGTCAAGGTGAGATCACACACTCATAAGCTGATAATTAATTGTATAATTATATATATATATATATATATATATATATATATATATATATATGTGTGTGTCTATAAAACTAGTATATAAAAATGAAACCTATCCATGAATATGTCTATTGGATGGATCTGATGGAATATGTCTATTGTACATCACTTACACTATTGTACATCTATTGTACACATATTTTTTGGACCAACACCCGTGAACCCGCAATGGAATTGTAATTTTTTTATAAACCAGTTTGGAAATAAGCTCTACAATTACAAACAAAATTTGGCGCTTAAGCGTGTGTAGTTGTGGGGTCATAATTTTACCATTGTAGATCGAGAACTGGTGGGTTCGAGTACCAAGGATGTAATATTTTCCGACTCTGATTAAGTAGCTTGATCAAACAGTCTTGCAGACTACCGCATGAATGAGAAACCTAGTCCGATTATGTGGTCGTGTTTCATTCATTATAGGAGTAGCAAAATCTTCGAAGGGCCTAGAACACCATGTGATTCTTCCTCCTCCCTCTAGAAGCAATCTAGATACCTACCCCTCCTCCTCCCAGAGAGAGCAGAAGAAGAAAAAAAAGAAGCTGAAAAATCGGAAGGAGCGGAAGAAACAGAAGACGAAAAATACACTGAATGTGTCAAATATACGTCCTACATCTCCGTCAAAAACAATAATATTGCAAATTATGATACAAATTTTCCTCTCAAATTGTCAAAGAATACGAAAAAACTTTAACAATTTCACAAAACTCTTGCAATGCTATGAAAACACAAAATGAAAGGTACACACTGACTAAGCGATGCTACCTGACTAATACAGTAAGAAAAATTAAATTAATGTAAACATTGCAGAATGTATTGAAGGTTACGAGGCACACATGCCTAGATTTTTCAAACCAGACTACTCTCATAGTACCACAGCACCTCCTATTTACACAGCTGTCTAGTAGAAGGTCTCAATGCAGATAGGAAAAAATGCCTTTCGCCGACGGGAATGCTTCACGCCCAAGTCCAGCGCACTCCCCCGTTCCGCCGTGGGCCAACTCCACCAGCATCCACTCCCGCCAACCACCCAGCTCTGACACCGCCCCGAGTATAACACCGGGCGGATCGCAGAGGGCGGTTAGCCGGCCAGCCGGAGGAGGGGTGGACGGAGGCGGGGGGAGATACGGGCGGCGACGGCGGTGGTGGTGGTGGCAGCGGCGCCGGCAACGTCGGCGGCGGCGGCGGCGGCGGTGACGGTGGTGATGTCGATGTGGACGTCATCGGTGTCGGCGGCTTTGGTGAAGCCGTGCGGCGATAGAAAGCGCCCCATGCGTAGAGGCGCGGGGGAACAATGATTAATTAATGTCTTAATTAATTAATTAATTAATTATTTTTTAAGTGGGTCGCATGAACTTGGGAGTTGGCGCTCCCATAACACACTGGTGCAGCATGGAACTCCCATAATTTGGCGGGAATACCACAAAGAGTGCCCAGGTGGGCGGAAGTCACAGGAACTTGTCCGCGCCGACCAAAATGTGCTAACACAAATGTCTATTGCATTTTATATTTTACAATTTTGCGTGATTGATGCAGAGTTCCTTGCCAGTGAAAAATACTAGTAATAGCACTTGGAACAAACGAACGTACTAGATAACGAGACAAATTTAATGCACAAATTCAGAAGGGATCCAGCAAGCGCTTAGCTTTTCCCATGCTGCGACACTTAGACACATAGAGAATCTGTTGCAAACTGAGTTTAATACGTTTCAGCGACATTCGACAAAAACATAACATTTCGCCTAGTAGGAAATTAGTGTTTCACAGGTGCAAAGGGTGGTTTCTGATCATTATTGGATTTCACTATGTAGAACCTTTTGTATCTACACCTGGAAGTACGCATTCTGAGAGTAACTTTTCTTTAAATTTCAGTGATTTATGCGCTAATCGCAATTTTATTAAGTATAACAAAGTCCAAGGCAATGAATTCGAGACATTTTTCCTTGGCATTTCCTGTACAATATTTTATACATCTAGTAAAAGAGGGATTGCACACACTGTAGAAATTTTAACGCTTTCTAACATTAAAAAAACAACTATTTCAAAGTAAAAATGAAAAACATTAATATCGTTAAAGAAAAATACAGTTTATTGATTCGTTTTATAAAATTTTGGAGAAAACTTCAAATGAAAATATCATTTATGCTTTAAAAATCCATCAAAGAACTAAAAAATAATGAGCATTTAAATTAATTGTTTCGAAAAAATACAATTAAATAAATGTTGGCACAGAATAAGACGAGAATAAAAAATGAGAAGAGAGAGTTTAGGAACATAATTGTTCGAGAGAAGATAGCCTTAAGAATGATACAAGACATTATGATGAAGTTTCACAATAATACAGGACTGAATACCTCAGGAGAGATCTTCAATAAAAAACTCAGACTATGATTATGCATTCAAGGCGTGAAAAGATTTCACGAGATTCTTTGAAAAAAGTGGTTGTGTAAGGGTTGAATCATCGTTTGTGAAACAGTTGTCCCGCTATTGTGACGAACTGACGTTGTGAATGGTCAATAGTTTCACGAATCTTCCAACATAGGAAAAAGAGTTTGTAAAAATAAGCTAAGAAAAACATTTAAACGGGAAATGCAAGAAAATATTGCCAAGAGCAGTATAAAACGTAGGTTCGTTTTATGATATGCTTCGCTACTTTTACAATTTGTTTTGTATTCTCCCACTACCATTGTATATGCGTTCTTTTGTTTAAATGCTGATTTTTATATAATTTTTCATATTATATTAAATAAATGTTATTTAATTAACATATGAAAAGCCACGTCAGGTTAAAGATGAATACGTTGGGTCAAAAATGACGTGGGAGTGTTTTCGTTTCTTGCCGAGTACGATAAGAATTTTGCTTA
This sequence comes from Acheta domesticus, assembly GCA_031308135.1. Lineage (NCBI taxonomy): Eukaryota > Metazoa > Arthropoda > Insecta > Orthoptera > Gryllidae > Acheta > Acheta domesticus. The sequence continues at coordinate 193,642,673 of JAHLJT010004567.1, forward strand.
CCATTTTTAAAATCCACGGATGAAGGAATCTGGTGGGTTTTGAGAAATAACATACAATGTATCAGGGAAAAGTTAAATATAAATGTATCAGGGAAATATTAACGCTGAATGAAATAAGCAATTGAGAATTTGATAAAACCCAGAGTGCTTTTGTAATAGTACGGAGAAATTATTTTTTGGAGAATCTACAGTTTTTTTACATTTCATTTCCTAGCCAAGGCCTGTATAGAAGAAGGATCAGAGAAAATTAGTCGACTCATTCATTGCTAAAGAAGAATGAAACATGTAATCAGAGGGGTGATATCTTTTTCAGGACAAAGCATAACTGATGAGTTCGGTAGGTGGTCAGTTGTGCTTTTTTTTTGGCCTAATTGGAAAACTCGAAATAGGGCAGCTTGTGCGGTAACTATAGCACAGAAGAATAAATTGCAGTATCATGAGTGCAATACGTGCACCAGGGGAGAACCAGGGGTTTTACTGGAAACTCATTACAAGCCGTTACTGGAAGCTCTCATCCCATTTTCCTACTCCATTGCTGCTGGACGCAGCGAGGCCTGGCAGGGCCAACTGAGATCAAGGAGAAGCGGGGGGGAGTATACATAAACTCAGGTACCACCGGGTTTCTTTGAACAGCACAATTTAAAAATTTACGTTGATTTATTGTGGATGAAATTTTCTCATGTTCCCCTCCGTAAAAAAAAGTTTCCTCCTTCCAGTACGTCTGTATCAACTAGGCATATAAAGTCCGTTTCCATTCATACCTGCAAATATCAACTATAGCGTCGGTTGGCGGTCACGTGGCTGGGATGCCTGACAGCGAACAACGGGCTTGTTGCTCCCTAACGCCTTCCTAGGAGAAGATTCATTAGGGAGAGATTTCAGGTTAGGGTAGTGTCGTCTTTTCATGCCACGTTTCGCCTAGCAGAATTTTCGCTCGCAGTGACACACAGTCTTTAGACACGAGCTTTCTAACAATGAAGAGACCCCATGGGAATAAACACAATGTGGCAAAACCGAAAAAATGTAAGCTTTGTTAAACGATTATTATATATTATGAAATGCATGCCCTCGATCTTATCACTTCGTTATTGTAACTTATAAACGCTCCGGGTTTCTAATTAATGGCACTCACAATAAAAGTGAACTAATTTTATAAAGGAACCATCATGTTTTACTACACATTCCAAAATTATCAAAAATCTTTAAATGTAAACTCTGTCCCCTTTGCAGTAGCAGCAGGTCGCAAATAAAGGCCGCTCTCGTTCACACCTGCGGCGTGGCGCGGCGTGGCCGGGCAAGCGCAGCGCGGCCGACAGCTTCCGAGCTGATGCCTTCCTTCCCGGCACCGCGCCGCGGGCGGCGTGCGTGCGCGAAACGGCAGCCTTCGCCCCGCCCCCTCAACTCCCCGCCATACCCCATCCCGCCCTCCCAAGTCATCCTTGCTCCGCTCTGCCCCGCCCCCGCCCTGCCGCTTCCCCCGCCCTGCCGCTGCCCCCGCCATGCCGCTACCCCCGCCCTGCCGCTGCCCCCGCCCTGCCGCTCCTCCTGCCCTGCCCCGCCCCGCCCCGCCCCGCTCCGCCTCGCTCCGCCCCGTGGCTACCGACCCCCTCCCCACCACAACTCGCAACGCCCCGCCACGCCCCGTCCCACCCCGCCCCTCCGCGCCCCACTGCGCCCCACTGCGCCCCACTGCGCCCCGCTGCGCCCCGCTGCTACCGAACCCCTCCCCGCCACAACTCGCCCCGTCCCACCCCTCTCATCCTCACACCGCCTCGTCCCGTCCCGCGTCGCCCCGTTCCGTCCCGCTCCGCCCCGCCCCGCTCCGCCCCGCCTCACCCTTCACAACTTCCGCGTCGGCCTCCGTCCCCGCACGGCGCGACCTCTGCGCCGCCTTATGACGGCGCGGCACGACAGCGCCTTCGCCTCCGCCCGCACCGCTCCCCTCCCCTCCCCGCGGCCCACCCTCCGCCACCCGCTGCGCTCACGTGACGCGCGACGGGGCCCCTCGCGCCGCGCCGGCACCGCCCCCGACGGCGACCACGCTTCACAATGCTCCTGCAGGGGATGAGTAAGTCATAAACCCTGCAGCTGCGCGAGTAACTGTAATGGACAATGCAGCTGCTATGTGGTGGAGATGGTTGTAACGGAGACTATTAAAACGATTGGTACACAAGATCTACCACCACGTGAAGATCATTTGAAAATAAAAAAAATTGTTACGAGTGTGTGATGTCGGGGAGGTTTTTCTCCTACTGTTGGCACAGCCCATGCCGACAACGGTGGTGACGATTCCTGGAATAGTGAGGGGGCCGGCGTTTTAAATGCTACTGAAGGGAATAATGCAAGCCATAAAATCATCAACTGGGGAAATAATAGTTACGGGCATTGAAGCTGCTATGGGCAGAATGGTTAAAATGACTATTAACATGATTGCTACAAATAATCTACCACATCATTAGAGTTGTTTGAATGTGTTGTTTCAACAATAATGTAATTATAAGGAAACTCGCATGGTTGCATCAGTTTAGATTTTTCGCGTCAAATACACAGGGGCAGAACAACATATCGGAATGAAAAATCATGGTGTCGAAAAATTTGGAAGCTTTTGGAAACTCAACCCTTAAGTCATGAACTATAAGCTGAAGTTTATGAGACATTTGGTAACAATGTATAACGATCTGCCTTTCATTAATACTTCACGTTTACATAATTTAATATTCTCCTTGATGTGTAACCTTCAGTATTTCTGCAGAAACATTCCATACATCGAAATGATGACACAAACTATTCATTACATCCACAAACTCATTAATCACAAAATCCATCGGATTTACCTAGAAAATTAAACAATTGATAAACTAAAATCATTTCTCCCCATACGAGTAGCAAATAAAATATCATTAATTAATTAGTAATAACTAGTTTAAAATGATGTTTCTGTTCAAACAAATATCTAAAATTGTTGAAAAATTTATTTTTAAATACGTAGACAGCAATCTTACAAGCAACTTAAATGAGGCATTCACTAGAGACTTTTGTGTAATTTTTATCAAATCATCGCAAATATAAACGTTTAGCTTTAGAATCAATTGTTCAGGTCAAATATAGTTGTATTTTTAGTAAGCAAATTTTTGAAGCTTAGGCGTAGCGAAATATTTTCTGGGCATATCAATAAGCAACGAATATTTGAAGGTCGCAACTGAGACTAAACAATTCATTTGTCTGGCATCTTACGAATAAATGACTTCTTGAAGAAATTTGTTTGAGAAAGACGAATTTTTGGTGTGCTCACCTTCAAACACTGCTACACCAAACTGAATTATAAGAAAGAATAAGAAATTGGATTTTCTTTAAATTGTACTGATAATAACTTTGTCTCAGTATAAAATCAATATGATATAAATACAAGAAATCAAAGTTTAATATTAGAATAATTTTAGTGAACTTATAATTAATATTCTCTCTCTTCTCAATACAAACAAATTATGAAGAGTATAAAACATTTAAACAATATTTATTTTCTGAAAATAATCTAAAATAATACCTTCCATTCTTATTTCAAAATTCCAAAAGCATAAATAAGCAGTGTTCTGCAACCCAATTTGGGATCTTTGGTCATATTTCTCTTAATCCATTTCCTCAAAGCTGAGACAAAATAAGTGACTTGCATGCTTCCAAACACTAAATATAGTTCCCTCCACCAAAAGTATCGCATACAGTTTTAACATTTTTCAACGTTAAATCAGTTGAAATATGTGCCTTTTATGTCATCCTTCCTCACATCTTGAGCGCATGCCTTTCAGTGGGACACTAGACGTTCCGTTTGGCCGGCGGCTGCGCGGCGCGAAAACCTCCACTGACGCTCCGCACGTCACAACGCGCTGTCATCGTTAAAGGAGACGCGGGCCGGCGGGGGCGGTGGCGGTGCGGCGCAGACGATGGTGGAGTCAGGTTGCGACAGCGGCGGAGGAGGGGGAGGAGATAGCGGCGGTGGCGGGGATATCGTAGGGGCAGTGGCTGCGGGGGCGTCGGGAATGCAGTGACGACAATGGCGGTGGTGGTGGGATTGGTGGGATGGTGGGGTTGGTGGGGTTGGTGGGGTTGGTGAGGTTGGTGAGGTTGGTGGGGATGGTGGGGTTGGTGGAGTTGGTGGGGTTGGTGAGGTTGGTGCCGTTGGTGGGGTTGGTGCGGTTGGTGGGGGTGGTGGGATTGGTGGTGGGTGGGGTTGGTGGGATTGGTGGTGGATTGGTGGTGGGTTGGTGGGGTTGGTGGGATTGGTGGGGGGTGGCGGCTTGGAGGCAGGGGGTACGGAGGCAGAGTACGGTGAGGGCAGAAGCTTTGCGAGCGACGGAGGTAGCGGGGCTAGGCGGCGGGGAGGTGAGGCGCCGGGGAGGCGGAGTTGTCGGGAGTGGCGGGAGCGCCGGCAGTGGGTAGAGGGGGCGACGGGGGCGACGGGGGCGACGGGGGCGACGGGGGCGACGGGGCGGCGACGGGGCGGTGACGGGGCGGCGACGGGGTGGCGACGTGGCGGCGACGGGGCGACGACGGGGCGCCGACGGGGCGGCGACGGGGAGGCGACGGGGTGGCGACGGGGCGGCGACGGGGCGGCGACGGGGCGGCGACGGGGAGTCGGGTAGACGGGGCAGGGGACGACGGCGGCGTTGGAGGGGGCATTGCGAATGGGTCGGTGGTGGCGAGGACGGGGGGCGTCCGGGATGGGCAGTGGGCGGCGCCCGGGAGGGTCGGGGGTAGGTGTGTCGGGGTCGTCAGGCAGACAGGTAGAGCGAGGTCTGCGGCGGCAGAAAAACGAGTGTGACGGGGTGCGTCATCTCTCGGAAGGACAGTTTATACGCGGGGTGGACCAACAGCGTCCGACCAAGGAGAGCTCGCCTGGCGGAGGCGACGACGCGCCGCGGGCCGAGAGACGATCGTGAGACGCCAGAGCGCGGCGGCGGCCGCGAATTCGGATTCGGAGAAGCGCCGCCGGGAGCGGACGCCGCGAAAGGAAGAGAGGCGCCCAACAGCGAAGAGCACTCACGGGTCAACCTTGAGAGCAAGAAAAGGTGCCTCTGCCATTTGCTTTTCACTTCCAGTCCTCGAGACATATTCCAGGATTTTTGCACACCTCACACCCAGCAGGGTCAGTGTAAGAGGATACCTTTTCATTCATTTTCTTCTAATAAATTTTAAATATTTCAGAAATATCAACTGTGAGTCAAACATCCTATAACTCTTTTAAATTATGATAGCCTTAATGCATTTCCATAAATTGTCTTCAATGAAAATGCTCGTTTGACTGATGAAATAACAAAATGTTTTGCCTCAGAGCGATGTAATAAATAAAACTAGTTATAATTTATTATGCACCGTTTTTAAACCAATAATAATTTTGTTTAAGCGTATTCACTGTAAAGGAAATTTATAAACATGGATGTGGCACTATTTATAACAAATATATATTTAATTCCTGAGTAGTGAAATAATCAATGAAAAAAGACTTACAATTATACTTGAAAGCTACCCACCGAACTACAGATATTTTAAGTGTGATTTATTTTCTCCGAAAGAAAAGTCAAATATTTATTTGAAAATGTGCACTAACAGCAGAGGAATGTTCTCATTTAGATGTTATTATCATCTAATCTGTGTTCATGTGAATAATGCAGATACTGAGTTTAAGAAACGCCAAATCAAGAAAACAAAGTCGTTATTATCGAAACGAACGTATTCAATGTTTACCTTCTATTTAAAACAGAATGAAATGAAATGAAATCTGCTACTGGAAATGTCGCAGCTCACTTCTATCATATCGCTTTAGCAACAATCAGGTAACGTATCGTTCTACAAAAGCGATTCTCGTTTCATCATGTGTGTTTCATTGATAACTATTATAACATAAACATTTAATTTCTATCTCTGGGAACTGTTTACGCATGTTGTAACGTTTTTACAGATGACCTGGATATTCACTTAACGTTTCATAATACAACGGAGAACAAAACCTGCACAACGTGAGCGAGTTGTACAGTTAACATTAATCCTCATAGCTTGTTCTCAATGATCTACCGTACACAAACATACGCACATAAATCAGTCACCCGTCTCTCTCTCTCTCTCTCTGAAAACTTTCGATACAAATTACGTCCATCTTCATTTCCATTTGCAAATTGTAATTTAAACTATAGGCCAACGCCGATTGTACATCGCCATTCCACCACAAAGACCAATAAACGATCCCTCCGCACAATGTTACTGTCAATATTGTGTCACTGAACTGTCGCCTGTTCACGGGATAGGCTTTCAATACAGTACTTATCACCAATACAAGTTTCGTAAAAAATAAACACTCGGTAAAGACAGTTTAAAATCATGGAGGTGCAGACACAACCAATTTACACTTGTGATTCAAATATATAAATTTCTGATGTCCTATCTAAACGTTTTTGCCCGGGGAGCGGACTGTACTTGTCAAGCTCCCCGAGCGCAGATTGAAAATGAACTGCTCTGAACAATTCGGAATTAACCGCTGCAATCAACATTCCGCTGCGCACAGACGGACGCGCGGGGGGGGGGAGAGGGGAGGGGGGAGCGGCTGCGGTTTCTGCGCAACTCGCGCGGGGCGCTCCTTCAATTATTTGACTTTACTGAGGGAAAAACGGTATAACAACATTTATTCCCTGTTTCCTCGCCAAATTGACAGAGCGCGAGGCGGGCGGGCGGGCGGGCGGGCGGGCGGAGTGCAACGCGGGAGCGGAGCTGGGCGGCGGCGCGCCGACGCAAGTTATTTGGCCGTCACAGCTGCCGGCTGCTGCGGAGGCGGCGGTGGCAGCCTGGCAATTTGCAGGCCCTCGCACGCCGCGCGGTTGTCCGCCACCCGCCGGCCATGCGCTGCAGTTGGGGCTGGGCCGCGTGGCACGGCGGGTAATAACCAGAGGAGAGAGAAACAAAACGGACGGACGGATAGGGGAAAGAAAACAGAAAAAGAAAGAGAGCGATAATGGCTGAGATAAAAAGGATGGTAAAATAAAGCGCAAGAAAAAGATTAAAAAAAGAGAAACAGAAGGATAAAAGATAGAGATAGAAAATGATAAAAGAAAACCGAGATGCAACAAAGAGCGAGACAGAAGAAAGAGCAAGATGAAAGAGCAAGATGAAAGAAAGAGCAAGATGAAAGAAAGCGCGAGATGAAAGGAAAGACGTAAAAATAAAAGATCGAGAAAAATGTGAGAGAAAGAAGGGGATAACGAAATTATTCAAGAAAGGTAAATCAAAAATGAGAGAAAGAAAAAGCAACACATTAATGAAAGGGAGGGATACAAAGAAAAAATAGAAATGAAAGAAGAGAAAGAAAAGAGATCTGATGGACAAAAAAAAGAAAAACTGAAGAGCAAAGAAGTGGTAAGAAAAAATATAAGAACAAAAATTTCCGTTTCGCTCATATCTGACTTGTGTAAAATAATTGAAGGATTTGGTTTTTTGAACATATTCACTTGGAACTGAATTAAAAGTATCACACGGGCATACAGTGTGGCTGAAAAGCAAGAAAGTATTTTCAATATACAAGAAGCATTGACTTTAAAAGTTTCGTGGGTTCCCCTGTCACATCAATGAATGAAAAACAAAATTTTATATTACTCTCAAGACACACTTGAAAATGAAAGGCTATATTAGAGAGGGTTTTGTAAAAATAAATGTTGTTTCAGTTCTCGAACAGCGAAACTCTTTGTAGCTTCCAAGATTCTCTCAAGACTTGTCACCGGAGTGACCAAAGCTATCAAAGTTCTCCCAATCATAACTATCACCGAATTAAAGAAGGCGGCGAAAACATCTCATTATGCGGACTCAAAGAATGCCTAATGACAGTCGACAGAAACTCGGGAAGAAGGCTCGACGAGATTTCTCGTTTTTCATCCACTCCAAACTTCCTTCGGAGCGCCCTCTCAACAGACTCGATCACTGCCCGTCTCCACAGCCACCACCACGACGCCGAAGGGCAGCCGATAGAAACAGCAGTGAAGGCACGAGAGAGATGAGCAATGGACGGGGCGACGAACAGGGCGATGGGCTGCGCGATGAACAGGGTGATGGACGGGGCCGTGGACGGGACGAGGGACGAGGCGATAGAAGGGGAGATGGACGGGGAGATGGACGGGAGATGGACGGGGAGATGGACGGGGAGATGGACGGGGAGATGGACGGGGAGATGGACGGGGAGATGGACGGGGAGATGGACGGGGAGATGGACGGGGAGATGGACGGGGAGATGGACGGGGAGATGGACGGGGAGATGGACGGGGAGATGGACGGGGAGATGGACGGGGAGATGGACGGGGAGATGGACGGGGAGATGGACGGGGAGATGGACGGGGAGATGGACGGGGAGATGGACGGGGAGATGGACGGGGAGATGGACGGGGAGATGGACGGGGAGATGGACGGGGAGATGGACGGGGAGATGGACGGGGAGATGGACGGGGAGATGGACGGGGAGATGGACGGGGAGATGGACGGGGAGATGGACGGGGAGATGGACGGAGAGATGGACGGGGAGATGGACGGAGAGATGGACGGGGAGATGGACGGGGAGATGGACGGAGAGATGGACGGAGAGATGGACGGGGAGACGGACGGGGAGACGGACGGGGAGACGGACGGGGAGACGGACGGGGAGACGGACGGGGAGATGGACGGGGAGATGGACGGGGAGATGGACGGGGGAGACGGACGGGGAGACGGACGGGGAGATGGACGGAGCGATGGTCGGAACGTTGACGAATAGTTGACGGCAAGTGGCGGTAGGCAGAATGGAATTCGACATTTTGTCAGATGCAGGGAGGAGATTCGGGGAGAGTTAGGGTGCGGAAAGAGAAACAAGAAGGAACATGGATGGGAATACATGAATTGATAAGCAGATAGACCGGATGAAGGCAAAAATTATAAAGTAAATATAGCAGAAAATATTACTAGTATAGAATCACAAGATGACTAAAAATATGGTACAGAATAAGTAGTCCACCGTGATGCAGAGTGTGCCATGAAGGAAGCGAGCGACGGCGGATTTCGTAGCTTGGGAACGGATTCGGAGAAAGTGACGAAGAACTCCGCGCACCCGAGACAGCGGAGGCCGGCGAAGACGAACGCGCCGGCGTCTCCACGAACTTCTCGCGGGAGCGGCTATTGAGAAATAAAACGGCGCCGTTTGATTTCGCTCGGAATCAGAGCCTCTCCGCGGCAAGTTTTGATCGTAAACAAACCGCCACGCCGCGCCGCGCCGCGCCGCGCCGGGGACGGACGCCGAGTTTTACAAGCGGAAGGAGCTGACAAACTTGGGTTTACGCGGCGCGAGAGCATCTCCGCGCCCGCCGCGCGGCGACTGTCAGCGCCAGAGCACTCGAGGGTAATTCCGCGGAATGAAAACAAACAACGCAGGCGGACGCGGCGGCTGAGGAGGTTAAGTTCCGGGAAGGGGGGAGGACGGAGTGGTCTCTCAAGCGGCTGAAAGGGGGTGGGAACGAGAGGGTAGGGTCTGGGAGGATGGGGTGGGTGGGAGAAGGGGGAAGATGACAGGATGGGAGTAGGACAGGCGGGCACAAGGGCGAGAGTGGCGAGGAAGGGGTGGAAATGAGAGGATAGGGTCTGAGGGAATGGGGTGGGTGGGGGATGGCAAGATCACGTGAGGGGGATAGAATGGGCGGCCGCGAGAATGGGCGTGGCTGGGTGGGGTGGGAATGGGCAGTGACGATGAGGGAGGGGTGGTTAGCGGAATCGTCGAGAAGAGAGGGATGAGAATCCAACACAGCGATGCGAGCCAGAGCAGACGGATTTCTCAGGGGAGGGGCGTGGGGCTGTCGGCAAGAAGACCGCTGGGGCGAGAGATGGCACGCGAATTCGCGGGGAGGCGGCGGCGGCGACGGCGCGGGTGAAGATGGCGGGCTGGGAGGAAGCTTAGTCTGCGGCGTTGCCGATGGCGGCGGGGGCGAGGGGATGAAGAGGGCCCCGCTTGCGGAGCGGGCAACGAGGCTTCTGAGAACAGAATGGGCAGAGGGATAGTGTTCTGGAATGAGGGAGAGGATGTGATCAAGATTATGAATGGAATGCGTCTGGAACGGAATCTAATGAACAAGCGACGCAAGTTGGAGCAAGATGTCACAAAGGGAGTTGGTAAAAATAAAATTGCAGAAGTGTAAAAATGCAGAGAGAGTTAATTAGTGTTAAGCAACGCGTTTTGTTATAAAATCACAAACGTAGTACGAAAATAAGGAGAAAGTTCCATTACAGTTGTGACAATGTAATGGTAAGTATTACATATGAAAGGAAAATAAATTTTATAGATATGTAAAATCTATGCACACATTTGTAATGCTATACGTTACTTTTAAAAGAGAATCATTAATGGTGGTAACGAGTAAATTCTAAGCTAAGCGTCAGAGAAATGTGAAACGGGGAGTGAATATCAAAGAAAGAGGGGAGAAGGAAAGAGATGGTTTGTAGAAGTGACAAATTAAAAATTACGTCGGTCCATTCGCTCATTCTGGGTTCAATGGTTCTAGCTTCTTATGTATTGCCTGACCGTTCAGTGCAGCTTACACTCTTCGAGAGCAGAATGGCACATAGGGATTAAAATATCTTGATCTCATTGTTTACCACCGAACGTGAATAAATCAACATTATGTACACGCAAGCAAATCTAACTAATTATGCACATCATTTAGGTAAGCTAATTGTACACGTTTTATTTCTTTTCTTGTATCTGTCAGTTGCAAAGCATTCTTTCTTTGTACTCGTCAGTTACAAAGCAACATCCGACGCCCGGCCGTTCACAGAATTCACCGCTGTCGCCGCCCGCACTCTTGTTCTCAGAAGTTACTACAGTGAATCGTAAGTAGTTTTGCATTCATTGTAAATTTAACTGCGCAACGCACATTATAATTCTTAATATTCAATAACTTGCAATTTTCGTGTAATCCATTTAGTTAATAATCCAACACTTAACTCTCCTTCTAACAGAACGCGTGTCTTGATTGTCTCCCCTAAAAAATGGCGCGAATCCCGCATCATACCACAGCCGACGCGTTCTTGAACTTTTCAGTCGAACTCAAGCAGTTACGCTGAGCAAACCTGTGCGAATGCCGTCTCCATACGCAACGTATTTTATACGCGTATGAAATTCCTTACAATTTTTGTAATTGTTCAGTGTACTACGACAGTTATGTGCTGTGTTATTCACAGTGCTACAATAATCACTTCGTGCTGTGCACCATCAATATCAATTCGGTGAACTGCTGACTTCCTTTCTCTTACACGTAATGTACATTACGAACACGTGTATAGAACCTTCAGTTCCATGTTTATTGTTGAGTTTATGTGACAAGAAGTTCAACGATATTATCCATGGCAAATGGAACTATTATACAAGTGAACTATTCTGTGGAATTAGTAGCTAAACTCTTCAGTACAATGTACATTCCATTTTGCTCTTAATTGTGGCAAGACACTCACCGCTGCATTGCAGCCAATTACTTTGAGGCGTAAATAACAATACTGTAATTCTGTCACGCATATTTGCTTCCTACGAATAGTTGTAAATATATATTGGTTTCAACACTCGCTTTACAGTGCTACGAGGCCATTGCATCACTCCGTGAATATGCATCATACTCACTCACTGCCAGCGTAGAGATGTACATGATTATGGTCCCAGTCACAGCCACGGATCTCCCACCACGCCACAATTCAGCTCGGGTGAATGCGTCAACTTTACAGCATCGTACAAACACTTCGTAACCATTGCTATCTTTGCTTCTATCAACAGCTTACATTCATTTGAACTCAGTTAACAGTTAAATTCTTGAAGTGTATGTAAACAACTCTGTACATTTTCTTTTAGTGTAATTATATATGCTCATTTAAATACTTCTAATCTCATTGTGATAATGACAGCACCTGCTGTTAATTTCAGCAACGCAGGACTGGTGACCTGTACCGTAAGTATTATTTAACCAGTGGTCCTCCATGCAGCAACCAGAGGATGTAGAGGTTAGTGTAAATAATTACCACATAGAGCCCACTGATCACAGTTCACTGATCCTTCAAATGGTATGTCTTATGTGAGTATAGTACACTTTTTATAGGAAATTGTCAATCTATGTGTGTGTAGGGATTCAAATATTTTTATAAAACACGGCCAAAAACATCAGTTGTTGGACGTATCTAATTTATTTTCATTTTTTCTCCGATATTTTTGTTAAACTTTTATAGTCGCGAAAGGACATTTATCTTAAACACATTTAAAGCATGGTTTAACAAGTAATCTGTCTATCAGGATTTTTTATAGTGTTTGTATACGCAATTTATAACAAATAATATGCTCTTTCACAATTCATACGAGGTAGCTTATAGGAAAATATTCAAATATTCATACAAAGATATTAAGTTATTTCAAAATTTAAGATAAGGCGCTCATCTGTATGTAAAACAGAGGGAAACGATAAATTGGAACGATTACGAAGTTTTAATGTGACCAGCAGAACAGTACAGTGTAGCGGGTTGCATACCGAAATTAATTGATTGTAACTATTTCATTCTCCCCTTCACATTATTGACTCCGTATTCAAAGTCTCCACCCACACACAATCAGCTCAAACAATAGGACAGTATTGTGAGATAATTACGAGGGAGTTACTACTAAACGGCGTGGCAATCAGGAAATTTCCCCGTGTACATGATGGGATTTGAGGGGGAGACCCTTGGGATCGAGTGCTTCAATCAGTTCCAGTCTAAACATACAATGGATAGGTAATGGGAGATCATTTATCATTCCGAATTGTGCACATAAACAGGATGATTGACCGTGAAGGATTAACGTGCCTGCCAATAGGGGGAGGGTTATAACTTGTGCCGGATTCGTTCCTCATTTACATTCAATACGATTCTTGGCTGAATTTGCATTGGTCATAAAATGAAATAAAATCTAGCCTATTTTTAACGTGGAACGCGTATTCTGGAGAACAGAGGCGTATTTAGTTACGAAAGCGACGTAGATTCCCTTCTCTGCAGTGGTCACGTTGTTTTATGCACACCGAGCGCTTTGATATTTGAGGAGCTGTGTCTTCCTTGGAGCTAGTCATATTTCGTACAGGGAGAGGACATATCACAATCATGAAGCCATCTGCGCTGGTCGCCTAATGAACACGGAAGAGGTTGGAAATATCACCTCCATGACCTCTTTCATGGTGCTAGCTGTAAAATAATTACATAAAGGAAACACAATCCGTACGTTGTGCGTGAAACATTTACAATGGGGACCAGTAACATTAAGTCACATAGATTGTACCCATTGTACAATCACGTACTTCAGGTACATGTTGAGAATCTTAATAGTATAAAAATCATTAACTGGGGTTTCAATACTGATTTCTCAGTTTTCCAAACTTGTTCCTAAATACCACACTGTTCTGCTCTTTAATTAAAATATTTTGAACTTAAAAAGTATTGTATCTTCTTTATTACAAAACAAATATACTGTGATAGAGCTCACAGTTCGTCTATAAAATGTTGTCAGTACATATATTTTATTTTTATATATGTAATTATGATAACTGCATTGACGTAAATTTACAAATGAGTCTTAACTATATAGCTAAAATTCGAAAATTTGGTGCAAATAGTACCTTTCCTTTTTGAGATGGCTAGTCTTCTGAACTATCTGCTTCCGGGCGCGCAATTAAAAAACTGTGAATTGCAGGGAAGACACGCCGCCGTGTTACGTTGGCACGAAGATGAGAGACGCAGCGGGGAGTCTCAGTGAGATGTTTTGTCACAATGGGGAAGGGACAATCTTACCTCTCGTTAACCACATCACGCAGAGCGGCTGAAGCGTAGATTACACAGGCCGACGTCAGTTTAGTTACAAAAAGGAAAACCACTAATTCCGATTAATTTCAGGATGCTGCATTCGAAATTGACAGCCGTTTTTCTCGATTAGCTCGTATTTTTGTGTAACGCGTAGTTGCCAGTTTTTACCATTTTAGCTTCAATTGTCATCAAAGTAACCATTTCCACAATGTTCCTAGAGTGAGAAATAAATAGTATTTCACTCAGTTGGTGACATTCAGGAAATAATTATTTGAATTTGGCTTCTAGAGATATAAAATGTAAAGATTCTTCAAAAACGAAACTGTTCGATCGAATATCGATTGCACTTAATTATTAGAAAATATTTACCATACGTGCGGTAAAAGAGAAAGTTATTTTGCGAGAAGGAAATTTTGCAACGAGGCCGATAGGCTGAGTGACCGTTCTACGAGCAAAATAAAATCATTTTTACCACGTGTGCCATTATATTGAGTGTCATTGCCTCACCAAACTTCATTTTCTTTGAATCCGAGTGTAAAAACCACTTAATGGTTAATGAAGGTCAGTAGTAACTGATGCGGTCAAACGAAATTACTCGTTTTCTTTGTTACATTCACAGAATTATAGGAATCCTAGAGCATCTCACTTTTTGACCTAGTGCTAAAAATGGAACATTTAGCCCCATAAAAACGCCCTGAAAAAATTGCTTTAACTAGTAACTGTCTAAAAAATAAATAATGTTCATAATTAAAACAAAAAAAACTTCAATATATTTTAGTATCAGTTACAACTACAGGTTGCAATCAACAACAAATTTGGACAATATGTAAAACATTAACATTTTAGGCAATTGTTGGGATTATATGAATTATTGGAATAATATTTTGCGTAAATAAAAACATATTTCTGAATTGTTGAAATGCTAAAGCAAATCAAAATTTTTATGACTATCACGAAGGACAATAAATTTAACAAGAAGTGTCGATGTTTGTAGAGTTTTATTAGAATGCAGTTCTTTCTTTATAAGAAGAAATACCATCGAAATAATGACATTATATTTCCGAAATTCTAATAAATTTGAATATATGAACAAAGTTAAGAAAAGGAAGTCGGAGTATATCATTTTCATTGTTTTATTCAAATATAATATCAACAATGTTTTTAATGAATCCGGCGTGTTAAAATATTTGAAGAAGTCCTTGAGGATCCCGTTAAAATTTTATCAACATTCCTTTCGTATTATTTCACCAAACGTCTTGCAGATGTTATAAAAAATACTTAAACGGGAACAACAACCGCGACTCTGACCACAATGAAGTCAATACTCCCCAAATCTCGACTCGGGGGCGAAGATTCATGGGCGACGACGCATTCCCACAATCCCAGCCAATCGGGGAGGCACGTGAGGCACGCGTTCCCCGCTGCGCCCCCTCCGTCCCCACCGGGAGTGGGGGGAGGCCTCCCCTTGAGGGCGAGGGGGGATGAATGGGGTTGACACGTCAGGAATTACGTGTCCCCCCCCCGCGCCTCCCTGGGAGGGGCTTTCACTCGGGCGGAAGGGCGAGGAGATGACGCGGAGAAAGAAACCGCCCCAGGAATGCTGATCGGGGCGCTCGCTCAAAGGGCCCCCGCGCGAGGACGGAGAAGGGCGAGGGCTGGGGCAGGACGGCGGCGCGGCATGGAACGAGCGCTGCTCTGGGCTAAGCGAGATTTTGGCGAGGCCGGAGCGGAACCGAGTGTCGGATCAGTGTCGGCTCAGTGTCGGCTGAGCGTCGGCTCAGTGTCGGAGCAGGGTCAGAGCAGGGTCGGAGCAGGGTCGGAGCAGGGTCGGAGCAGGGTTGGAGCAGTGTCGAATCACTGTCGGATTAGTGCCGGATCAGTGTCGGATCAACATCGGAGCAGTGTCGGAGCGAGTGTTGGAGTAGGTTGAAGCGTGATGGAACAGGGACCGGGTACTGAGCTGGTGTGGGGTCGGATCGAGGCTGGAGAGTGACGGGAGCAGAGCTGGAGCGATGTTGAAGGATAGGACGCGGAGCGGAGGCAGAGTAGAGGGGAGGCGGAGGCGGATTGGAGGCTGGGTGATAATGGTGGGGTGGGGATGAAATTTGGTGAGGAGGAGCGGGATACATTGGAACTGGGAGGAAGGGATCGGAGCCTCGCGCCGCGTCGTGAGAACTGACATCCCAGGACTTGTCAAATTCACGACGTTCCTATTCGTCAAATCATCCGGCTCGGTTTCGCCTCTTCGCTGTGTATGGGAAGATGATCTCTCGGTTCACGCTACCTATCAAGAAGCACCGCAGGGACGTGAGAGTTTATTTTCGAGAAACGTAGTGAATATATTCTCTTTTATGTGAATTTGTTCATTTCAACGTTCAAAATATTTACCCAAAAGAAGCAGATGGGCGTCAGTTTTTAACCTCGGATAGATAAATATAGAATAATGTCCCGGTGATAAGGGGACATCACACTGATTTTCAAAATAAGGGTTCGCGATTTTAATCGCGATTGACGACGTTGATTTTCAAATAGCGGTGTCATTTCACAATCCTGCATGTGTCATTCGTGATGTATAAAATAATCAAGGTTAAGTGCTCGGCGAAATGAAAATCCTTTGACAGTTCTTGTTTCAGTCAGAGTCCCTATTCATTCGCACAAGCAACGGAAAATTGCACAAGTAAAAATTGAGATAGTTGTTGTAAAGGTGCCCTGTATCTGACTACGAGTGTGAGAAAAGAATTCGTAGCGCTGAGCGCCCAATTAGTACCATTCTCGAAAATGCCACTTCCGCACGGATGAACGATAATGCTTTCTTTAAAAGAAAACTAGCGATGTTACAACAGCACATACTTTTTTGCATTAATTCTATATTTGCTATTTTCACAAATTCAGTGAGTTCAACCAAAAGTATACGCGCTCCATTAGCTAAGAGTTTCTTCTCCTATTTGCAAAAGAAATTAATGAAAAAATTTTGAGCGGTTTGTGAGAAGTTTTTAATTAAAAATTACATATGTTTTGCGTAAAGTTACACAAATATATATTTTCGAAAAATTGAACATTTCCTTGTATAAAGATCTATCTTTAGAGAACATATTTCGTTAAGAAAAATCTTTCTTTGATGATGTAGCTGCAGAAAGACGCACCAAAAAAATTGCACTTTAACAATTTTCAAAATATCAAGGATTTCAACAAACCTGAGACCTGCATCTTACGCTCTCCGAGGACAAATTTTAATCAAAAAATTGCGAGACATTGAGAAAATGTTCGCTATTTTTAAATAATCTTCAACTATTGCAGTAAAATGAAATGAATTTTTTATTGAAATAAAAATAAAGATAGCATTTGTATGAAAAGAAAAAAATATTCAATATTTTTTTATTGTAAAGTTTTTACAACAGTTTTAACGAATATACACTTTTTTATCAGGTTCGTAACGTTCTTCCTAATACCTCTATGTTCGTAACACATTCTATCTTTTCAATGAACTTATCTGACACAGTTTACATTTTATGTCTCTAAGCCCCTCGCAGCAACTGTTTGTGTCTTGTTCCATTACCAGTATGTCTTCCCTTTCAATATATCGATCTGCCTCGTTTTTATATGCGATCGATAGCAGTTTACAACCTACACCCTTTGCTTTGCACCTTCAGCAACGCCTGTACCTATGTTTAATTTACGTTCTCACCTCTCCTTTTCCTCCTCCTCCGTTTCTCCTCACGTGAGCCGCGAGGCTTTTCAGAGCCCGCTGTCACGGGCGCCGGCGGGCGCGGCGGCGCCCTATGGAAATGTAACGCGAGCGGAGGAGGTCTGTTGGACAATTTGAAAAGACAAATGTTATGATTTCAATTCGGAGGGACGTCTCGCTGTTTTTTGCCATCGGCTGGTGGCGGCGGCGGCGGCGGCGACGTGACGAGCAGGGCGACCCCGCCCCACCCCGCTTCGTGCCGCGCCGTCTGTCAGGGCCGCCATATGGATTCGCCGTCGCGGGCGCCAATATCGGCCGAGGCGCGCGGACGGGAGCGAGACGGACGGCGGAGCACGAGCGAGGACGAGGGCGAGGGCGAGGTGGATCTCGGGCGCTGGTGACAACGCTGCTTTAAGAGCGACAGACACGTGGTGCGACACGTGTCGACGCGCGAATGTGTGTGTGTTTGTGTGTGTGTGTGTGTGAGTGTTTGCATGAGCCTGTGTGTGTGTAAGAGAGAGAGAGCGAGAGGAAGTGAGAGGGATAGAGGGAGGGGGAGAGAGGGGGAGAGGGGTGAGAGGAATGGGGTGAGGGGGAGGGGGAGAGGGAAGGGGAGAGAGGGAGGGGGGAGAGGGGGAGAGGGGTGAGAGGGAGGGGTAGAGAGGGGGGAGAGGGAAGGGAAGAGAGGGAGGGGGAGAGAGAGGGAAGGGAGGGAGAGGGAGAGAAGGGAGGGGGAGAGAGAGGGTGGGATAGAGAGGGAGGGGTAGAGAGGAAGGGATAGAGAGGGAGGGGTAGAGAGGAAGGGATAGAGAGGGAGGGGTAGAGAGGAAGGGATAGAGAGGGAGGGGTAGAGAGATGGGGAGAGAGAGGGAGGGGTAGAGAGATGAGGGAGGGAGAGGGAGAGAGTGCGAGAGAGAGAAAATGTGAGAGGACGTTTGGAGTAAAAAGCAGGATACTTATGTGCCTTTGGATACGAAGGTAAAACAATATTACCGATACCGAAACGATGGCTATATAGCTGGTTTTATGACAGTATATAATGGGATAGTGCTCAAGAAAAGCGTATGAAGGACTTGCAGAGATGCGAAAATTGAATGGTGAGGAAGGTAGTATGTACAGTGTGTTTTGAAAGTGATCTTTTAAAAATGAATATACTCTAGATAAAATTGCAAGAAGAACTGAAATGATTATCCTGCATCATAGCTGTGTGGCTGCAAAAAACGAACAGCTAAGAGTTAGAAAAGTTGAAAAGCAATGCAAAAATCTGGGTAATAGTGACAATAGACAAAGCAAAATCACTACAAAGAAAGTTATTCAAGTCGCGGTATAAGTCACAAGCTCCAAATTAGGAAAGGGTCTCCCGGCAGCGAAATGCGGATCTGCTGACAGCAACCCCCTGCCAAGTCAGAGGCAAAGAGGTGGAAGGGGAGCTGGCCGCGCTTACAGCGGTCAGCGGACGGGCATCTAAGCTGGAAACTGTGGTCGGAAACCATGAATTGGGGATCAAGAGGCGTAGAGCAAATTGCGGGATGCGTAATGTGGTGGACGCGCAGTGCGTTGCGGGGAGCAGGTGAGAGATGCGAGATGCAGGTTGCGGCTTGCGGTGAGGGGCGGGGGAAGCGCTAGGCAGGGAGCCACTTGCGGGGAACGGCCAGAAGAAGCGCGCTGCCGGGGCCGGGGAGATCAGGGAGTTAGGATGCGGGCAGCTAGCGGGGTGCGGAGAGAAGCGTGCAGGTAGACAGAGAGAGAAGATGGATGCGGGAAGAAGGGCGTGAGGGGGCTGGAGTACAGAGTTTGGAAAAATGGAAGCGGAAACAGAGAGCGGGGATTAGGAGAGGGGATACGGGAGCGGAGATACGGGGACGGAGATGAGAGAGCGGGGAGAAGGGAGGGGGGTAAGGGTGCGGGAGGAACGGAGCGGGGGGAGGGAGAGGGGGAAAGGGAGCAGGGAAAATGAAGTAGTGGAAAGGGAGCGGGGAGAAGGGGTGGGGTGGAGGGGTTGGGAGAACGGGCGGGGAGAAGGGTGTGGGAAGAAAAGGGCGGGGATAAGGGGACGGGGAGAAATGAGCAGGGAGAAGGGGGCGAGGAGAAGGGAGCAGGAGAATGGTACGCGTAGAAGATGCAGGGGAGATCTTCGGAATGAGAGTGGAAGAAGCGTCAAGGGGAGCGACTAGGCAGAGTTCTGAAATGATTTACCCGAAGGGAGGGGTGGAGAAGTAAACGAAAAAGAAGTGAAGGTTGAAAACCGATGTTGGCGAGGGGGTCTCCTCGAAGACGTGGCGAGTTTCTGGCGCTGCGCCCACATGACAGCGAAAACGTGACGGACAAAGAGCTACGATGACGGCACGGAGACAGCGGGGGTGTAGGGTGGGAAGCTGATGATCCCAGAGAAAAAAAGGTCCGTGGGCGAAACACGAAAGGCCAGATGGTGGTTGAGGGAAATTGGAAGGCAACCAGCACGTAGGTGCGAAGAAAGCTGAAGGACGTTGATGAGAGCTGCAAGGTTAAAGGGAACGTGACGGACGTGCACGAACAAATATCAGCCAGGACGACAGACCATAGCAGAGGAGTCAGGTCTTGGCAGAACGTCCCAGTGTGATTGGAACGAAAAGATTATTTATCTTTCGGATAATATTTAAGGTAATAGTCTGGTAGATTCCTGTACATTTTCGCAGTATTACTAATTGTAATCTTACCCTAGAATATTATTAATTGACATGACTCATGAATACGCGATTTTCCTGAAATAACCAAGAACTATACAGTGCTAAAAATATCTGCTGTTTAATTTAAACAAAAAAATTGCAATTACCTATATTTCGCGCAAAATTACACACAAACTACTCAGTTTTTTCGAAAAATTGAACATGCACCTGGCATGAAATGATTATCCTGCATCAT
This sequence comes from Acheta domesticus, assembly GCA_031308135.1. Lineage (NCBI taxonomy): Eukaryota > Metazoa > Arthropoda > Insecta > Orthoptera > Gryllidae > Acheta > Acheta domesticus. Next base: position 193,663,113 of record JAHLJT010004567.1, read on the forward strand.
AGCTTCGCTCATCTTAGAGTATTCCGTCTTTAACACTTGAAAGCGTAAGGTGAGTCTAAAGCGTCCTTTATTCTATCCAAGATAGGGTTTGATAAAAGCTTTTGTGTCATTTTTGAGAATAGTTTGGAAACGTTTTGAAACTTCATATAAAGTATCCTCAAAAAACAAAATATCTGTTTGAAACTCCCAAAGCCTCGGGATTATTCATATCTATTGGGGAACATCGATTTTGAAGAAAGTCGGCTGAACTGTTTAGACGCTAGCGATGACCACAGACCGGACGGACAGACCTTTATCTGTCAATCGATTTCTTCGTTACCAAGATCCCAAAAAACATGGATTTTGGATATATCATGTATTAGAGGAATTTTTGTATCTTCATCAACAGGATTTATGTACTTTTTTGGTTTCAGAGCCGAGGAAATAAAGATTTTTGCCAAAAATTCGCCGTTTTCCGGAACAAGATTACATAACTTTCTCTTCTTACAAAGTATCTTTGTAAGAGCGAGAAAGTAAAAAGAATATATTAGAAAAGAAACAAGATAAACATAATTACATAAATTCATATCCGCTTCACTTAGTACACTCGATAACATTATAGTTCGCACAGTACGGTGGTAAGGATTCTGCGGGCAATGTTGACAATCACCGATATTCGAGGTTTACTTTAGCAACGTGAGCTATAAATAACGTCTGCTCAGTTTCCTTTCTGCGAAAGCTTGTAATTCCAATAGTGTAATTCCGATAGTAGCATTAGTTATCATCTCTCTTCGAAGTTCACCAGAAATTCGACACTGTAAGTCCAGTGAGTGCAAGTCGAGTGCAGGATTGCCGGGCGCCTGCAGTCAGAACATCGAAAAGTTACTCAGATGCTCCCGGGGGGTTTGCAGATTTCCCAAGCTACATTGTGAAGTTATAACCTGCAAACTACTACATTTACGTGTATGAAACAAAGCAAAATGTATTTAGTACAACTTGAAAAAAAAACATAAACTAGTTTGCGCTAACGCCATCTCTCAGAAGTATCAACAAAATAAAGGAAGACCATGGCTCTCCAAGTACCCCATGAGAGTACTGCAGTGCAAACGAACTTTCGATTTTGATAAAATATTCTCCTTCTCAACAAAATTTCAACGTGTATCTCAGAACGACTTTCTCACATAACAATAGTTTAGTACGTCTAACACTGCCACGAGGCAAACACTATTCAGTGAATACACATATATTTTTTGAAGGAAGACTACTTTTGCGCACATACTTCATGCTATGTTAAATAACATTACATTTCTTATTACACTCTTGCCGTCATCCTTTTCCTCCTTCTCGTAACTATTCTTCCTCTTCTCGTTTTTCTTTCTTTCCGTTTTTTTTCGTCTTATTTTTCTTTGTTAATATTTTTCTCTCATTTTTCATGTTCCTCTTTTTTTATTCGAACCTCTCCCGTCCGCTTTGACCGTGCCAATTTAGATCAGCCTTTATCCCATCCTTGAATGAAAGTGGAGATAAAGAGAAGGAAGATGGGGAGGTTATATATTACTAAAGGTGATGGAAAAATAATGGCTCATGTGAAAACCTATCTCCCATCCTCTTACGACCATTACGATCTCCTCGGGCGGGGATCGAACCTCGGTCTGACCACTACAACACGGATCATGCCAATTATCGCGCTCAGATATCCCTTGCTTCTTTACTAGCTCAAATTGATCAATTGATTAGTGATTTCGGGCGTCTCGATTGCTAAGTTCATTAGTCCCGTAAGTTTAGTACAGAAGGGACATGCCCCACGTCTAATTCCCGACTAGCCTCCCGACAAGTGTGGGAGTATAGCGCATATGTCTGTGGAAGTAAGGGGTGAGAATAGGGCAAGGAAGAGGAAGGAAAGTTCGCGCATTCCGCGACCCGTTTATTAGGGTACTGCTCCGACATTCACCTGATTTTCATCACGTAAACCACGCAAAACCGCCGATAAGAGCAGCGGGATGCTGGAAGTGTCCTCTAGACAGCGGCTGAACTCGACCTAGCAACGGCCAGTGTCGACCCTCGACCGGGCTAAATCTAGCGTCGAAAATCCTGCCACCGCCGGGACTCGAACTCTAGGATCAGAAGCACTGCAGTAGAGTCAGCTGATGCTCTTAGCCATCTAGGTCGATATGAAGATGGAGGGGGGGTGATGTATTAATAATGGAACTAAACGCGGGCTTCTCCCGTGAAAACCTCCCGCGAACCCTCCTGCATCCATTACTACCTCGTCGGGCGGGGATCGAAACCCGGGCTGGCCACTCCACCACGGCTCGTGCGCACTGCCTTGTTTCCCTACTTCCTCGAGCACCACCTCCCGGCTCCTCGCCTCGCGTCTTCGCCTGCGCGCCGCCCCCGCGCCCGTGGCGCCGCCGCGCCGCCTGCGTCGCCCGCGAGAGCCTCTGCGAGTGGCCCGCCCGCGCGCGCGCCCGCGCCCGCCCTTGATGAAGTTGGGCTAGACAAGGCGCGCGCACGTCGTCGTAAATCTTGGCGCCCCAATCTGACTTACTCAGCGCGCCCCAGACACAGACCGCATGCCATCCCTTGATGCATTGCCCGACTACACTCAGCTAATTGGGCGACTGACGCGCCGAGCCGCGCCGCGCCGCGCAGATGCTTCTCGTGCGGGGCGGCGTCTCAAGCTGTGTTGGCGGAACATACTGGGGAATGTATAAAATTCGTGAAGGGATGAATAAATTGGAAACAAAGAATGGTTGACCAATGATAAAATTTGCTTCTAAATGCTTATAAAATTTTAAGAAGAAATTATGGACGAATTATTAACCCATAGATCTTAATAATTCATGCAGGTCATTTCCTGTTGCATATTTTGTTATTTATACTTTCAAATTAAATCATTAAAATGTTAATATTAAGCCTAAGAGTAACTCTAAGGAGAGAATAGTCAAAGATAATACAGAATCCACCTGCGGAACTGTTTTATTATATTGATATTCACACAAAATTCTTAGGCCGAATTTTTGTTTCCACTTTGTTGCTCTAATCCACAATGTCAAACTCATCCACAATGTCAAACTCATCCACAATGTCAAACTCATCCACAATGTCAAACTCATCCACAATGTCAAACTCATCCACAATGTCAAACTCATCCACAATGTCAAACTCATCCACAATGTCAAACTCATCCACAATGTCAAACTCATCCACAATGTCAAACTCATCCACAATGTCAAACTCATCCACAATGTCAAACTCATCCACAATGTCAAACTCATCCACAATGTCAAACTCATCCACAATGTCGAACTCATCCACAATGTCAAACTCATCCACAATGTCAAACTCATCCACAATGTCAAACTCATCCACAATGTCAAACTCATCCACAATGTCAAACTCATCCACAATGTCAAACTCATCCACAATGTCAAACTCATCCACAATGTCAAACTCATCCACAATGTCAAACTCACTCACAATATCAAATTCAATCACAACGTCAAACTCATTCACAACGTCGCTCTCATCCACAACGGCTAACTTATCTACGTCAAATGCATCCACAATGGCAAACTCATCAACAATTTCAGAGTCATCGACAATGTCAAACTCATCCTCAATGCCAGAATCATCGACAATGTCAGTCTCATCCACAACAGTACCATTACAACCACCCGAAGATCTTCATTTGAGCTGAACAGGCGATGAAATCCCTCTTCCTCCTTCCCCCTCCTCTTAAATATGTTTTCCGCCTTCGCAGTGCGCATCACTCCCCCGCCTCCCCGCCTCTCCCTCCCAGCCGGTGGCGGCGGCGGCGGCAGCTCGTGTATTGTCGCGAGGTTTTAGAGGCCGCGGGGCGAGGAGAACTGCAAAGATCTCGGGGAGCGCCCTACAAGACTGCTGCAAATATACGGGCTCCGCGCCAAGGGGCGGCACCGCTGCGGCGCGCCTCGGCATCCGGAAAGGGCGGGAAAGGGCGAACAGAGGTAGTCAGGGCAAGAGAGCTCGCACAAGTGCCGGAAAGTGAGGGCAGAGTTAGGCGAGGGAGTAGGTTGCGGAAAGTGATTGGGCGTGATTAGGACAAATGGCTAGCAAATTGGGCGGGGAAAGAGTTCGTATAAAGCAATGAGATTACTGAAACGTAAGGAAATAGAAAGTGACGTGCAAAGTTAGAAAATAATTGTAGAAAGTTATAGATTAAGGACTTATCGTTGAAAGGGAGATTCAGAGGTAGTGGGAAGGGAGTAGAACTTTAGAAGGGACGCTGTTATGACGGAGGGTATTACATACGTGAATATAGCATATTGCAGAGCTCTCTGCTGTTCCAACTACTGAGGTGAGCGGATTGTGGATCATTACGTAGAGGCACGAGGTCTCCAAGTGCAAGATGTATTCAACATAGTAGAATAACGGAAAACATGAGATATCGAAAGCAGCTGAAACAGATGAACACTGCCCCAAAGAGAGAATTAAAACTAAGATTATTCTAAATGTATAAAACGCATAAAAGTGTGTGTGTGTGTTTCTGTATAAAGTTCCTTTAAAATATAATAAGAATAATTATAAACATTGATAAATAAAGATTCACTAAAGAAATTAATGTACTTACACTCCCTACAAAATGATGGTGTGGGGTACCAATGATTATAATGAGAATTTTGTTTCAGAAATGAACCTTTTGACAGGTAGAAACTCTGACAAAAAGAGGTGGCGAAGGAAATGTGAGTGGCAAATTTGACAATAGAATTTACTAAAAAACAATTAAAACACCCATACGCCTTTTTACTGGAATGAGAGTGATTTCCGAGAAGAAAAAACCATGAGAGGGTGTGTGATTGGAAGGAACCGGCGAACGAAATAATAACAAAATCAGATCACGAAAATGAAGTCACCAAAAGTTGGTAACAAACAGTTTCAAGGAAGACTGATTGGATATGAAGAGAAGCGTGGGACCAAGAGAAGTAGAGATGAACGCAGAAGTATCAGTATGCGGTAATAGCAATAAGAAACAGAATGCAGGTTACAGCAAGGTGAGATAGAGAAAAGGAATTGGAGAATTACAGTCAAGAAAGAAATCTAAAAACATTCAACAATGAAGACATGTGTTTCAGATGTAATGAGACGGTCTTAAAAAAAGACAAAAACAATACAAGAAAAAAAACAATGACATTAAGTCTGAAAAGATGTCGCGAAGTCGCAGAAAACTGATACACAACATACGAATGAAGTACAATGATTCAAATAAAGCCATGGGATGAAATGGTGGCCTCACGTGGCAGTAGAATGAGCAAATGAAAGCTGCTTGCACCACAAGCTCCGCAGCGTTGGACGAAATACGGGTTGTCCATATTTCGCCTCTGCCCGGAGCTAATTCCGACGCACAATTCGCGACGCTCCTACCCGTCTCCACCTTCCAGTGCTTCAGCTTCCACTTATACCCGCCCTGCGTCCGCCCGTCCGTCCGCCCGTCCGTCCGTCCGTCCGCCCGTCCGCCCGTCCGTCCGCCCGTCCGTCCGCCTGTCCGCCCGTCCGCCTGCCCGCCCGTCTGCCCGCCCGTCCGCCCGTCCGTCCGCCCGTCCGTCCGCCTGTCCGCCCGTCCGCCTGCCCGCCCGTCTGCCCGCCCGTCCGTCCGCCCGTCCGTCCGCCCGTCCGCCCGCCCGTCCGTCCGCCCGTCCGTCCGCCCGTCCGTCCGCCCGTCCGTCCGCCCGTCCGCCCGCCCGTCCGTCCGTCCGCCCGTCCGTCCGCCCGTCCGTCCGCCCGTCCGTCCGCCCGTCCGTCCGCCCGTCCGTCCGCCCGTCCGTCCGCCCGTCCGTCCGCCCGTCCGCCCGCCCGTCCGCCCGTCCGTCCGCCCGTCCGTCCGCCCGTCCGCCCGTCCGCCCGTCCGCCCGTCCGTCCGCCCGTCCGTCCGCCCGTCCGTCCGCCCGTCCGCCCGCCCGTCCGCCCGTCCGTCCGCCCGTCCGTCCGCCCGTCCGCCCGTCCGCCCGTCCGCCCGTCCGCCCGCCCGTCCGCCCGCCCGTCCGCCCGTCCGTCCGCCCGTCCGTCCGCCCGTCCGCCCGCCCGTCCGCCCGTCCGTCCGCCCGTCCGTCCGCCCGTCCGCCCGTCCGCCCGCCCGTCCGTCCGTCCGCCCGTCCGTCCGCCCGTCCGTCCGCCCGTCCGTCCGCCCGTCCGCCCGCCCGTCCGCCCGTCCGTCCGCCCGTCCGTCCGCCCGTCCGTCCGCCCGTCCGCCCGTCCGCCCGCCCGTCCGTCCGTCCGCCCGTCCGTCCGCCCGTCCGTCCGCCCGTCCGTCCGCCCGTCCGTCCGCCCGTCCGCCCGCCCGTCCGCCCGTCCGTCCGCCCGTCCGTCCGCCCGTCCGTCCGCCCGTCCGCCCGCCCGTCCGCCCGTCCGCCCGTCCGCCCGTCCGCCCGCCCGTCCGCCCGTCCGTCCGCCCGTCCGTCCGCCCGTCCGTCCGCCCGTCCGTCCGCCCGTCCGTCCGCCCGTCCGTCCGCCCGTCCGTCCGCCCGTCCGCCCGCCCGTCCGCCCGTCCGCCCGTCCGCCCGTCCGCCCGCCCGTCCGCCCGTCCGTCCGCCCGTCCGTCCGCCCGTCCGTCCGCCCGTCCGTCCGCCCGTCCGCCCGCCCGTCCGCCCGTCCGCCCGTCCGCCCGCCCGTCCGTCCGTCCGTCCGCCCGTCCGTCCGTCCGCCCGTCCGTCCGCCCGTCCGCCCGCCCGTCCGCCCGCCCACCCGTCCGCCCGTCCGCCCGTCCGCCCGTCCGTCCGCCCGTCCGCCCGCCCTCCGTCCGCCCGCCCTCCGTCCGTCCGCCGTCCGTCTGTTCGCCCTCCGGCCGTCCCCCCGCCCGCCCTCCGACCACCGCCCTCTGTCTGTTCGCCCTCCGTCCGTTCGCCGCCAGAGTCCTCCTCTTCGCACCCCCTCTCACTCTTTCGCGCGCCACACTGCCAGGGTGCAACTGCGAGGCGCCGTACACTCGGGCTTACTCCCCGTTCTTTTGCTCTTATTCAAGGCGCTGTTGTGTCGGCGGCGCCGTGTGTTTCTGCCCCGCAATCCTCACGCCCCCGCCCCCGCCGCCCCGAACCCCTCCCCGGAGCTCCTTAGTCGCGCTTACGACACGGCGCCGCGCCACTCCAGCGCCCAGAGGAGGCCTTCCGTTAACTTAAAGAACGAAGCGGGCGCCGCCGCCGCCGCCGCACGAGATGTGGGTCGCTTGCGGAGCAGCTGCACTACTTCAGGCGCTGCGTTGTAATGGCAAAAGGCAACGGAAGCTGTTGCTGAATAAACATTTCAGCGTGAGCATAATACGCCGAAAGCAAGCTTAGCCCAATTGTCTGTAAGGGAAGGGCGTAATAAGGTATTTCGACAATTGCGCATTGAATTTTTGTTTCTATCCCAGTACGTGGTGATTATGTTATGTTTCACTGAGTTAAATGAGATTTTGAGCTAGAAGCTACTGAAATGATGAGTTGTGAGTTTGAATGTAACGTATGATTCGGCTGTTTTATACGTATTCAACACCTACAGTATAATTTCGATCCGAAAATCCCGAACCGTTGAGCATATGCCTCGTAGGTACGCGGTAGCCTTGTAGAAGTGCGGGAACAATCGAGTTATTTGAAAAAGAATTTGCCTTTCTACTAGAAAATCGAAGCTTACTAAAGTTTTTTTTTAATTGATCCAAAAATTGAAACTCAGATCACAAAATTATTTCCTCAATGAGTTCAATTTGTATCCGGACATTCTGAAGAACCAGACCTTAAGAAAATTAAGAACTTTCTCAAGGACTACGGTGAAGTTTTTTTTTTTTGTGTACGAACGAACTTTCTGTGTACGAACTGAAAACTTATGAAAAGTAGTATGATGTAGATGTATTAAAAATTAGAATAATTTTCCTTGGCTCTATCGCGAAACCAAGATATATTTGAGGGAAAGTGTGACCAATTTAATTTGAGTGATCTAAATAATACCATTTGTATTATACAATTTTTAATCATGTATTCGGGACATTTTAACTCAAATATGCAACGGTTTACTTTATAGAATTTAAATTTTCAGATTAAATGACATGAACACACTACACATGAACGTTTTAACGTTCTTTTTATATGAAAACCATATTGTTCTTTTGTGCTGATTGTTTTGTACAAAAATGGTTTACTTTTTCTGTAACAAACGTACAAGTTCAACTTATTTAGAGTTATATATTTCGCTATGTCATTGTTTAACGTTAAAATGTCCTTACAAATGATAGTATTAGATGATTACTTTTATAATATCATTCCAAAAAATTTTTCATCATTTTATTGGTTTCTGAAGTGACTTTGGTATGAAGGACGTTTTTGCAGCAGGTAAGATAGAAAATTAATTTAGTGAAATAATTTTGTACTAGAAAAATGAATATTGTATACGAAAATTAAATATTTGACATGATATTCTCAATGAAGTTTTCAATTTATTTTATTTTCTAAAGTTAATATTTATCGAAAAGTATCTGCAATCAGTATTATCCCAGTTGTATATAGTATATGTAGCATGCGTTCGAGTATGTGAATAAAATGCTCGTTTGATGAATGAGTAGCGTAACTGGTTTAGAAATATACAAAAAGACCTTTTATTCGTAACCCTTCTACATCCTCACCGGCAGAGAAAAATTATTTTATATTTATAGCAAGAAGGACATAATTTTACCTCTAAATTTAACGAAAAGGAACTATTTCCCATTTCCCTTTCTAATATATTCCCCTTCAAAGAGTTAATGATTGATTATATGTGCACCACTTTGCTTGTAATAACAGGAAACTGTTTACCTGAACGTGTGGGCATAACATTCACGGTAACGTGTGTTTTGGATACTTTGTACACTCTGAAGCTTGTCAACAGTTCAAAACTATTTCTATGTACAAAGGTTAAATGTGGATTATTAGCATAATACACTTCAACGAGCATTCAAATAAATAGTAACCCTAAACATTTACAGACATCCTTTCAACTTATTTCGATGAAGCATTAAAGTACTTACGTGTGAATATTATAACTATTATTTTCAATTATTAAAAAGTAATTTCCAGTTACTTTTCCAAAATTTTATAAAATACTGATTCTAATAGTCGATTTACCACTTTTTCTCAGTATCTTTGTAAGTTGTGAAATCGTACGAGAAACACACAATAAAAAAGGGGATTTATTTTTTAGAAGAATGCAACACTAGAGACAATTTCGAGTAATACCGCCCACGAACAATAGAATTTCAATGAAACTTAGTTGAAATGAAATAATTAATTCCAGAAAATTACATGAGTGAAAGACAATGTTTCTTTTCCAAAAAGCCGTCGGAGCTCAAAGACCGTCTTTCATAGGGATTGATTCCTACCCATCTCGTGATTCTCACCCCAATTGTTCAAAAAGCTTAATACCTTCTACATCTTTCATAACTTTCGAGAATAACCCTGAGCGGAAAGAAAAGAACTCAACAACCAAACCTTCTTATTGGATTTCAATAGGATACTCCATTAATATTTAGAGGTCTTTTTAACACGCGCCAGTCACGGGAGACGGAGGGGCGAGGGTGGGGGGGAGGGCGAAATAATTTTTGCGGCGTGAAATTAAGAGAGACTATTTGATCGGGACAGCTCAATAGGGCGCGCCTGTCGCGGCGCGGCGACAGTGAAACGGCGCGTCTCCATTCGCGAGGCGCGCGGCTTTTGTCTAAGCGTCGGAAACTAATGGAGGTCCCAACCCTTGTGCGAGTTTCCGAACTTTGCTGTCGGCGCTCTCTCAAAGGCGGATCGCGTCAAGGGGGAGTGGAGTCGAGGAGAATCTGCTGGAAGAGGGGGGCGGGCTAGCACGGCTAACACCACCAAATCATTAACACACAGCACCTTTTCTTTTTTTCTTCCGACGTGTTACTTTGCTTTGGCTCGTGGATGCTCGTGGTCGAAGAGAGTCGCTCCTCAAACGCTCTGCAGACATCTCCGGATTTCAGGCAATGGTTGATGTCTTAACGAGCGGTTTTTCTAAAGAAACAGGATAACAAAAGTTAACTTGTTTCATTTCTCGCATGTCGTTGCGAGGAAAGAAGAGAAATATTGTCTTATTGTTTTTTGTTTTTGTATAACATTTAATGAAGAGCACACGTATGTTGGTAGCACGTTATTAAAGACTATACTGACTTTGTACCTAAACTACCTTGTTTAGATTAATAGAAAAGTTTTATAAGAAGAGAGTAATGACATAATTAATGAATAATTTGAATTTGTAAGTCAATTCTTAAAAATATTCTTAGAGTACTTCTTATTCCTACGAATAGTTGTGTAATGTAACTTCAGGCAAATTAATGCATCTTGTAACTGCAATAAAATGAAAAGTTCGCTCGATTTCGTCTCTGATGTGAATGGTAGAAACGATCATCCGCTCACTTTTTACCTAACAATCCATCTTTAGTATTCTCCGCGGCAGGCACGAGCACCTAGCAAATCCAGGAAACGGCGTCGAAGCTCTTTGTAGTTCGCTTGCATTGAAACCGACTCTCAATACTTACACGTGTGCATAGCGTAATTTCGCAACGATTCCTTCTGAAAAGCTTTTGCTTACAATGGAGGCAGCGCCAATTGTTAGCAATGAAGTCAATCGGGCTACGAACGCGTCACCGTCGCAGCGGTTGGTAACACTGTGTGAAAGAGTGCGCGCGTTTGCGCTCGAGTGGGAACAGGGCGGAGGAAACGGGGGGTGGGAGGGTGGGAGGAAGAGGACAAGGATGCGGTTTGGCGGGAGGAGGAGAAGGAGGGGAAGATTAAGTGGTGGTGTTTCCGGGCACACACGTCTCAATGAAGCGCGTGTAAAGAGCGCTTTGAAAACCTCGACGATCGGAGCGAAAAATGGAGTGAAGAGGATTTGGGAGGGGGCGGGGGAGGAGGGGGAGGGGAAGGGAGAGGAGAAGGGGAAGGGGCTAGAGGCGCATTCCGGGCGCGCAGTCAAACAGAAAATGGAATCGTGAATCCCGAACTGCAGGCCCGCGAACGAGCACGGCGCAACGAGTACGAAAAGCACGGGAAAGGGTGAGAGAGAGAGAGAGAGAGAGAGGGGGGAGGGGAGAATAGAGGATATGGAGGGTAGACCGCGTAAGCGGAATTGACACTGTGGGTTAGGTTCGGCGCATGAGTAAACTCAAAAGAGAGGTGAAGCTTGAAGTGTTTGAATTGACGCATCAAGAAGACTGGAAACAAAGTACGTAAATTAATGATCTGGGGCGATAACGGGTAGTTAAGTCGAATGTCGTAATGTAAGCCTAGTTGCAGCAAGAGAGTGAAGAGAAGAAAAAATGAATTGGTTCGATTGTAATTGAATGTTGTATGTGAAACATACGATACCGATTTCATAAAGTATAAAAAAGTCAGACCTACAAATCGCAAAAGAATAATTAAAAAATATATGCATCATAAAAATGGAGAAGACTCTCTCAAAGAGTAAAGCGGAAATGCAGACTCATTCAAAGCGTGAGCTGTGTCTCAGGAGAAGCAATGAAGGGGAGGGATTCACACAGTCGTCACCGGAGTGAAGCAGAACGGAAGTAGGAGCACGGCTTTAAAAACGGCTCTTGACGTCTGGGAAGGAAGCGCATGCTGAGTAATTCGAGGGAATCCATCCCGACTCAGGCGGACGGAAAGGTTGCACGTCGAGGGGCGGGGCCGGGGCGAAACGAGGGTAGAATGCAGTGCGAGCAAACGCGGTGGGGATAGGCAGACACGAGCATGTGTGACGTCGTGGAAGTAAGGACACAGACATAAAAATGTATATACAAGTTTTATTTACAAAATGTGAACTACCCCGTACACACTTTCAGGTATTTACCGACCGGGAGCCCCGATCCTACCGTCCTGTGGATACATCACATTTACCACAGAGGTACCACCTCAAGTGCACGCTCCTACCGCGCCACTCGTGTGACTTTCGTCACCCGTGCAACACACGAATACGCTCTAGCCTAGGCGTGAATTTTGCGCAAAGCGCGAGGTCTTCAAGAACAAATCCCTGGCGTGAGCGAGTCGCCCAAATTTATACCCTCCCGCTCACACCAACGTTGAGAGTGGGAGGGAGGTTTACTATCATGTGACACTAGCTGCAGGACAAGGCGGCGTCAAACCTGATTCTAAAAAAGCCTGCAACTCCCAACAACGCGTCTTCTAGCATCTTCGCTCTCAGGAATGCGTGATTTCCGCGTCTTCCTCCCACGCACAGCAGTCAACGTGACGCTTCGACGGAAGGGATAGGCCGAAAGTGGCAGTGCAAAGGAAACAGGGAAGAGCAGGGGGCAGCGAAGCGGAGGCAGCGGAAAATAGGAGCGGAGAAAGGTAGCAGATAGAGAAGAAAGCAGGACTGGAGCGAAACGGGGCGCAAAAAGTGCAAGTGAAAATGGAGTGAATGGGTTGCAGCAGATCGGAAATGGGACGACAGTGGAAGTGGGGATCGAAGCGAAAGAGGGGGCAGTCCGGAAGACAACGTGAGCAGGGACGGGAGGAAGGTCGGGCGACGCAAGAGTGAGCACAAGGAAAGCTGAGCAAGAAGGAGAGCTGCGTTTGGGAGAAGAGCGGGGAAGTACGTGCTAGAAACGGGCAGGGTGGGCTCGTGGGCTCGGCAGGAAGCGGAGCAGGGAGCTGAGCAGATCAGAAACTAGGACCGGGAGAGATGGCCCAGGGCATCAACTGATGTCACTGCAGTTCCCCTGACCGGGAGGCCCTAGGTTCGAGCCCCGACGGTGGCAGGATATTCGACAGTAGCTTGTCAGCTATGTCGAATTTAGTCGCTGTCTGGAGGAGAAATCTAGCGGCCAGCTGCTCCGATGAGCTATTTTCCATAGTTTCTCCAATCAACACAAAGCGAATGCCAACAAACGGGCCACGAACCGTGCGCGATCTTTCTTACCTCTTTCTTGTCCTAACCTCTCTCCCTACACACACCTAGCATACACTACACTACCACACATGCTGGGAGACCGTTCGGGAGCTTAGAGCTTGTCCTGGGTGGGGCGGTGCCCTGCTGGTGGGAGATACCTGGTTAGGGAAAATCGACGGTAGGTCGGCGACGGGCCTCGCCATCCAGCTGTGGAAGAACTCCGCCACCTCTGAGAGAAAAACATGTGGGACTAATGACCCTAGTATTTGGTGCACCCTCGTAAGTGGTAGGAGAGAAGGAATAGGAGGGAAAGATCGCGCGCGGTCCGTGGCCCGCTTGTTAGGGTACTGCATAGGCATTTGACTGGTATAAATCGGAGAAACCACGGAAAACTACCGATGAGAGCAGCCGCGGCTAGACTTCTCCTCCAGACAGCGACAGAACTCGACCTGTTTATCTGCCTAGTGTGAAAAATCCTGCCACCGTCGGGGCGCGAACCACAGGACCTTTCGGATATGAGGAACTGCAGTGACATCAGTTGATGCCCTGAGCCACCTCTCACGGTAGGAAAATGGAAGACAAAGGAGGAACGACGGTGGTGAGACGGGATGAGGCGAGGCGCTAGTAAGGAGAGACGTGGCGGGGAGCAGCAGGTCGTTTCCACGCTCCCCACCCCGCCGTCCACGAGCGATTAGTATAATTCTAGCGTGGTCTACAACTCCACACTTATTCTTGTTCTACCGGGGAGACAAGTCCCCGGGGCGGGCTCCTAGGCGTTAGCCTTTATCCTCACCCCCCTCCGATTCACAAGTACCCCGACAGGCTGGTAACCGGATGCAGCCGGTACCCAGTTAGCCCTCGCGGCAACCTCCCCATACAATGCCGGGGTAACAGGCCACCCTACAAGCTCAGAACTCCTCGCCATCCTGGCTAGTACCGGAGTCAATGTTGTCGTGTGACAACGCGCCACTCACATGCGCCAGGACATCAAGTCCCTCCTCTTTGCCCAGCGAACATTGAAATCCAGCGTGGTCCACAACACCACACTACTTTACTTGTTCTACCAGGGGGACAAGTAAACAGGCGTCCCGCGAACAGGCGTCTACAAGAATAAGGCGAGAAAAAGGTGCTGGGAAAGAGAAGGGAGAGGCGGGGAGCAGCACACTCCCCGCGCGCCGTCCGCAAGCGAAAAGGCGTCGAGAGAGACAACGCGGAGGCGTGGCGAGACGAGGCGAGGAGAGAGGCGGGGACCACGACACTCGGCGAGCGAGAAGAGGCGTCTCCGGCGCGCGTCCGCGTCGCAAATTAAGACAAATCCGGTGTTTACCGCAAAGCGTCGGCCGCCAATTTCCTGCGGCGGGCGCCGAGGACACTTCCCCCGCGTGCGCACCCACGCCACGTCCTCGATGAATGTCGGTTCCGCGCGCCCGGCGCTGGGGAGGACCCGTGGCCAGCGGAATGGTTCCGCTCATTGCACCTGCCACGGAAATGAGCCCCTTCCGGATGGACGGTCGTTCATTCTACCGACGGCCCGACGCACTAATTGCGGAGAGAAGAATTAAATGGGTATGATTCCGTACGCCCAATGGTAGTGGGATTAATATTCGCCCTCTTCCAGTAAGACCTATTATTCGAGATTGTGATAATTTGTTTGGAAGCTGCTGTTCTGAAGAGGCTGCAAGTGATGCAACTGAATTTTTATGTTACTTACACTTGGCGTCTTTAATGACATAATCAGTAATAAGTGAAGGAAATTTCCCTATACTCAATATTTCAACTTGACACAATTTACACAGAATTTCGGAAGATTGCCATTAAAAAAATATTTAATTTGTTAATGATGTGTATGGGAGATCAGTTATTTTCATAGTTAAGATCTTGTCTGACCTATAGAACATGACTGGATCAATGGTTTCCTTTTGTATGCAATTGTGGTCAATTTAGGTGACTCAGAGGATTTTCACCTTAGCTTCTGACTTTGTATATCATTTGTTAATGATTTGCCTAAGGTGTTTAGATGGACACATTTATTCGCAGATGATACGAAAGTCTTTCCAAGTTTTTTGATGTTGGAGACAGAAATAGTTTGCAATATAATTTGCAAAGCTTTACCAAATGGTGTAAAGCTAATGCTATGAAACATCACACTGATTAATGTTTTTTAATCAGCATCTCACGGAAAAATAATTTTCAATATTACGTATAGTAGAAGCAGGAAGCACTTGAAATATGAGTGATATTAATGTATGGGATGTATCTTTTTACAGCGGGAGCAGTACTAAGTTACACGTTTCCGTTAGTTCTTTTGATATAAAAATTTCACTTTGCGTAAATCTGAACCCTTTTTGCTATGTTTTGATTTTAAATTATTGTACTACTCATTGAACCGATAGGTAGTTATGTATGCTTCTGTAACAAAATTACATGAAATTTAACACATTATCTAATTGTGCTAACCAATTGCGCAATGAAGTTGGCTTTTTCAACGTCGCCAAACGAGTCTTCAGAAGACAACTAAAAATTGCTCTTCTTAAAAATACTCTTGAGTAATTTTATATATGCTTTATTGAATGGGTCTTATGAACTGCCAGCTTATTAGCGACCACAATAAAAAATAATATCTACAATGTGCAATCAACAGAATACAGAAAACATAACTAATGAGTTTTCACTTTTATCATATTTAATTAATAAAAACTGCTATTCTGAAATTAAAAATATTACTTTAACAGATTATTTTATCTTAAACGTTATAGACATTACGATAAGTGAACGTTTTGCTGAAAATGTGGTAAGTCTGCTTCTATATTTTTCTACTTATTCGTTACATTTGTATATAATCAGGTAAGTTAAATTACTTCTGGTAACAACCGAAGAAATAATGGTAAATTCCTTCATTTTTCAACAAAATTGTATGGAAAGTATTACTAATCTTCTTTCGACAAATTATTTGTTTTGAAGTGTTGTTAAAAAAGAGTAGATTATAATAGGTAATGAAACCGACAACTGAAAATTCTTCTACTTATAAATTGTAACTCTTGCACTCACACAAACATCATCCCATAAATCGAGAACAATTCGCAGTAGGTAAACTGTTTCACAAACCGTAAGGAATTGAATTATCTAATGTCAAAAACGGCATACGTATTCCACATTTTTGGTTTGAACAAGACACTGAACACCTTCTGAGGTGCCAAGCTTCTTAATTATTCCTTCTATAAAGTTACGTAGTATATCGTATAATTTAAGTAACTCACTTTGAGTTGTATTTTATTGACAATTTCAGCAAAGTACTGATTCAGTGATTTGCAAAGCGTGTGGCCACCTCATAGAAAGCATTGTCTACTGTTAATTCAGTTTGAAATGGGAGTTTTTACCTCATTCATCACTTTATTTGAAGACTATTTAGTATTCTTGTTTTTACCATAAAAATTAAAAGTCCAGTACAAATTAACGTCCATCGTTTAATAAACTACAACTGCATTATTACTGAATTTTATTTTGCTTCACAAGAGCGTGAAGAGTATGTCTGCAGGGCAAGTCCCGGATTTGTCGGGTTATAAAATGTATCAGCCACAGGTTGTCTGCGTTAATTCAAGTGATGTTCCAAGTTATATAAAAGCATGTTTTAGCTCCGCTCGCTTTGTCTTGTGCTTCAAAAGTGTTCCGCTGAAATGAATTCCGAGAAATTCTCAGAAGTGCTTTGAACTTGCAATGACGAATGTATTCATTTGCCCTGAATCAATGGAAGGCCCGCTATGCGCAAGCTCTCTACGTTGCGTGGACGATCCCTTTCATTCATGTAACATTACCACTACCGCTCACAACGTACCAGCCCTACACACACACACACACACGCACACACATCAATGTTAAGACCGCAGTGATAAAACTAACATCAAAAGCAGAATGTTGTCAAAGCAACATGTACAACCCTGTATGTTACTTTGTCAGTCATAACTTAAGGCAGAAAGGAGATATCAACATAGAATGAATTCTCGCTTTACGCAAACCCTCTGTAAGCTTTTCAGCACTGAATAGGGCCATGTGACAAAGTCTTTTCAATACGTTGTGAATAAGGATATGAAAAATACAATTAAAATATTCGGTTTCCTTGATGTATTATTCTAAAAGAACAACACTAGAATGAAACCAACATTGTCATTTATGTCACAGAACTGCAGTGTGGATAGAGAGTTTTACTTTCTCGCTACCTCCTACCACGGTAGAGAGAAAAATTTATGTAATGCTGAGCAAAAAATGGAGAATTTTCCGCAAAAACTCTTTAATAGAGGGTCCTGGCAACAAAAAGTGGATAAATCCATATGCTATATTAAAAAAAATCCTCTAACACGTGCTGTAGCCAGCATACATGTTTTGTGGGCAAAACGTCTCTCCATCTGTGAACAACGCTAGCAGCGTTCTCCGTGTGAATGTGCCGATTTCCTGCGAAACTGATATTCCCCAGTCGATCTGGCTGATGTCGCGGACCTTTGAATTTTGAATCACCCCAGCCGACAGAAGCTGTAATCTCCCGACCGGTCTCCCGGCATGTGTGGTAGTCTAGTGCATGTTAGTGTATGTGTGGGTGTGTGAGGATAGAACAAGGAATAGGCAGGAACGATCGTGCGCGGCCGTTGGTCCGTTTATGAAGGTGCTGATCCGTTATTATCCCAGTGTTGATCGGAGAAAACACGGAAAACTACTGATCAAAGCAGCCGGCCGCTAAAATTCTCCTCCAGACAGCGGCTGAATACGATTTATGTAGATATAGTCGAAAATCCTGCCACCGTCGAGAGTGGAACCTAGGACCTCCCTGTCAGAGACACTGCAGTGACATCAGTTGATGAACTGAGCCACCTCTCTCGGTGCATTTGGATGATCGGACGGAGGAGGAAGCAGAGGAGTGGGGACGCAACTACCTTCTCAGTCAACAAACGGTAAACGGCCACCTAGCACCTCTCTTCGTAAGGTCATTCACCACACATGCGAGTCTGTGTACGACGAGGATCACGTCGAAAGGTAGTGTAACGAGTCAACATGGCATGGACAATGTATATTCAGGAGATGTTCTTGTGTGCGCACGGTCTTCTTGGACTGATGTAGTGTTCAACATCAAGAAAACAGACAAGCTACTAAAAGAGTAAAAAGTTAAGTCAGACGATAAGTAGGTGTTATGTTGAAAGGAAGAGGTTTACAGTCTGGTGATTTAGACGGACGTACGGAATATAAAGTGGAGGATGTCTCTATAAATATGAGAAGCTGAATGTTGAAATTGTAAATACGGAGTAGACACATTGGAGGATTGGAAGGTTCAGGTAATAGATGTGAGACAATTTATGAACGTGAACAGAGTGTTTTTATATGCGGAAGCACGAATGAACTGTGAGAGAGAACCGTTAAGTTTGGGATATTTGTTTTATCTTACATCTGTGAATTCTACAAAGTTTCTTTTTTCTTTATTTTCATATTATTATTGTTTGGGTTATTGTAAATAAATATTTTTGTTCTATTCTGAAACTTAAAATTGTTTTTGTAAATTTAATTGAACGGGAAGCTGCCACCTTTCAGATCTGCGGTGTATGCCGTTGAATCATTGGCCCTCATAAATAAAAGGACAGTAGCGCCTAGTTTTTGCTGTTTTGCGGGTCCCGCGCGCCATCCCCTGACGTCACGGCTCACCCAGCCCACGAAGCATCGCCCCTAGAGGGAATCGGTAGGTGGGTGGCGCGAATGACGATTACTGTACCGTCCTGCCGACGAGCGCGAATGTTTCGTTCGAATGTCGGATCCTAACATCATCCTTCGAGAAAACCTGCCCTCGCGGCCGATGCTCACGCGACATTCATTCGACTCTCCCACAGGAACCCCGTGAACGCTGGAATTTACCGCATAACTAGCTGGACCCCTGGATTACATCGCACAAATGTAATAATTGCAGAAAAGTTACAACAGAAAGGTGCTTGTGCTTATATGTATGTATGTACGTATACGTGTATGTACGTATACGTGTATGTACGTATACGTGTATGTACGTATACGTGTATGTACGTATACGTGTATGTACGTATACGTGTATGTACGTATACGTGTATGTACGTATACGTGTATGTACGTATACGTGTATGTACGTATACGTGTATGTACGTATACGTGTATGTACGTATACGTGTATGTACGTATATGTGTATGTATGTATATGAGTATGTATGTATATGTGTGTGTATGTATTTATGTGTGTATGTATGTCTGTATACAAGTTGCGTATGTATGTATGTTCTTGGCGCGACAGCCCATGAACGAGCTCAGGCCTACCGGCGACGTCTCTGCCATGGGTTAAGGGGGTGCATGTGGTTACCACGTAGCCATTCCCGCGCCGGTCTGGTCTTCTCAACCTGAAAAGTGAATTTTCTCACCGTCACACAGCAACATGTACTGGAACATTGGAAGGAAAACGCACACCATAGTCTTTCCTCGACCGGGAATCAAACCCGGAGCTGCATAGAGGAAAGCGAGTACGCCGGCCAAGAGCTACCCGCGAGGCTTATATGTACCAAGTACCTTCAATATTTGTATTTATTGGATGACAGTTCGTTTCAATTGATTGTTCTACATGAAATGTGTGTTCTAAGTGAGATTACGCGTTTCTGATCTCGCCAGCCACACAATGTACGCCGTGTACGATTAACAGTTAACCGGAATACTCCTCGCTAGCGACGGTGCACTGCCTGCCGACTGCGCGCAGCTCCAAGCAACGGAGCGAAAATTAGGCACATGCGAGCGAGCCTCTTTTTCCGAGGACCCAGATATCAAAGGGAGAGCGGCGTATCTCGCTGTCGCCGCCGCCGCCGCCAGCGGGTGCGCGAAGAAGGGTTGTGCAGCAGTGCGGGGGCGAAGAGCCGGCAGCCCTCGAGAACAAACCGCGAGGGGCTCCGGCCCGGGCTCCGGCCGCCCTTTGAGAACTACTGCTACCTGCCGGCATAAAGGTGGAGCCGTCGGCGGAATAATTACGGCCTGCTGCGCCCCCTCCCATCACCCCTTCCTCCCCACCCCCCTCTTCGGCCCCCTCAAAACTTTCTTTGTTCCGATGTAGGTCAAATACACTCCCGGTAATTTACTCTTGCGAGAGCGTCGACGGAAACTTTCGTTCCCAACTCCTCCGCCGTTGCAATCACAAACTGGAATGAGTTATTATTCAAGTATGGAAATGCGCCCTACGAGGAACCTGTGTCCTGGTCGGCGTAAAGTGAGAGGGAGTGGGGGGGAGGAGGGGGTGTGGTTGCGGGAGGGGGGGGGCTGTGGCCAGCGGCGCGAGTGGAGATTAGCTTGAATTAGGGGGTGTGGAATGGCGAGGGGAGGTGTTGCGAAGGCGGAGATAGCCGGTGCGAAAAAGAACCTTCGAACATGATTGCGAACAAAGCGTTCGTGTGCTGCCGAAAAAACGATATGCTAACGCTCCTTTACGGAAATATGCATGAAGAGATTCGAAGGATAATTTGTTCGGATTTAATTATGGACGCGATGTCTGAAAATGAATGAGAAACCTGTGAATAATAACACTGGAGCAATCGTTGCTATGGGCCACTTTCAAATGTTCCATTATTTTGAAGTCTAATTACGGTTTCACTCGTGTCCGTAAACATTGCCATAGAAGGTAAGGAAATATAGGGGGTCACATAGGAAGCGTAGGTTTATATTTTTTCTTTATCAGAAAAAGGCAAACTTCAACTGCACAGTCAAAATAATATTGATGAATTCTTTCATATTTTTTCCTGCTTTTTTAAATATAAATGAGTTTAAAGTTTCTTTACGCCGTAATAATTTTCCAGATGCAACATCGTTGGTGGACTCGTCTCGTCGGACTCATCGTTTGTAGCTCAGGGCATTAAAATCTTTGGCTTCAAACACACACACAAAATGCACAAAGGAAGAAAAACTTTGCTCTGAAAAACCTGTTTCCGACTGGCATGGCATGATAATTTTAGCATTGCCTATGTTTCTGAAGTCATCTCCAGAGGTTTCAGAAAGTCTAAATAGTTATAATTTCTCACATAAGCGATATATGGCAAATATGATTCCATATATTTCATTCATTATTTTCATTTGATTTCAATTAGTGTAATGTAACAATTGAGTATGAAACATCAGTGGCCATTCACTACGTAAGAATTCAACAAAGCTACTTTTAGAATCGAAGAGATCTATTCTGTGAGCAAACGTATTGAAACAAGGCGACAGTGTTCTAACAAGTGATCTATTGCAACACATGCGAATTTAAGCAAATTTGCATTGTGTTAAAACGAATTGAATTTTAAACAACTGCCACGTTGTCCAGAAGAGACTGCGATCACCAGCGTAAATTAATTCAGTATTTATCTGATCCTCATATTTTTTGCTAAACGATGTGTGGATGTATGCAACATACAATGTAAAAGTGTTTGACAGTGTCAGGAAGTGCAGCGTGGGGAATGTGTGTACGAGTGAACGAGAGTGTACGAGTGAAAGAGAGTGTACGAGTGAAAGACAGTGTACGAGTGAAAGAGAGTGTACGAGTGAAAGACAGTGTACGAGTGAAAGACAGTGTACGAGTGAAAGACAGTGTACGAGTGAAAGACAGTGTACGAGTGAAAGACAGTGTACGAGTGAAAGACAGTGTACGAGTGAAAGACAGTGTACGAGTGAAAGACAGTGTACGAGTGAAAGACAGTGTACGAGTGAAAGACAGTGTACGAGTGAAAGACAGTGTACGAGTGAAAGACAGTGTACGAGTGAAAGACAGTGTACGAGTGAAAGACAGTGTACGAGTGAAAGACAGTGTACGAGTGAAAGACAGTGTACGAGTGAAAGACAGTGTACGAGTGAAAGACAGTGTACGAGTGAAAGACAGTGTACGAGTGAAAGACAGTGTACGAGTGAAAGACAGTGTACGAGTGAAAGACAGTGTACGAGTGAAAGACAGTGTACGAGTGAAAGACAGTGTACGAGTGAATGACAGTGTACGAGTGAATGACAGTGTACGAGTGAAAGACAGTGTACGAGTGAATGACAGTGTACGAGTGAATGAGAGTACGAGTGAATGAGAGTGTACAGTGAATGAGAGTGTACAGTGAATGGGTGTGCGAATGAGAGAACGAGTGAATGAGAGTGTACGAGTAATAAAGAGGGTTCGGGAATGTGTGCACGAGTCTTGTAGCACGTAGGACAGTGTGTTTGTGATAGAACGTGTATGAGAATGTGAAAACATATTCGAGAGACTGCGTGTGAGAGTGGGTGGGTGAAAGAGAGTAACAGTCAAAGACTAAGAGAGTAATCAAGCCTTATTTATCTCTATTTTATTCTATAATCGGTGGCGCAGTAGTTTTTTTCATTGAAGGACCTTTTAAACTACCTTTAATTTTAACAAAAAAATGGCAAGTTAAAAAATCAAATAAACCTTTTTATTGTTGATAAAAATAAAAGCAAAAATGCAGTTTCATTTCGTGAAGTAATTGAGAAATTGTAAATAAAAGCATCGTGAGTAAAATAATATCAGCATATCATTCTCTAGGTTAATTCTTACGTACTCGATCATCAATATTCTGTCATCTATTATCGTAATAAAAATAATGAATTTACGGTCAAGCTGGTCTTTAAGATTTTATATGTATGATACAAACAAAATACCACTTATAATTATAAAATTTTAAAATCCAATTCATTAAAAACTGAAATACTACTATGAGTTCACTACGTTCATGCAACTTCAACGTAAACAGATTTTTATTCCTCGTTACTTATAAGATCATTATCAAACATGCACACATGCAAACATGGTTCACATTTATATCAACTAGGTAGAAGGTAATTCATCATTAGTGTCAACACTACACGAGTCTCATAATAGAACATATTGTCAACCACATATTTATACTGAACATCACAGAATGTTACTAACTTCTATGGAGTGTAGGAAGATCGAAGATTATTGTGTCAATAAAGTTACCCATGCAATATTTGCATCTCATTGGTTAACAACTGATCATACACTAATGCATGGCGGGAACACGAAATCTCTTTGACCAACTCAGAACGTGACTGCGCCAAATTTAGGATCATAAGAATGTTTTCCATGGTGTTAAAGACATTTCATATACGTGGTAAGTTCCCCTCAGCATGTTTTCCACCTTAAAGATCGCACCAACATGAGAAGGAGCAGGAAAACATAAAAATAGTTGCGCTTAGCCTTACAAAGAGCATTCAAATAGTTTCTGTACATCTCAGCGTTCCTCGAATACGTGCTTCGTGAACAAATGCATGAAGTCGGCTTGTACTTCTGAAACACACATTTTGTTTCAGAGTGCACATGTTTTCCAGTCACCCTGTGCTGTCACAAGTAGACATTCATGCTGATGGAGGAATTTTTGAGAATGTTTGAAGCATGTTAACTGCATCACCTGTCAGTACGAAAACTAATAACGACATTGTAGATGGTGAATTCTACCTCGAAGACACTTAAGGCCAGGGGTGGACAGAATTTTTCCTGCCCTATGCTTACTGCGTGGCGCGGAGCAGAGAAGCGCTCCGGTCGCGATCACGCAGGGAAACGCGACTGACCTTGAGGTCGCGATTCGAACCGACCATTCGTTAAGACGAACTGTGAATTGCTGGGCCATTTTCGGAACTTGAAATGAACGCCGTTCCTTCGCGAGGAATTTTCTGACCCTGACAGAGTTTCGTATTAAGAGAAAAATAAATAGTTCATGTTCTTATTAGGTAAGAGTCTTGTCGGAACAAGCCTCCTAAAAATTTAATGTATTAGTTATAAATGTTAATTTTTGCTACATGCACATCTTGTCAAACGACAGTAATTCAGACTTGTACAATTATAATGCCAATTGTATTCTGTGTTTAATCATTCCTAGTATAAAGTGCAGCCACAGATTGCACAACACGATGCAACTCTCTTGACTCAGCTCTCATTCTCAGAAGTCTTCCTACGCAACCAACGACACGAGGCGCGTTGCACTCCTCGGAACTACTGCTTAATATGAGCAGTCAATACATTAGCTTTGCAAACCTTTCCAAAACTCTCAACCTTCAATTTGTTACATGCTCAAGCATCTCATGTTGAAGTTGTAATTCAGGATAACTTTATGCCTGTAATTTTAATAAACCAAAATCAATCGATATTGATTGAGCTCAGACTCCTGCGAATCTCACTTCGCCGAACTCTCTGCTTCTGAAACGAAGGTTTAGTCGCTGACTTGTCGCCAGCCGTCACACTTTTTGTTGTCGTCAAACTTTTTTCGGTCGCTTATAAACAATGTCTATGTCTAGAAAAAACATTTTTGAATTAATGAACAGCAGATAGCTGCTGAGATGTGCATATTCCAGAAAGTTACTTATTTATTACTACATTAATTTATTGTCGAAAGTTACTTTTCGTTGCTTTTGCGCAAGACAATACACTTTCACACCTGTACCCATTCATTGAGTCAACTTTCGCTGCTTGCTTATGAAAAACCACCAGCAGACACTAATGAGCGAACTGAGTTTGCTGAAGGGATAAGCGAGCCATACAAAAAAACGACTTGTCAATTGTTTAAGTGTAAAGCTTCCCAGGTAAATCTGCCAGGATCGACATCGCACAACGCAGGTTTCCACCGCCCATTATGTCTTAATTCCATTATCACTGCGCTTGCAAAATTCAAAGCGTTGGGAAATGAAAAGCATTTTGTCACCGTCTCCCCGGTGATGAAATGTCTGTCGCTTCTTTAGATGCCGTCTGTACCACCGGTCATGCTCCCAGGCAATCGTCCCTGTAGTAAAAGCCCCTTCTTTCCGCAAGGCCGCGAAATCGAAACCGGTCTGAGGATGATCACCTGTAGGGAAAAGCGATTCGCGATATAAGTGAAGGTAGCGGTGGGTAACTCGACGTAGCGTAACACCGAATACAATAGTTCCAGGTTGCGCTCGAGTACGGGACAGAGCTGGGCAAAGAATCTCTACACGAACTTGCGAACTACACGAACTACACAAGAAACTACACGAACTTTTATGCTTTATGATTAGGGTTTTACATACACATTTTATACATATTTTTGTTCGCCATCAGATGGTGCGTAGGACATCTTCGGGTGCGTGTAGAACTGAACAACCTGTCCATCTGACATTTTCTGCCAGTGCCCCTGCCTCCCAAATGAGGATATAACCTTACTGCCCACCCAAAACGAACACTCATTGACACTCGTCGCGCAGGCTGCGCCGCCAACCTGCCAACCGCTCATTACAGGCCGCCCCTCCCTCCGCTTCTTAATTGCAAATGGGCCTCAATTTTCGCTGCGTGGACGGATGGATGCGCCGAACGCCCGGGTGGGGGAGGACGGTGGCGGCGGCGGCGGTGGTGGCGGTGGCGGCGGCGGCGGCGGCGGCGGCGGTGGCGGTGGCGGTGGCGGTGGCGGTGGCGGTGGCGGTGGCGGTGGCGGTGGCGGTGGCGGTGGCGGTGGCGGTGGCGGTGGCGGTGGCGGTGGTGGTGGCGGTGGCGGTGGCGGTGGCGGTGGCGGTGGCAGTGGCGGCAGTGGCGGCAGTGGCGGCGGCGGCAGCGATGGTAGTGGTGGTAGTGACCGTGCCGGCGATGGTGGCGGCGGCGCTGGTGGCGGCAGTGACGGTAGCGGTGGCGGTGAGGGTGATGGTGAGGTAGCGGTGGCGGTGGCGGTGAGGGTAGTGGCCGTGGCGGCGGCGGTGGCGGCGGTGGCGGCGGCGGCGGCGCCGGGGGTGGCGTAGGCGGTGGCGGCGTAGGCGGTGGCGGCGTAGGCGGTGGCGGTGGCCATGCAGCTGCCGCTGCGCCGCGTGCCCGGCGCAAATGAGTTCCCTGATTCCGTAATGAGTTTGCGGGCCGAGGGGTCTTCTTCATGGCGCGCGTGCGATCGCCCGGCGCCGCCGCCGCCGAAAGCAAACACACGGCGCGCCGCACAGTGCGACAGAACTCGCAGAATAAGCGCGCGATTTCCGCGTAAAAGTACATTGAAGTGTTCGCTGTGAATCTACAATTACAATGTAATGAAGGTTTAAGTGATCAAGAGTTGACTTTAATGTGTGCCTCCGCAGTAAATGAAAGCATTAAATGAAAATTACAGTGTTCAAAATCTTGAAATATTTTTATAATTTTTAAAACTCGAGGGAATACGCGGCGTTTATTTTACCCGATGGTATTTAACAACATCATACGTGGGAGGCAGCCTTTTTGACCTGTGGGTCTCGCCCACTTCCCCCGGCGGCCGGTACGTCGTTGCGGGCCTCCACCCCTACTGGACCACAACTGCCCGCCCTGTGAGCCTTCGGACCTTGTAGCCTTCGCACTCTCTGCGGCGCCACAGTTGGATTGTAGTTTGCCTACTAACACCCTTCTTGGCCCCTCTTTGACCATGATAAGGGACGTTTTACTCAGAAACATTTTTTTTCAAGAATTTAAGTTTTCTGTGGATCGAGTTCAATTGAAATGGCTCTGAGCGACTTAACGTTTTGCTGGAACATACATGGCATACGAGTAGATATTTTTTTTACATAATGTATTTAGAATTTGTTATTCCTCATCGCTAAGACCTCTAGGTGTTTCATTACGGCTGTTTTGAGAATTCAAAGGGACTGACGAAATTGAACTTCTCACCATTCTCTGATGCAATTTGATGTTGGTTTTTGGAACAAAGGTACGATTTCCCCCTTTTTTAAACAGCCCTTGCGTGTGCACTGACTGTCTGAGTAGAGATATTTGTTCAGCATATTGTCTGCAACTGAAATAGAGAATTGAAGGTCTGCGTTAAATTAACTGTTCTGAACTCTGCAAAACAAGTACGAGGACTAGTAGAGCAAGAATTGGGAAAAAATTTCAGAGCAGAAAAAAATAGGAGTATCCATCGCAAAAGTAACAGAAACGTCCAATAAATAGGATACGGCACACAGACGAGATATACCTTACTACTTAGCTTTTATGAATGACCAAAGTGGTTTGAGTCATTTTGGATCGAACCCTTCAAGCATGCCACGTCAAGGGTTTGTTCCTTCACGAGTAGGGAAGTTTCTGCCTTATCTTATGTGACGGTCCAACTCCAGCCGTAGATGTAATTGTCTTGCATGTTAGAAGGATCACCGTATTGGTGCGTATTGTCACTAGCATTTCTGTAGATGTCTTATTTTCGCAAAACAATAGTGGATGTAGATTTTCAGTTTTTATCATGATATAAAGGTTAGTTCAAATTTCTTTTGATAGGACAGTTTTATCGATGTTATAAAGAGATTTCCATATTAAAGTGTAAATGATTAAACATTACCATTCACATATTAGAATCTTCCAGCCGTTTTCCGAGTTACAATTTAGAGTTATGTCTTCGTATCGAAACCCAAGCAAAAGAGTTCTTTCTTTCTATAGAAAGACTATTTGATGTACTGAGGGACTATTAAGTTATAACTTAACATTTAACGATATAACTCAAGTCATCTGTACGTAACGGAAAGTTTCTCGTTTTAAAGAAAGCCGTTATACAGATAACATCAACGAGTCCATACATCCGAAAGAGTGGTCTCTTTTTATATAATACAGGGTGAAAATGCTGAATGTAAATTATAAATTGATTAATGATGATTAATTTTGAAAGCATTATTGAAAACTTTAACAGTTGAAACCCCACATAATTACTACATTTGTTATCTGCAGCCGAATCAGATTGGAGGGAGTAATGAGACGGTAATGGCTCGAAGGATCTGGCTGTGCACTGGATAATGAATATCTCTCAACACAAATCCTCCGAAACAACGATGAAGCCGCGTGTAGTCATCGCGTTGCATATTTGAAAAAACAATGTTTGAGACCGTATATTTGACTCAGAGGCGAATGTGCAGCTTAAAGAAAGAATTTAATTTCCACAAAAGGATTCCAATTTCTATCAGATATCATTAATCGCTAAGATAAATGATAGAAGAGCTAGATGATGGACTATGTTAAGAAATGAAACATCCCTTCAGGACTATTTTATGGTAAACTTTTACTATAATTTATAGATATAATTTTCTTACTTTTCAATTCATCTCTCATAATTCAAATCAGGCAATTTAAGAAACGCGGGTCTTTTCGGCCTATTTTGAACCACTGTGCGCTAGCGATGAACTCGGAGCTTCGCAATTACTGTTTGCAATTGTGCGCGTTTAAACGACGTGTAAAATACATTAAACATTCTGCTATTCTGCTTGATTATTTTAGGTATTCAAGGCAAACACTGTTTACCATAATACGCGCGCTGGATATCTCTTGCTCAAAAAAGCCGCCCCCTGTGGGCACAGTGGCAGAGATTTTTAATTGCGTGCCTCAAGCTCACCCACGCGTTTGCCTTGTTTCAGGGATTAATTTTATAATGATATTTACATTCAGTAAACATATCTATTATCATATTTTCCGAGAAACATTTTGCAAATAAAAGTTAATGACACAGTAAATTAATTTGTTTTTTTCCGGCAACACTACTAATTAATATTAGAATTGCTGTGAAAGGAATAAGATCTTTAACAAGGAAAATTATTTTGGGCATTCAAGAGACGAACTGTTTCTTGAAGAAACTATTGCAGTTAACAATGCATTTAATAATATTTCAATAAAGCGACGTTTTGAGGCTCAATTTGCCTCATCAACAGGCTAGAAACAACACCTTTTTTAAAAAATACTACACATTCTGTGTAAAACACTTAAGAGAGAACCCGACATAAAAACATCTGAAACTCATTATATATTAAACAAAATTCAAACTGAGAAATGAATTTGAGAAAATTTGTATGGCAGTCTCCAAAGGTTGTAAGGAATCAAAAGACCCTGCCGCCATAATGGCGACTGTTGACCTGAACTCTTATGTGTTTTATACAGAATGTATATTATTTAAAAAATGTGTTGTTTCTAGCCTGTTGATGAGGAAAATTGAGCATCGAAACGTTGCTCTGTGGAAATATTAATAAAAGCAATATTACGTAATAGTTTATTCAAGAAACTGTTCGTCTCATGAATGATAAAAATAATTTTCCTTGTTAATGGAAAATGACGCACAAGAATTGTAATAAGAATAAGGTTTTTCCTTTCCCACACTTTATGTTATATCTCAGAATATCATTTCATATTAATATACAAAACATACAAAAGGATATAATAAAACAAAATATCCGTTTGTATGTTTTCGTATACAGGAGATGAAATTTAATTCAACAAAAATTATAATATTGTTAATAGTTTCGTGACTATACATTACTTACTAAACAACGCCAAAACGAGTGCTGTAATTCTAGCACTTCCAAGAAGTAATCTTATTGGCATTACATCGTACGCGTTTATTGCGGCTAGAGGATGATAAACAGAAATGTCATGTACAAAAGTCAAAGGTCAAGCATTTTCTTTTCCAGTACTCGTTATATGTTTGTGTTAGACAACTGTTAGGTAAGAATATTCGCAGATTAAAGTAGTAAGAATTTAATCTTGACAATATATAAATATTTTATACACGACGTATAATGACGTAAGTTATTTGCGTAAGACTAGAGCCGGGTAGTAATTAATAAAAATAATGATGATATTGTAGAATAATAATTTGAAGTATGCACAGGGTAATTGCAATATGGAATTTCAAACAAAACAAAAATATTTATACTGATTTAATAATTCAATGATTTATAATATTTCATGTTTTTGTGCTCGATTATTTAACACATATGTAATAAATGTACTATCTTGTGAAATATCTTAATTATATAGTTAATGATAAATACCACGATCACTATAAATGATATATTTTTTAAATTCACTGTGTACAGAAATAACACAATATGTATATTAATCAAACAAATTCTTGCAATTTCACCTGATTCAAAATTAATTTATTTCAAGTTTGTGTAAAATTAAAAAACCTGTTGAATATTACATTTCGCATATCCGTATGCATCAAAGCTTTGAATATAAATAAAATATAATTAACTATGGCGTAACTAATATTATGATTTTTATTATTAGTCGTAAATGTTTTAGAGTTTTTGCGTCAATTGCCTGGAGTTGTCAGAGCGTGAATATTCAATCTGTTCAAAAAAAGAGATAAATATTTCGCATTCCAATGCAGCACAATAAGTCAAAGAATTGAGCGTTATGGGCAGCTCCAGGTTCGCCAAACGCCATAAATACAAAAAGCAAATTCAATGTTGCGCCATCTACGTTAGGGCACGTAAGTTACAACGAGTCAACACGCAATATCGTAGCGTATTCATGACGCATGCCCGATGTAACGAGTGCAATAAAATAGACAGTACTTCAACGGGACATATCCGGCAGAATTGCCGGATGCATAACCGAAGTGCAACTTCCAAATGCAGTGTGACGCGCGTTCCGCCGGATCGGATGTTCGGTACAGCTCCATCGGCGCCCCGGGCACGTAGTGGCCTCGCACGCCCGCGCTTCTCTCTGGCTTTAACCGACGTCAATCCGCCGCTATCACCAACGCCACGATCCCGCCTTCATCACAGCCGCTCGCGCCTGCTACCGCCTTCGTCCTCGCTGCCACCGCCTCCATCGTTCCCACCCCTGCTGGTACCGTAGTCCCCGCCCCCAAGCCGTCTCCAACTCCAAAACAACCGCCTCGCCCCCCCCAAATCAGCCTCCATCGCCATTGCCGCACCCTCGCCTCTCCCGCGTTCCTTCCTCACACCCCCTTCCTCACGCCTCCCGCCTCCCCGCCACCATCCTCCCTTCCTCCCGCCTCCCGCCTCACGGCTCCCGCCTCCCGCCTCCGTACTACGCGCAGTCGTTTCGTGGCTTCCAGACAGCAGAAAACTGATGATGATGGCTAAGCCATCGAAAGCTGCTCTTGTAATAAACAACATTGTTGGCAATGACAACACCTGTGATAATTTAATGTGCGGGAGTTGTGAGAATTGTGTGTTTGAGAATGTGAGGATTATGATATTGTGAGAACGCGAGGATTGTAAGAATAGTGTGGACGTGAAGATGGTGTATATGTGAGGATGTAAGGTCGTGGGCATTGAGATGATTGCAACAGTATGAGATTTTGGCATTACAGTAACGTGATTGTGAGGTGTAAATCAGGTAGAAACGTAAAGGTGGGAACAATTTGTAGTGTAGATGCAAGGTTTGAAAAGCTGAGGACGTGAGGAAATCTATAAATGTAGTGTACAAGGAATTTAGTCGTCTTTACAGACAACTTTCATGAAATGAATGAATAAGTGAATAAGAACTGACGTATTTTTTCATAATTTATAAAACTCCAATGGGAGTCTTGAAGGTATAATCGTAAGAATTTATAATAAGAAGTAATAAAGATAACAAACACTTAACATCCAAACGAAATAGTTTTCAATTACAATATTTTATTTTGGCAATAAAGATATTATTGTATTCATAATCGAAACTTACTGCCATGACTCTCCAGCCGAAACAAACGTGTGCAGCTCCAAGAGTAGTATTTTTGCCTTTCTCCATGCCATTATACAATTCCTATTTCCACAAAATTCCTTTCCTCGTTGCTCTTCCTACAACTCTTCGATTTTCATACGAATTATTGCTCAAGTATTCACCATTGATAAAATGTGCCAGGATAGTATTTCAAACTCTCGCCCCAACGCGGAAAAAGTGGATCCTGGCAACACCACGGAGAGAGACTGAGAGGAGTGAAAATGTTCAATATCCAATGTATTAATGCGTTTCACTCATTACTTAACTTCGCGCTATATAAAATTCATTAACACGAAGCCTGTCGTTAGTCCATCCAATACGGGCTAATGGTTTTTTAAGCAGAGGACGGGGAGTAGGCGGAGGCGGAACGCTCGCGTATCGAAACTTTGAACGATTCGTAATTTCGTTAACCGCGCACTTTTTTTGGTGCGCGCGCCACCTAACTTTAAGCAGCAACCCCGCACGTGCTCCGAGAGCCCGAGGGCGTAAAGATAGAGCCGCCCCCGCCGGCACCGCCTGCGCGCCTGCCCCGCCGCCCACCGATGCAGCTGCCCTCGAAAATCTTCAAACAGCGCACAAACAGTTGAATAATTGTCGTGGTAAACGCAACAGGTCGTATGCCAAAATTTTTTTTTGTTTATTACACCATTGTGATCAGTCAAGTCAACATTAGTTGCAATAGGTCGACGGACGAATGAAAAACCGAATATAATTCTTTTACATTTGTGAAAGCGACTCCTAAGACAGTGAACATTTTTCGTTTCTCGTGAAATCTTCGGTAGACGACTACTGAAAGACGACTTGACGTACGATATATTGCGGTTACCACGACGATGAGTTATAATGTAGACAGTATTAGTCTATCGTACAACTCCCATGATTTTATTTTACTCCCAAAATTATAGTACCTCATAATTCTTAGAAAGAAAAAAAAATTAATTGGTTACTAACTTGCATGCGTATAATCTCCATTAACCCCTTACAAAAGCCTAAAGATTCACTTCACTCCCCAAATCCTGAAACGTGTTAAAATGGCAGAAAGAAATATTTATACCACATCTCTGAATAAACGTTTTACTCGAAGTTGATGTAAAGAACCTTGGAATAAGAAAATGGAGAAGATATCAAAGGTGAAGAAAAGAACTGACGCTAAAAAAACGCCAAGAAAGAAGTTTGTTCGTGCTGATATCAAAGAAGAATAAAGGAGGGAAAATAAGAATAATTCACGGAAATAGCGGTGGAAAGCCAACTCGCTGACTGCAAGTATCCGATCATCTTTAAAAACCTTGAGGTCTGTAGACACGCCTAAAGAATATTTTCAAATAAAGCAAAAAAAAAACTTCGTTATTTTTGCTGTAATAAATTACAAAAAATCCCAATTTTATACTCTAATCATCTGATTAAATGAATCTGCATACTTTTAACTCTCACTTTGCTGACACCAACACCATACTAAGGCACAATGTCTATAGTAATAAAGCGCTAATATAAACCCCAAGAAATAAGCTACAGCATCAGCTTCTTTGATATTAACACATTTAAAAATTATTTATTCCATTCCTTTATCTGTTATCGTTCTTTTTGAACGACCATCTTTATCTTCTTAACCCACCACTCAAAATGTATAAACTACCGTCGTCTCCACATCCAGTCTCAAGTCTGTCTTCCGTCCAACGTCGACAGATCGCGTCGAAGGCTGCCAGAGTAATCATCGTAAAATAATTTGCCGCCTCCAATTAAATGATTCAACGTCTTTGATGCTGCCTTTATTGCTTTATGATACCGGATTATAATTAAGGAAACGAGAGAGGGGCGGAATTGGATAAGGCGGCGAGTCGCGTGACGAAGAGAGTTCTGGAAGTCCGCCAGGCGGCGTTGCAGTGCTCTGTTACTTCTTTCTCATGGATCCTGTTTAAGCTTTCTACATGGCTACTCCCGTCGACCTCTGGGAATGTTACTGTCCTTACGTAATAAGAAAATAAGTCATATTCGTTCACCAATATAATGAACTTGATAACTTTAATTATACACCACAACAAAAATTACACAAAAGCAAGTTTCATGGAAAAAGAGAGAAAGGGCACCCTACACACACGTTCGGAGAAATGGATAAACAGTTTTTCGTAGCGAATGAAAGACTACCTACGGATAAATGTCAAGGCAAGAAGTTGCACGTAGTCTAAGCGACTCACTCTTCAACAAAAACCTAACACCAAAAATGATTCGAGACGTTTTCTTTTATCTAAACGCAAATCGTAAAATCACAAAACGTAAAATGGAAAACCTCCTCCACAAACATATCTGATGTTTTAAATTTAAAGTCATCAATCAATATTTATAGCAGACAGTCTTCAGCAGCAAAATGCTGCTAGACACAGCCACAAAAATGATGCTCCAAAAACTACCAAGCACCTAATCAAGAAAAAAAAATAAAAAACTCTCGTAGATCACTACAATCAATTAAATATTTTAACAAGAGCAATCTTTTTGAATAGTGGAATTACGTAGCATAGTATATATATATATATATATATATATATATATATATATATATATATATATATATGCAGTACAACAATTCTTTATATTACAAGAATATAAAATCAAACAAACCAAACAAAATCTCACATGTCTGGAGGCTGCATTGTTTCCTTTCAATATCTGCGAGCATTGGAAATAAGTAATTTTAAAGAGTATATCTGAGTTTATCGTCACCATAAACAGATTCCACGTAATATCATTGGAAACTAAGGTTATAAGATTTCTCACAATTTCACAATGTTTCACAGTGACTTTCGGTTCGTCCATATCGGCGTCTCTCCTTTGCATCTTTACAAATATTTTTACCTCTCTTACGCACAACCCGCTAGTAACCAACAATTTTAGATCGTTTACCGGCCTTCTAGCTTTAATTTTTGTATTCAACACACAGTATTTTACATTCTTCATAACATTCGTTATTCTCTACCGTTGCACATTTCCTGAGAACTTCGGGTAGTACGTGGTCTCAACTCAATTGCCTCTATTACCCAAATGTCTCTGGTCTGCTTCTATATTGAAATTATCATTAGGTCCAATATTACTACATTATTATTATTCCATTATTATTAGGTCCAAGATTACTACACTATTATTTGCAGCGAGATAATGAGGAAATCGTGTGTTTCGTAATTTGAATTCAGATCATTCAGGTGTTCCCGATTGTTTTCTCTTTTATTGACGTACATTTTAAAAGTTTGCGTAACCAACATCTCAAAATCTGCCAATGGTGTTTCGCTGATCGTTTATATTCTTTTTGTGGCCCAGTCAATCGCTTTTCATGCTTACATGGAATTCCCAGCTTAGATATAAGATAGAAAACCCCTTTCTTATTCGTCTATTATTTTCACAGTGTAATAGTTTAGCCATCTATTACAAATGAAATAGGTAAATAACATGAAGTGACCATTGGTTTATGAACCGGGTATAGAACTTTATGTAGAAACTTCCAGAGCGGAATATAGAAAAAACAAGTGAAGGTGATCTAAGAGAAAACGAGTATTTCGGACGAACATGTGAACGCAGTGGGGAATTAATGGTTGCGTGTTACTAGTCAACGCGCAAAATTATAAGGAACAGAATAAAGTTTGTTTCAGTTAAATCGGGTCACAGAAACGCATAATATCGCAAGTTTTGTGATCACGACATTGACTTCTAACATGTTAAAGAACGAAAACAACAATGGTCGTGACGTCACTTCAGAAAAGTTTGGATATATTAATAAATTAAACGAAAACTAGTGTGTCTACCGAGATTTGGCATATACCAAAGTATTCCGTGGAATACGGGCCAAATTATAAACGTGGTGACACAATTTTAGGACGCCGAACATTAATAGATAAACATTATGTTACATTAGTTAATTGAGAAATAAACGAGCGATGTTTGTAGACATGAGACGCACGAAAAAGCATTCTTTTAACAAAATGAAGCGAGAAAAGTGATGTCTAAGAAGTGGAATGGATACGAAATTTTAATTGGGAATTTTACAATATAATAAGACAATCCAGGAAGTGTTAGAAATTAATAATAAACTATTTTATAAGTTATAGAGCAGAAGACAGTAGAGGCGCTATTGTTTTGTTCGGAAAAAAGCTATAAATGCTTTAGGACAACAATGGGGGTCAGACGGGTGAATAGCTTGGTAGCGAGAGGTAGAATCCGCGTCGCTTGTTGCAAGAATAATTTTAAAATTTGGATTTGTAATTTTTTGATGAAGTGTTCTCTTCTGGACTCGTACTAGTGAACTGTTATAAACTGTGAGAGGAGTGAATAACTTCGTGGCGAGTTGTACTCCGCGTCACTCGTGATATTATTTTAACACGCGAACTTATAAAATTTCGAGAAGGTGTTGCTCCTTCGGACTTGTATTCGCAAGGTGGCGGAACTGTATGCCGTGTGATGTGAACTATTTTAGTAGTAATATATAAAGCTATCATAATTTTGAGTTTTGTGAATTTTGAAAGTTTTTCTACTAATGTTTGGAACTGGTTTTACTTCGACCATTGAAAAATCGAAGCGGGTGTCGCCGAACGAGGTGTGCCGAGGTGCAGCAGACTCGAGCGCGTCTTTGCATATCGTCGCCGTCGTCAGTGCCAATTTGGGGGGCACTGGTAATTCGGCGCTAGCAGGCAGCAGTGGAGCAGAGTTCTTACGCATGACGGCGTGAGATCTTGTGTGTGTGGACCCGGTCGCTGCTTCGTTAACAACGAAAGGGAAGTGGAATATTTTTTTGTTTTGCAACACTCCAGTGAAGTCAATGACGTTGATTTCTTTGCTCTTGGGAAGAATAAATGGTTTGCAAAGCCAAAACTGGAAACATTTTGGGGGGATTACAATGTAATGGGTGTGGCCACAGTATTGAGCTCATTATTTCGTAATAACGTTTGGGTATAATATGTTTATTGATTTTTGTGACTTGTATGATATCGTGTTTTGTTGATGTTGTGTGGTATTGATTCTTTTATGAGGGTATTAATGTTTCTGTTGGTTAAAAAGAAAATAAACAAACGAGATTTTGAGTTCTCGTTTTGATGTTACGTAACCGGTGTTTTTATCACATAGCTAGCTGATCCTGGTCCCTGCATTGGCGTGGCGCTTGTGTTCTGTAGAGAACAAATCACGGCCCGCCCTGATAAATTTATGTAAACAGGAAAACTCCGGATAGTAAAAGGGGGGGCACAGTGGTGTGCATTGTAGATATTACAGGTGATCAGCAAGGAAGTTTTTCGTGATCAACAATAGGAGTTGAGAGGGGAGATTTTCATTACATTAGTGCCCAGTTCGTAGGGCGTTTTAGTAAATAGGAAAGGGGGGTTTTTCGTTGCATTGGCGCTTGTTTTGTGGGCGTGATCGATATCAGTAGCAGTGAGAGGGGTTTTTCGTTACAACAGTCACTCATCTACATTCTTCATTCTTTTTGTTCTTATAAATTCTCAACGGCTGAACTACACGATTTTCCTCAGTTAACTTTCTATTTCTCGCTTCCGTTCTCTAGGGTATTTCTTCCAGCCTCTAAACACTCATTTCCCCTTCCTCCAACAACTCATTTTCTTGACAAAAACCCATCAGCTTACACACAACCACCATTCAGTCTCCCTGGCCTTCCTCTGCAATTTCATGAAGGGAATTTCCTTCCCCAGATCTCTAACTCACCTTGACACCATCTTGCGCGACACTTCCGTATCGCCCCTCCCTTTATATCCCCGAGGAATTCTCCTTCGTCCCGCCGCCGCCACCTTTTCTCGCCCCCGCTAGGGCCTTCGGAAGCGAGCGCGCCAGAAACACGGCCCCAGACAGCCCTCGCATGCCACATGGCGTTCCCGCGCCGCCCACGCCCCGCCCCCTCACTTCTCGCCCCACCACCGCCACCTTCCCCGGCCGGCTCGCTACGCCCCTCGCCCACGCCAACCAACCGACCCACAACAGTCTCCATCGCCTGCGCCTCAATCTTCGTCGCCTGCGCCTCAATCTTCGTCGCCTGCGCCTCAATCTTCGTCGCCTGCGCCTCAACCTTCGTCGCCTGCGCCTCAACCTTCGTCGCCTGCGCCTCAATCTTCGTCGCCTGCGCCTCAACGTTCGTCGCCTGCGCCTCAACCTTCGTCGCCTGCGCCTCAACCTTCGTCGCCTGCGCCTCAACCTTCGTCGCCTGCGCCTCAACCTTCATCGCCTGCGCCTCAATCTTCATCGCCTGCGCCTCAATCTTCATCGCCTGCGCCTCAACCTTCATCGACTCCGAATCTATTTTCATCGCTTCCGCCTCAACCTTCATCACCTCCGCCTGCACTACGCTCTGCTTCCACCACGCCTAAACCTCCAACTCCCACTTTCAACTTCAACTTTACTTCAACTTCCACTTCAACACGCCTTCACCGACGCTTCCACCTCTACCACGCCTCGACCTCCACCACGCCTCCGCTTCCCACTCCACCTCCATAACGCCTCCGCCAACGTTGTTGCCTCCTGATTCACCACGCGAGCCGGCGCCGACCCCCCCAACTCACGTGCATATCAATTACGGGCGGGCGCGCTGCCTGGGCCGCCCGGCCCGTCCTCGCTGGCGAGCAGGCGCTTCCGCTGGCCGCTGCATGCGATCCGCTGCCCCAAGGCGCGCAGAAATAGGACCCGCCGGCGCCCGGCGCTCGAAAGCAGATTGCGCTCGTTAGGGCTACGATGACAATTGCCGCCCTGGCTAACGGGGTATTAGAAGCCAGCCATACCAAAATACTGCCGTGGAGAGTGGAAACTATTCCTTCCATACCTCTGCTTCCGGACTATGCACTATTGAATAAACGTATTCCATTGAAACAAAGTCAATACTCTTTTAGTATTTATTTAGGCTCATCATGTTATAAAACATTTAACATATGTTTCTTGACACTCATGGATAGAAATTCGAACATAAATAAAAATACACAAAAGAAGAATACATTTTTTCTTTAAAAATGAAATTGTGTTTTGTATGAATGAAATAGAAAAAAGGAATTATGAGGGCATTGGATGTAGTAATTTTAATGATTATATTAAATTCGCTAAGAACAATCCATCTACCAGGTACAACTAATTCTATACACCCAACTCACAAAACTCGCCCAACAAAAAAGAGAGAAAACACAATAATTCATGAGTTTGAGAAATAAATCGCACTTTATTATTTTGTCGAAATCGTAAGTTATCACCATTAAAAATATACTGATTCTCCGTTTAAATATCTATAAATATCTCGTATATTTCAAGCTAATAATCATTATTCTTCAGAGAAATCTCTTTCCCCATTTGAAACTCCACTGAGATTAAATAGTAAGAAAGAGATCATATTTTTTCACATTCTTGCGAATTCCATTTCAAGGCTGAACTTTGTACCCGGAAATAAATCCCAGAGAACATGGTTCTTGAGGAAGAAATGGAATGGCTTGGGACGTCAAATGCACCCAAACATCACGCACTTTTCACCACTTCTCCCCCCAGCGTCCGCCTGCAAAGAGCTGCATGTGACCGAAACCTCACGGCCGCCACCGCAACTCAATCACCCCGCCAGCCAATTACAGCGATCATGGCGACACGGCGCGGCGCTCGCATGCCGCGGGGCGGTTCCCTGGAAAACAATAATTGTCCCGGGCGCCCGTCACCCCTAAACAATTTCCGCGGGGGCTGCCGTCCCCCCCGACCCTCCACGCAGCCTCTCGAACGCGCGTCGCGCTCTGCGCCACCCCCACCGCTGCAGTCGCCGCCGCTCCCCTTCTCTTGGTGCCCCTGCCGTTCCAGCCTCCGCCCCCACAACAGTTGTGGTTCAGTTACTGCGGTTCCCACTGCCTCAGCTCCTCCCGTCGCTCTTGCAGTCATGTGGCAGCTTCCGACATCATTCCTACTGCCACGTCTCACCCCTCCTGCCGTTGTCTGCCACAGCTTTCACCAGCGCCATTGACGGTGTCACTTCAGTAACTGCTACCATCACCTCAGCCACCCCTCCCCCTTCGCCGTTGACACCATTTCGTCCACCAGCACAGTCTTTCACAATCTCCATCCTTTCTACCAACACCACACTCTTTCTACAGCTACCTCATTTACCCTCTCTGCCAGAAACACCTCGTCAATGCCCACTCTATCTTAGGCGCCGCCACCTCCACCGTCCACGCCACCGCCTTCCTTCTCCTCTCTCTCCATTCCCTCCACCAACTCCACCACTTCCACAACAGCCTCAACTCCACCTCCACACTGGCCAATTTCTCGTCCGCCAAACCATCGCCTCCCTCCACACCTTTCTGCCCCTTTCTTCACCCCTCTGATCCCACACCCCCCACTCTCATCACCCCACTGGTCCATCGACACTCCGTCCCTCTCTACCGCCACCTCCATCCCGTCCTCCTCCACCGCTTTCTCCGCCTTTCCTCGTCCTCCGTATCCCCACCCTCGCGTCGCCGCCCGGCCCAGCCGGGCCGCCCTGCGGAACGCCTGCCGCGCCGCGCCGCAGCGCCCAGGTCGATACCATATTTTACGGCCCCGCCGGCGCTTGGGCTGCAGCTGCCGCCGCTCCGCCCCGCCCCGCCCCGCCCCGCCCCGCCCCCCTCCCCCACCCCCGCTCCCACTTTTCGCGCCGCGCAGCGCCGTCCGAGGCCCCGCTTCGCTCCCCCCACCCCCTCCCCTGCCACCTTCGGTGCCTTTTGCGTCGGCACCCGCGCGCCCCGCGACCGGAAACGGCGCCGTGGAGCGCCACTTTTATTTCGAAAAAAAAAGAAGGAAAAAAACAAACGAGGGCGATGAAACAAAACGTTTTGTGGAGTCGTGTGATCACACATTACAAGAAAATTGAGTTTTTAATTTTTCAAATGACGTGCTGGCGTGAAAGTAAAATTTTATCAACAAGCCACGTAACAAATATAAGGTGTTAAGAGAAAATCGTTAAAATGGTTGGCCTTACTTGTCTGTATTATCACTCACTTTCTTCCCCCCTCTTTTCGTCTCTTTCGCTCTTCCCCTCTCTCTTCCTCTTTCCTTTTCTCTTTTGCTCTCTTTTCTCCCTCTCTTACACACACACACTTCTTCTCTTTCACTCTCTCCCTCTCCTCTCACTCATCCTCTTCTTGCAATTTTTCTCACATACTTAAGTCCTTATTCACTTCTCCCTTCTTTTATGTTTCCCTTCTCCGTGACTTTTCATTAAGAGTTATATGCTAATCGCGAGGATGGTCAACGACGTAGAATTTTGCCAATGTAGATTTTTCACTCTACCTTTGTTTCGGTAGGGAGACAATGTTTCATCATCTAGACATATTCATATTTTCAGAACCTCTCTTGAACACTTGAGATAGTTTTACCTTTCAGTGCTTAACTGATATTTAGAAGCAAGTTAGAACCCGTCGCCTTGCGTAATAGTTTTTTGAAAATTTCGTCTATCCCTTTCAGGAATGTCTGTCCATAAACACGATGCAATCTTATTTTGGTAGCTATCTATGTAGATACCAGATGTCCAATAGGATAATCAGAGTGAATGTTGAATTATTTCTTAAAAAAAGTCATATGTCCGTGCGGAAATGACAGCGAGAACAAAAAATATTCTAAACATTTATACTTTTTCCATACCTCAAAAACCGGAAATATTTTAACACGCCTTGATTGTAATATATTGAAAAATACATCAGTTCTTATGTCCCTTCACTTGTATTCCTATTTATTTTGAATTCCGCCAATGATCCATCCCTAGATGATCTTCAGGTACCAGATTAGCATTTGTATGCGATAAATGTCCATTTCTTTATTTGTACATTTATTTCATTTATGAATTCGGATATTTATTATACTTAATAATTTCCTTTTACCATGTAATCTCGGAATAAACTAAGTAAAATCAATAATGTACAGGCATCGCTTTTCAATTTATAACCACTAATAAACAGAAAAAAGTCCAAAATTCTGATCATAGGCTTCTTTTACACAAAACTGTCCTTTGTCTAATTGATTCCAAACTTATGCTTACCTCGTGTAGAGAGGAGCTAACTCTTCTTTACTGAAACGTCTTTGGATGTTCATGAATATGATTTTTCTTACTACAACAAAAAAAACCTTACTTATTTCTATTAATCTATGATGATGCATTCGATTTACCCGGAACACCCCAATATGCCTCTCCCATCTTTCAAATAAATTTTACAAAATTGTATTATCTTCTCGGGGGAACACATTTCCCAACACAGAACATACGTACTATACACAAGATACAAGAATACAATCCAGATCTCTAGGGCAAGTTAAACATGCGTAAAATCCCAGTTTCTCGTCTTACAGGACATCAGTATTTTCTCTCTACAAGCAGTATTCCCCATCACACCATTTTGACAGCATAAAGTTATAATGAGGACTAGGGAGGGAGTTACCGCGCACTTAATTATAAAGCTAGCTAGGTAGGGGTTATTACAAAAACCTTTCAGAGCGGTGAACCACTCCAGAAGAATATTGTGTAGTAACAAACTAACAATCTCTATCTTACTTCGCATTCAGTCACATTATCTTCCTTCATACACTTTTCCACTTCTCTTCTAAGTCCGTTGATGGCACTAGAGAATATGGGACTGCTTCAAAAATGGATACACAGTTTAAAGACAGGTGGCCAGCTTAGGTGACTCACGGCATCAATTGATGCAGTATCTGTGACCTGGAGATCCTAGAGTTCGAGTCCCGACGGTGGAAACATTTTCGACACTAGGTAGAATTCAGCCACTATCTGGAAGATAATTTTACAGTACGGCTGCTTTGATCAGTAGTTACCCGTAGTTTCTCCGTTCAACACCAGGTAAATGCTGGAGCACTAGTTAATGACCGCGCGCGATATTTTGTTGTTCTTCCTTCTCCTATCCTTTTACTCAAACACACACACACTTACATGCACTACACTAACACACATATCCGAAGACCAGTCGGGAACTTGGAGTTTATCCCGGCTGGGGCGGATGCAAGCTGTTTATACCTAACTGGGGAAAATCCCGCAAGCTGACGTAGTCGGCGCTGGATCTCACCAGCCAGCGAGGGAAAAAACCATCTCCCACGCTAAACACATGCACAACACTTGCGGGACTAATGACCTTAGCAGTTGACGACCCGCGATCGATAATCAAGCATTAAAGACATACAGAAAACCGCGAATCGTCTATCCAATTGTAAGGCGGAGAAACACATTTCACGGAAAGAATATACTTAGGAATGAGAACCAGACATGGAAATAAGAGCAAGTTGGCCCTCCAAAGAACGTAATATACATATAACGTTGCATTTCATTTCGAAATATTTTTCATACTTGAGAGTATTTCAATGAATTTTATTTTCATATTAAAAGCCATGCCATTTCAATACTTACAATATTTGCAAGTAGACGAAGAGTAGGAAGAAAGAGGAAAGTCCTTACCTGCAAGAAAAGAAAGTTTATTAATTGCTAATTATTTGGTGATTTAAATGTGTAAGGAGATATAAATGACAATAACTATTTAATGATTTAAATGTGTAGCAAGATAGAAATGACAAAATGCTGAATGCAACAAAAGCATTTAAATATTAAATTAGATAAAACTGCACATTAAAGAAAATCACAAGATTCTTATGTAAAATCTCTCTCTAAAGATACTCATGAAATATTTTTATTTTCTCTCGTGTTGCTTACGGAGTTTAGAGAAAGTATTGTAATGCTGCGAAAAAAAGGCAATTACTTTTTTCTAGAAAATCTTATTGCTGGACCCTGGTGACGATATGTCGATATAATGTTTGTTCGATGAACGAAAAAGAATTCACCACCAAAATTCTCTTTGTCCCTGAAAAATTAAGCGAGAAATGAGAAGCAGTCGAATTGTGTAAATTGGGCGCTTTTTTTAAAATTTCTAGGTTAAATTTTCTTTCTGAACAAATATATTCATGATTTTAAAAATAATTAACAATTTACATATTTTTGAAGCGTTTATATGCTTCTGCAATACAAATTTTTGCATAGAAAGTATTTTTTTTAAACCAAATTTGAGTGCTTATTGCCGCTCAGCCATTCGGAATATCCAAATAATTTATTAGACAAAATATGCTTAAAATTGCCTTAAGAGCTAATTTTGAAAGTCTCGACGTTTCTTCCCCGGACACCCTGTATTGAGAGAAGGAAAAGGGGCGCGTGGTGAGGCCTGGCCTCGGCAGCCAGCCGACCTCTCCGTTCGCTGATTCTCTGCTGAATGATGGATAAATTCGCGTGCGGACAGCGCCAGTGGTCGATGGAGGGCCAATCTCCGCGGTCCCAACTCTATCATCACCCCGAGCTATCATTATACTTCTTATTCATGTATTCCGCCGCCGCCGCTGACACCGCCGCGAGCGAGGCGGGGCGAGCCAGCGGACCGACCGACGGGGAGGGAGAGAGGGAAGCCGGTAGGAGGAACGGAGGATAGGTAGGTGGGAAGGAGGGCGAGGAGGAAAGAAGGGCGGGAAGAGAAGAAGGTATGGAAGGCAAGGGAAGAGGAAGAGGACCAATAAAAATGAAGGGAGAGAGGGATGAAGCGTAGGAGAGGGAAAGGATACATACCAGCAGAGAGGGTGAGAGGGCAGGAGAGAGAGGACAGGAGGGAGAGAGGGCAGGAGGGAGAGAGGGCAGGAGGGAGAGAGGGCAGGAGGGAGAGAGGGCAGGAGGGAGAGAGGGCAGGAGGGAGAGAGGGCAGGAGGGAGAGAGGGCAGGAGGGAGAGAGGGCAGGAGGGAGAGAGGGCAGGAGGGAGAGAGGGTGGAAGGGAGAGAGGGTGGAAGGGAGAGAGGGCAGGAGGGAGAGAGGGCAGGAGGGAGTGAGGGCAGGAGGGAGAGAGGTCAGGAGTGAGCGAGG
Organism: Acheta domesticus; assembly: GCA_031308135.1. NCBI lineage: Eukaryota > Metazoa > Arthropoda > Insecta > Orthoptera > Gryllidae > Acheta > Acheta domesticus. The sequence goes on from JAHLJT010004567.1 coordinate 193,707,306, forward strand.
GCAGGAGGGAGAAAGGGCAGGAGGGAAGGAAGGAGGGACAGAGGGCAGAGGGTGGAAAGGGAAAGACATACAACGCCCGGGCAGAACCCTGCCCCCTGCCCCTGCCCCTGCCCCTGCCCCTGCCATCTCACGTCCCCCTTTCGATAGTAGCCGCAACCGGACGCGTTGAAATGGATCGATTTATACGTTAACAGCCCAAACATTAGCGAAGCAGGATTGAAACCTCGTGCATGCATGGAACACGGGCGTTAATACAATAAGCGACGATATCGCGGCCGCGCGGTCACCCGGAGAGTGGCCGAACCCACTGGAGAAGGAGATAGACATCTAGTGGTGCAACAGGAATGATGCCGACAGCAACAATTTCGTTTCGGAAATATTTTTTATGTAAATAAATGCATAAACATGGATTATAATTATTTCAGAAATTGCTGTTGAGAAAAAAGTATTGACTGTAACTCGCAGATGTTGTGATGGTGGTCATTGTGGTAGTAATGGTGGTATTGGTTGTAGTAGTTGATTGATTGATTGATTGATTGATTCGTGTTTCCGGGCGCGTCAACTGCTGAGGTCATTAGTCCCGTAAGTGTAGTGCGTGTTTTCCCCCGGGAGGTGGCGATGATCTTTTCCCCGCTGGATGGCGAGATCTGGCGCCGACCTACCGTCGACTAGCGGGGTTTTCCCCTCAACCAAGTATCTCCCACCAGCGGGGCACCGCCCCAGCCGGGACAAGTTGTAATCTCCCGACCGGTCTCCCGGTATGTGTGGTAGTGTAGTGCATGTTAGTGTAAGTGTGTGTGTAAGAGGGAGAGGATAGGACAAGGATGAGGAAGGAAAGATCGCGCGCGGTCCGTGGCCCGTTTGTTAGGGTACTGCTCCGGCATTCGCCTGGTGGTGATCGGAGAAACCACGGAAAACTACCGATCAGAGCAGCCGGCCGCTAGAATTCTCCTCCAGACAGCGACTGAATTCGACCTAGCTGACAAGCTAGTGTCGAAAATCCTGCCACCGTCGGGACTCGAACCTAGGACCTCCCGGTCAGAGGGACTGCAGTGACATCAGGTTGATGCACTGAGCCATCTCTCCCGGTGGTTGTAGTAGTGGCGGTGGGGAATATGCAAGGGTGATGAAAGTGAACATGGTATTAGAGCTGATAGTATTGAGGTTTGTAGTGATTTTGCTAGTGGTGATTGGAATAGTAGTTGAGGAGTTCAGTAGAAGTAATTTGAGAAAGATATTAACTGAAGTACAAGTTGATAATTCTAAGTTAAGGAAATATAATTGTTAATTGGCTTGGAATCATCAGATCAAATAACACAACAATTCTGAAATATTCTAATTTCCAATGGAGAACAAACGTTTGGATTTTGTCACATGGTGTCGGTAAATACCAATAATATTTGAAGAATTTTGAGAAATTCTTTAGAAACAATATACAGAATGTGGGGGGAATAAAGGACGGAAATTGGAAAATAAGCTCTTAATAAGAAAGAAAAATTTACTGATAAATAAAAAAAGCACCTTATTTTACACCATTCGACTGCATTTTTATTTCTCGGTTAACTTTTTTTGAACAAATATATTAATTTCTTTTGTAAATAATAAACAATTTACATGTTTCTGAACTATTTCTATACTTTGGAACGCATTTTTTGCCTAGAAAGTATTTTTCAAATCAACCTTTTTAGTGCTTATTGCGACTCAGAACATCCACAATTATTAGGCAAATTATTCAGAATATCCAGATAGTTTATTAGACAAAATATGCTTAAAATTATTTTAAAAGCTTATTTTCCAATGTTCGACATTTTCTCCCCGGACACCTGTATATGTTCACATGCGCTTGCCCAGAGAACATCTTGAAGTCAGGATATTCGTAAGTGAAGGAGTGGTAAAATAACTTTCCTGGAAACTTAAATGAATTAACTTTCCTCTGCGGTTATTGTATCATGATGTTAAATATAAAGTACGAATGTCATTTCCATCCATAACTGGTGGGAAATGAAATAGGCCTACAAAACATTGTGTAGGTGTAGAATAAAACTTGAAAATAGAGAAGCCGTATACACTTTTAAATACAGAACAAACAATACACATGATATGCACGCAAAATATGCAACACCACAAAGTAAATGACTCGTCGTTGCATGGTTTCGAGTTTATTTACGAAAAATTGCTGTATTTTAGTCTTCTACGGATCACCTCCACATGGTCACATTGTGCGAGTTGCATGGCGAATATTGAAAGGCAAAACCCACCAGAGAGACAAGTTGATTAAATAATCCTGATGTCACAGGAAACAAGATTGATGGACAAACATCGATGAAATCGCATCACTGGCAGAGTGATAGAGCCAATGCCTGGAAAATTGTGAACCGCTGCATACAAATTCAACCCCATTGCAATTTTGTGGAAATTCGTTTCCATGTCACTTGGGGGCTGAGCTTAGACACAATGCAACAAATGCCATATGAAATTTTAAAAAAAAAACACTCTCATATCGGTTTTTATATACTCTTTCACGGAGAACGGTTTTCATTTTTTGAGATTTTTCGCGGTTGGCCGCCTTTTGGCGATTAATTTGTTCGGCGGACGGGCAGTCACCTTCTCAGAATTCTGGCAGATTAGAGTCTGCGATACTTCCACGGAAGAGCATGCCTTCGCGTCTATGAGATGATTCGGAGTGTATGAGCACCTGATAGTAGTAGAGGAAGAGGTGCTACAAATGTGGAAAGCTGTTTTGTTTTTTATTGCTTGCAGCTACATAAACAAAGAAATTATTGTGAAAGTTTGCACAATGAGAAGGTATACCAATAATGTAATCACCATCTGCATAATATAACTCCAAGTGTTTAGAAAACCTTATATTTGACGGAAGTTCATTCTTTCTCGTTTAGAAAATGGGGTTCAAATACGGAATGCCACTGATAATACGCAATAAATGCTAAAGAACCTGTCCAAATTACGAACTGACATGTTCTATTTATTTGAAATCTGAAATCAACGGAACAAATTGCGTAATACTGTACAACAGGTATGTTTATTTGTAAAAATCACAAATGTGACACCCATTGTCATAACCGGAGTAGTCTGCATGTGGCCACATCTCGCACATTTCACACATAATCTGTGTTCTCTCTAGTGTTTGCTGAAAACATTCCAGAGCAGAAAAGGCGCACTGCATTTTGCTTGTAGGCTCCAGTCTTTTCTCGAATGCTGGAATCTGTGGCAACCCCATCTTGGCTTTCGAAACATGAAAACAGACAGAGCGCATGTAGAAACAAAACAAATACGTGGTTTTTAACCCCAATGACTAATCTCCTAGCTAAAATATATTCCACATTCATAAAGATGATTTGTAAGTTACACAATAGTATATTCTCACCGATAAAAGCTTTATACACTTCACAAAACGTAAAATTTCTAAAGAATGCAAATCACGGTCTTCTGCAACAACGAAGTTGAATTGACGAAATGCACGACGGTAGACAGTTTGAAGTGTTTTCCGCCACAGACGGAAGCCAGACCATGAGGCATTACACATTGATGCCCCTACTTCGCGTTTATACCTCTTCCTCTAATTCTAAACAAAGGAAAGGGAATGTCTGTATTTTACGAAAGTCTACCAGATTAGCGACCAACAACATCACTCATTTTTATGTCTCAGTGCAATGAACGAGTCAAGTTTTGCTAATGTGCGGATAATTCTGAAAGAATGCAAGAATTTTCAGCGCTTAGTGGAAACGAAACCCAAAAGAATACCACTAGCCACAAAAGAGACCGATTTTTAAAAAGTTACAACTTTTCACGGAAATGTGATTGTTTTTCTTCATTTCCTCTTTTGGGATAATGTGCAACGGTAAGGGCAGTTGCAGTTAAGGGCGTTCTAGTTAAATATCTTATCTAGAAATGTCATTCACGTAAGGCCAATATCAAAAAAACTCAGTTATAATTAATTTTACTCATTGAAACTTGGTTTAGTAAATAAATTTAAACCAAACATTTGCAGCAGAAAAGTGTTCCTCCCCAAAACACAATTCAGTTTTATAGTTATATTTCTCCAAATATCGTATTGTTTTGCTTTCATCAATTAAGCAAAAATTTCAGTGATTTTTAATTTTTTAAATTTACAAAACTGAGTAATTGTAATAGAAAATAAAATAATAGAACTAAACAAATGAAGAGAATAGATAAGAGAACAAGAGAAGAAATACATAAAATACGTTAGGCAAAGAAAAGGCAAAAAAGCTGAAAAGACCAATAAATTCAAGAGAAATGTAAGAAACAAAAACTTAATGAAGAAGCGGAAAAGTAAGTAAAATCTAAAACACACTGTAACCTAGACTGCTTGTTCAATTTACAGAAATAGATAGCAAGGACTTCAGAGGCAAAAGGGAGACGAATAAAAAGGCTCTTTCTCCGTTTCATTCCACTGCCACGACGAAGGGTGAGCAAGGACGGTGAAGGTGACAGACGGCTCGATAACCCACATATCCACTTTCTCGCCAATTCGTGTTTCCGCGCCGTTATCATAACAGCTCGATGTTCATGCTGGGTAACAGAATTCGGAGGCCATGTAATATTCATACCTATCGACCTCACCTCGCATGCTGTTCTCAAACGAGTTTTCCACGCCTTCCGTACCCGGGTCGCAAAAGCAAACTAGACTGCCTCTGGAGGCGGGCATGCTATAAGAAATTGGTCTTCACATACCAACCCCCAAAACTTCCTTCGAAGCTAACACTTCCGGCAGAGTCATTGATATCTTTTCGTGCATTTCTTCATTTACATCTGCGTTATTGCTGTTGAAATAATCATCCTGATTGAAAAAATACTAATAATCCACGGATATTTCGACACTAAACCGCAATCAAAAATGAGAAGTGTCAAATCTAAACTATTTCTTTCCGCTCTTTTGAAGTATTTTCACAGATTTTGATGCACCCTTGTAAAGGTCCCTTCAACGATGTATGTCATATCGCCCTATTAAATACAACCTATTAAATAGTCTGATTGGAAATTGGCGTTTGTCACATATTGACTTACTTCCACAAATATCCACGTCGGAAACGATTTAATATCCAAAACAAAACGAATATATTTTTAAAGTTAAATGGATATTAATTAAGTTCCTAGCCTTTACGAGATATTGATTATTTATTATTTCCGGACACGTCACCTGCTATGTTCATCAGTACCGTTAGTGTACGTAATATTTATCAGTACTTAAAAAAGAGGTAAGTATTTTTGACAATCATCTTTTTATTGAGTTTATTACATTAATTATGTAAAATGACGTATCGGAGGAAATTTTTTTCTCCTCCATCAGATACTGTAAAGGACGTATTTTAAAGATTCACGTATCTTATCTTTTACTTTACGTGGGTATTGACCTACGAATACGTATGGGCAATCTTTACAAACAGAAAACAAACGAGACAAAAATTCCTCGGTAATTCATTTTAAACATAATTAATGAAATAAAATCAATTAAAAGACGGTGAATGTCAAAAATACGTTTTTGGGCCTAACCTCTATGCTAAGTACAAATACTTAACAGAATGACATTCTATACCTTCCAAAATATATAATAAAAAATAAGTTAATGTTTATGCCGACAGATGGCAGTGTTCATCCCCGAATAGTTGGTGCGACCTGGTGCTGAAATACTCGTCGGCTTGCGGGCAACTTCCTCAGCGGGCTCGCCACCCCAACCGGGACAAGCTCCAACATTCCAATTCATCTCCTAAAATGTATTGTAGTGTAGCGCGTGTGACAGCAATTGTGAGTAAGGGAAGAAGATTAGACCACGAAAGATCGCACGCGATCCGGATCCCGTTTGTTAATGAAATGCTCCAGCTTAAGCCTGTTGTGATCGTGCAAATACTAATCAGAGCAGCTAGGCGCCAGAAACTCCTCCAGATAGCGGCTGAATTCGACCTAGTAATTTGGCTAGAGTCAAAAATCCTGTCACAGTCGGAACTGAACGCTAGGATCTCTGTATCAGAGTCACTGCAGAGATAGTTCTGAGATAACTAAGCCGGTCTTACTGAAGAGATGGCGAAGAGTTTCACAGGCATACGCGAGGCAATGAAAATGGATAATGCAGCACTCATTAACAAAAGAGATATTCCTTATAGGCCGGTAACTGCTGAACTAAATACAGACAACTGTCAAAACTATACATTCAATTTATGACAGTAAAACCGGTAAGTTTCATTTTTAAGGGTTGGATACGGTACGCCCCCAAAATGCTACTGCTATTACCTAGAATTTCATTAAGAAAATTATAATCTGTGTGTGTCTTGTGGAATAGGCAGTAATATGCTTAAGCTCCTAATAGAAATGATTAACACAACTGAAAAACATATTTTGAAAACTAATCTTTTAGTTGTTAAATGGTAAAAAATCTGGAATAAAATGGCGTTATTGTACAGATGGTAATTGTTCTTTTTTAACCCATTGTCAAATGTTTATTCCTTACCAGTAAAAAGAAAATTCGTTCGTGTGGTAACAAGTGTAATACTATAGTTATAATTTTGAAGGAGAAAATTCAGTAAAATTTCAAATTACTGTGACCCAACAGTGGCGGACATTGAGAAAAAAGAGAAAAGTAATACATCAACTCTTCAATCATACCATAATGCTCATTACAATAGATTTACAAGTGGAGTGCAAATAATGTGACTAACGTACAGAAAAAATATAATTTGAATTTTAGGGGGAAAAGTCCACATTCCACTCTTTACCGATTTGATTGCAATATTAATTGTTAAAGCATATACCTATTGCAGTGAAAATGTACCTCTGGCATTGCTCGTAAAAACGTCACTACCCTTACTAAGCCTCTCGAAAACGCACGACCAGGACGGTGAAATGTCTGTCTTATGTCAAGGAATGTAGAGCAAAAACTAACTGTGAATCCTCCAAGGCAATCGCATTATGTTTCGCTTGTCTCTTTATTTACGCCCGCATAATGACTGCTCCCGCACGTCAGCCTCGTTTGATGTTAACAACGTTGTCAAAAAAGTTCCGCCTGCATCGCGAGCTCTGTACATTTATGTCCACAAAACTCATCGTCATACACCAATCCATCCATCAAGTTCCAAATGAGCAATGAAAGTGTTCCATTTGCATCTTTTATTGCACACAACTTTTCTCCTTCATTTCGACTTGAACTGGACAAACTTTATTGTTCAACAGTTCTAACAGAAACAATAGTTTTACCACGGATGAAAAATACGTATCACTGATGGGGTAAACAAAAACTTGAAAAATATCACTTGATTCTTAAAAATATTGCTCAATATAAGCGATCGTTGTGATAAAATAACAGGCAATACTGGTCAGTAATGAAATAAAACAATGTGAAGTTACAATGAAAAATTCTGAAGACATAAGAGAAAATAATAAAAACATTTCAAATTTCTGAAATTTTCCGAGGAAAATTCTCAAGTTCATTAAATTTGTGTACTTAAGAAATTTACCTTGTGACCTCATACCACACAGAATGTCAAGAAGCTCCCGTTACAAAAAAATACTCGTCACTGTGTGTCGTCAGTCATAAAGAATGGTAGGTCCAGTTTTTTCGAACAAATTTGTCTGTGAGAAAACTGATTTGAAAAATCACTTCCGGCCGCGAAATTGCTACCTGGCGGTCCTCTTGAAAAACTACGACGAGACGTGACATTCATGTAATGGAGGATTACTCCTGAAAAGCGCAGCGGTTAATGGAGAATTACTCCCAAGCGCAGAGCGCTCAACGCTCCGAAAGGGGTTTAGAGACGCGTTGCGTCAATTGTAGACGCAACAAATGTTTTAAAAAAAATTGAAACCTGCAGCTACAACATGGCAGACGGCGTCGTCACCTTCTGCGCGGAGCATTTCCTCGTTTCTCCGCGCAAACGGTGAAACAGTGGAGTAATATTCTCTAAGGGAAGCATCGCGTGGCTTACACTAAAATACGTTAATAGTACCAAATGTTTGTAGGCTCTGTTCAATAAGTATTTTAAATGTACATGTTGAAAATGAAGTTTTGTTCAAAATGATAGCCACGGCACACGGCGGCGTGAACAATGACAATCACAACCAACATTTATGAAAAATATTGTCTCCTGGAATGCTCGAATTGTTATTTTTAGCACATATTCATATGAACTAGCCTTGGGCTTAAGACTGCCACTAATATGAAAATTATTCTAAATATCGTGATCAACTAAAAAGCGTTTTGGAAATGCAATATTCGTTTATGAAAATACCGAGTATATTGATTATATCTGGAATTTGAATTGATTCTCCCGGCAGTCATTGTCTGAATTCTCAGACAATAGCCAAAGTTAGGTTTCCCGGTATGTGACTGCACAATTTATTTAAGATATAATAGATAGATATCTATATTCCCCCCTCAATAAACTTGCATCATTCCTAAATAAAACTATCTGTCGGTACAGTAAGAGATTCATGAACTTCCTTAATATTGTCAAATTATTATCTCCGAGGCAATATGTTGTACAGAATGATGCACTCTGTTCTAACGCAAGAAATGCATTCTACAATAACTGTTATTGCGAAATATGCTACACTGTTCTATGTAGAACATCGAAGTTGCGACAAACGGCCCAAATACCCATTTCTCTAAGTCCAATGAAAATTCTATCCGGCATTTTTCTTTTCAACACTAAAGATGAGACCATATCTCCGTCTCAAATATTGGCGTTATTCACTTCAAGAGGCAGTTGACGGCCGCTTTATTCCTTTGAGTGTTTCGCTTGCAATGTAGTTAGCAAATACGTACATAAATGAGTGACGGCCATTTTTCTGATTTAGTAATGTATTGATGCCGATGCCGAATTTCTTTTAATACGGGTTCTGCAGAACAATGTAACTCAGTTCTCTTTGCAAACGAATGCAGTTGCAGTCGTTTGCAGTACAGTTGCAACGACTGCAGTGCAAAATTATTTACTTTCTTGGCATTTTCATATTCAAAGGAAGGGCAAATTCTCAAGCTTACTACATCGTAATGTGTAATCGATTAGCTCGTCGCTCCTCCAATTAATCGACATGACGGTCGATCTTCTCAATTAATCGACATGACTGTGGATCTTCTCAATTAATGGACATGCTGACCCATCCACCACTTCATCGACATCCTGGTCGATCCACCACGTCAACGACTTGCTGCTCGATCCACCACTTCATCGACTTGCTGCTCGATCCACCACTTCATCGACTTGCTGCTCGATCCACCACTTCATCGACTTGCTGCTCGATCCACCAGTTCGTTGACTTGCTGGTCGATCCACCACTTCGTTGACTTGCTGCTCGATCCATCATTTCGTCGACCTGCTGGTCGTTCTACCACTTTATCGACTTGCTGGTCGATCCACCTCTTTATCGACTTGCTGGTCGATCCACCACTTCATCGATTTGCTGCTCGATCCACCACTTCGTCGACTTGCTGCTCGATCCACCACTTCGTCGACTTGCTGCTCGATCCACCACTTCAACTTGCTGGTCCACCCTCCACTTAATCGATTTGCTAGTCGATCCTCTACTTAATCGACTTTCTTGTCAAGCCTCCAATTAATCGACTTGCCACTCCATCCTCCACTTAATCAACTTGCTGGTCCATCGTCCACTTAATTGATTTGCTGGTCGATCCTCCACCTAATTGACTTGCTGGTCGATCTTCCACTTAGTGCTGCTCTATCCTTTTCTTAATGGATTTTCTGGTCGTCGTTTTATTCATAATGAGACCTTACGGAAATGGCTATCATTTTGCAACAGCCATCAAATGCAAGCATTATACAAGTGGAAAAAAGTATATGCAAAACCAAAATGGAGTTTTGAAGAGTACTGTCACATATTTTTTGCTTCTACAACTAAGTTTAAATAATAAATACGGACGTTTTATTTTATTACTAGTGGACCCAGACATGCTTTTCTTTTATGGTATACAGCCGAGCCTGGTTGTAGTTAACTCGCATATAGTGAACTTAAGTTACTGGTCCCGTTTCACTTACATTACAAATAAGCTTAAGATTCTGTTTTTGTGAACGTGAAAGTCGTATGTAGGAAATGCAACGACCTGGAAAAGTATACACGACCTTAGTGTCGCAAATTGAAACACTAAGCAGCTTGAAAAAAATTTTGGTTAAAGATCATAATCAAAGAAGTCTCCTGTAATGTGCTGGAATGGGAACCTTACTGATGGTCTCAATCTACTCACTTTCACTACAGAAACAAAGGCCGCGTCTAGCGTGGGGTACAACTGGCGGTGGAGGCGATATTTGCTTCAGTTTTAGGTTTGTTGTTACTTGATTTTCCGCAAGACATGGCGCTTAGAGTTGTACGCAAGCGACAGGAAGCTCGTGACTGCCACTGCCACAGCCCCCGGGCTTGGCGACGTCCGCCATACAGCGCGGTTAACCGACCAGTTTCATCATCCGCTTGCGCCATCCCGCCACCGAAAGGATCTCGAATGTTATTAGGCGAGTAAAAGGGCTTCCAAGAGTGGGACTTACATCAATCACTACAGGAAGCATTGAGGGTTTCAAAACTTCATTACGTTACTTAGAGATAGTGTACAACGCAATTTTATCTGCGTATATTCACCTGCGGGATTCGTTAATTACCCACGTGCCTGCTACAAAGATTCTTCAATGCACTGTTCGGGCTGTATCACCACAAAATGACTGCCAGAAGCATTTGATTTGAGACAGTTTATTTTTAAACTCAACTGTCTCAAAGACAAATTTTTTTCGGGAAAACTGGACCTTCCATTCTTCATGACCGGCAACACAGAATGGCGGGTATTTTTTGGTAACGGGAGCTTCTAGACCCCCTGTATAAATGATAGCATAAAGCAGTTCGGCTTATTGACGATAGGTACACACCGCGGTAAAAAAATATAATTTTGTTTACTAATTGTCTTAAATTTTCATTTGTTTATTACTATCATATAAGAAGTGCTTGAACTTGTACCACTAATTGTTATCCTGTAAATAAATAATCTTCACAATCAATTGTTCAAATCGGTAGTCAAGTTTTTCAGACCCATTACGCCGAAATTTATTGTTATCGTAATTACCAAAATGATTATCAGTACCATTTACATCAAGTGAATTGTAAAGGTTAACCCGTTAAGACCCTCAAGTATACTTATTGCAATAGATAATCTAAATAATAAGCGTGTCCTGATGAAATAAATTCAACCATGTGTATTCCCTTCCCCAACTCTGGCGAGTGGAAAAACAAAGGAAAGAATAGGGACCCGTATCTGCTCTATCCAAAACTGCACTAGGATATTAATCGCCATACACTTTTATTTGTTGTAATTTGAAATATCGTGCCATTCTTAATGATTATCTGAACTGCTCTCTTAGAAGCAATCTTAACAGCAAACAGTATACATTGCTTTTCAATTCTCAGACCTATCAAATAATTAGTATAATTATAACTTGCATTATTGATATTATAACTAATATTTTTAATATTATTTTGACTTAATAATTACTATTACTGGATTATTTTGATTTAACGGCCACGGCAACTGCTATAGTTGTTAGTCATGTAAGTGTGGCGCTTGATATCTCCCGGGAGTTGGCGCCGACCGACGACGACGACTTGCGGAATTTCCTTCCTCAGTTATCTCCACCGGCGGGGAACCACCCTAATCAGATGCAGCTCTAAGCTACCCACTAGGTTCCTGACATTCTGGTAACGTAAAGCATGTAAGTGTGTCTGGGGAGGGGGAAAACAATGAAGGAAAGAGATTCTGCTTCAGCATTTGTCGAGAAATGGTTGAAGAACCCGTGGAAAACTACCAAACAGAGCAACCTACCGTTGCCATTCTCCCCTAGACAGTGACAGAGTTCGTCCCAGCTGGTGCTAAAAATTCACCACGGTGGAACTAGAGTCTTAGAGATGAAGTCACGTTTTAGTGACAACAGCTGGTTCCCTGAGCCATCTCAGACAGTTATTCGATCATGGGTTTTGTAAAATCTCTTATTGCAACCTATTTCAACTACAATGATAACCTATGAAATAGAAGAATCCAACTAATGCCGAATTTAGAAGGTGCTTAGTACAGAAGTATACTTAGATGCCGGGTACAGAAGAATACTTAGGTTACTCAGGGCATCAACTGGTGTTACTGCAGTGCCTACGACCTGGAGATTCTGGCGGTCTAGTCGTGAGGGTGGCAGGATTTTGGACACTAGCTAAATAGCTTGGTAGAGTTTAGTTGCTGTCTGGAGGCGAATTCTAGCAGCCGGCTACTCTGATCGGTAGTTTTCCATCTAACCGGTAGTTTTCTCCGATGAACTCCAGGAGAATACCGAAACAATAGACTATCAAAAGGGCCACGGACTCCTCGCGATCATTCCTTTTCTTTTTCCTCACCTCATCCCTTAATTAACACACACATACCCTTCAACTCATCTCGGGAGACCGGTCGGGAGCTTAGAACTTGTTCAGGCAGGGACGGCGCCCCGTTGGGAGATACCTGGTTGGGGAGAACCCCTCGAGCCAACACATAGATCGTCGCCGGATTTCACCATCCAGCTAGGGAAGACCACCGCCACCTCCCGAGAAAAAAGGACCTTCACAACAGTTACGGAACTAATGATTACAGCAGTTGACGAAACACGAAACAACCAATCAACCTACTGCAGAAACCGAATTCCACTCGGTCAGCCGACGCCACCTGGGCCGATGAGGGGGGGAGGGCGGCGGCAAAGAAAACAGCAGCAACGCGTGCGGCGCGCGGGGCGCAGATCGCGAGCGGCCCGCGCCCCCTTTGGCCTCTCACCCCCTCCCTCCAGCGGCGAGTGTTAATTACGCCGGGCGATGTCGTTAGGCGTAATGGGGAGCGAGAGCGCGCCGGCGCGGCGTCGCCGCCGAGCAGTCGCCACTACAAAGGTAATTAAAGCCCCTTTAGAGCGCGCGCCGCGCCTGGGACGCTGCCCGCCCGCTCCATCCGGGACTCACGCCCGCCCGCCCGCGCCGTCAAAAATGGAGCAGGGCCGCCCCGAGCAGAGGGGCGTGCGGCCGGGGCTCTCGGGGGGCCAATGGAGCTCAGCGGGTACCATTGTTTTCGTTATAATTTGAACGTTTATTGCATTCGTTTAATTTTTATCGTACCGTACCTTTTTATTTTGCATGTTAATATATTTTCAAAATTAAAAGTCACATTGGGTATGTTACGTTCTGATACATCGTAAATTCAGAACAGTGGGCTAAGTGACATGAAAACATTAGCGGCCAAGAATACGATACGTCTTATCTAAATATATTTATGTAATTGACTGTAAGAAATAATAACTCCTAAGGAGTACACGACCTTGCGGTTGGTGGAGCTTGAGTACCCCTCACGAGCCTGAGAGCCCAGTCGAGCTGGAGAATTTATCGCGTACACACGCAGTGACCCCCTCGGCTCCTCGCCTTTTTGCTACATAGTAATCTTGAATATACAAATGCAAGTTGTCTGCATGCATCTTGTGAAATGTTAATCTGTGCAGTGTCGAACGTTTGCAACAGCCACTCACTGTCACTAAATTATTCATCATGAACGTTTTCAACAACTCACACCTTCCACAAATGATGGCAAGTATGACTTATTGCTCACTACCTTTACATCACATATTCGCACAATAGTCAATCATGTGCGTAAAACTACCTGAGAATTTAATATTATTTTTTTACGGCTGTGTGATACAACTTAAGAATCCCAGTACAGCCAGCTCCTTCATCTTGCGTAATATGACGCAACAGTGATTTCTGCCAGCCTCACGTGAGCGCATCCTTGCCTGTGTGCGTGTGTGTGTGTAAATGCTGACAACCATGTGCACAAACTACATTGTGCTCTTCCAGCTCTGCTAGCGTGTCCTTGCAGGTAGTAACACCTTCGACCTTGTGAACAGCCAGCCAGCGGTTCCGCACCCCGGTTCTTCAAATACTACTCTTCGTCACTGATGATAAGCCACATCATAGGAAGTAATATATTTTCTATATATTTTCTTGCAGCTTTGGCTTAATCGTCAATTGTATTCATTTTCTCTTCTGCATTCATTTAGCAATTTAATTATATGTATTAACATCACATGTTTGTTAATTCCTTTCTGAGTGATGATGGCGATTGCACCTGAGTAATTAATTTCAGGAACGCAAGACTGGCGACTTGCAACCAATCAATCATTAATCTATCGCCAGTGGTCCTCCTAGGTAAATCGAGTAATCAGAGGATGGTGGAGTGGAGTGTATTGGCTCACGTCTTAATTTATTACAGTTCACTGTTCACAAACACACACGCCGCTCCTCCAAGTTCTTTAAAAGAAACCACGTGCAATTTTTCGAATGTATGAGCAGTTTTCGCGCAATTTTACATGAAATATAGGCAAACTTTTCGAACCGTTCACGCAAAACTAATTTAAAAACTGTTTTAATTTTTTCTTCTGATATATCATAAGATGCTAAAATATGGCTTCACAGAACACTGAGTTCACGAAAATTGCAAAACCTCATCATTGCAGAAATACAAAATTGGTGATAGAGATTTTTCTTTTCTGAAACGAATTCTAAATGAGAGTATGTACAAATGTTCCAAACGGAGAGTAGTTTTTGCATAATTTTTGCCTGAAATTATGATTAAAATTTACTTTTCTCTCTCAAAAACCGCTTCAATTCTTCACATGTCTTCCTTTGTTAGAGCATTAGACTCTTGAAAATGGCACTCTGTATTTTTCACAACTTCCAAATTAATTTTAACAATGCACGACTTCAATTTCGATTATGAATATTGTGTATCTATTAAAATCTAATCTAAAAGAACATCCTCAAATAAGTTCATCATCATCAATTTTTTAAATATACGAGAAGTATTTGAAAGTTTTTCTTGAATTAAAGGCATTTTATAAAACATTTATTCTCAAATACCGCTCCAATCTTTTTCATTAGCGTTTTTTTAAAATAGAGTATATTAATTAAAATTGATCAATTTTCAGTGAGCTTTCTGTAATTATCAGAATTTAAAAAGTAACTTTGCAAATCTACAATACTGATGGTAGAATGTTTTTCCTTAACGAAATCTGTTCTTTGAAATGATGTCTTGAAATGGGAGTAAATGAAAATCTCTTAATATTTAAAATTTGCAAATGGCAATATTCAACTTTGTTTTTAAAGCGTCGGGAAGGTTGAGTTTAGCTTGATGCTGTTGATGCAGGTCAAAGTGATATCTCAAGTACGTAAGTGGGAATCACAGAGCAGAGAAAAATGTTTGGTGATTGGAAAGACTTTTGGAAGTTCATGTAGTAGTATGATGTTGAGTAGCCGTTACAAATAAAGAGAAAATATGAGTTGATCGACCATGACTAGTTTCCTTTTCACTTGCGTGTCAAAATTATTATATTTATTCATTAAATGTTTTCTCACAAACGCGTATAAAATAACATCCTGGAGTATTTGATATACTACTTGTGTGATGATAAAATCAAATTTTTTGGATGCGAGGCAAATTCACTTGGATGTTCTCTTTAAATATTGTATACCTACCATCTCATGCTTTAGTACCAATAGGGTAATATTCTACTTCTTGTTTCATATATGGGGTCATTACTTCAATTAGCAGAATGTTTCGGCGCTTATCTCACCATCATTATTCTAGAAGCTTTCCCACTTTTTGCAGTGCATCTTCCCAAACAATTAACTACGATTCCATCACGGACTACTTACAATTGAGATCAGAACGATATACATCGCGTTTAGTGTTTCACGCTATACGTACTTCGCCCCAACAAGATCAATTTCCCGTTCCCTCTGTCCCCTCAACACCCTTCAGCCCCACCGCCGTCCTTTCTCACTTCGCCTCATTTCGCCTCCTTCCCCAGTTGCCCTCCATTAACCTCCTCACTCAACCCTCCAGACGCAGCCCCTCCACTCGCGTCGAGCCGCGCGGTTCTCCCCCTCCTTCCGCCAGAGCGCTCCACTCTTCATTAGATCAACGCGGCGGAGGCGGCGGCATGCGGGAGGGGTTCATTATCACGTGATTTCTACAATTACGCGCCAAAGCGAGTAACGCGGCATTATTTGTCTCCGCGCGCCGGCGGCGTGGGCGGCGGCGTGGGCGGCGGCGTGGGCGGCGGCGTGGGCGGCGGCGTGGGCGGCGGCGTGGGCGGCGGCGTGGGCGGCGGCGTGGGCGGCGGCGTGGGCGGCGGCGTGGGCGGCGGCGTGGGCGGCGGCGTGGGCGGCGGCGTGGGCGGCGCGATGCAGCGTTGGCCCGCGGGCTGTAACGAAGTTTTCGTTGGGCGGTGGCGCGAGCGACGGGAGATCCGTGGAGTTCTCTCGCGCGCGCGCGGAGCGGAGCGGCGTGGCGTGGCGTGGCGTGGCGTGGCGTGGTGGCGCTCGGAAAAACACGTACGCGCATTTGTCAGTGGGACGCGTCACGCGAGCGTCGCGTTTGCGCGCATCACTCACTCGTTAACGCGCGCCCGCCCGCCCCCCGGCCTCACCGCTCCGCTCTGCGCTGCGCTGCCCTGCCGCCGCCCCGCAGCTGGCAGTGGGTGGGAATGCGGCGCTTCGCGGGATGAAGTTGTTGTGGGGTTGGGAATTGGTGGTTTCGTTTCTTTACCGTACTTGAATACAAATAGTTTACGCAGAATGCCTCGAATACATACAGGAGAAACTGAAGAAAGTGGTTTGGGGAATTGGTGGTTTCGCTTCTTTACCGTGCTTGAATACACATCGTTCACGTAGAATGACTAGAATAGAAAGTGAGGAAAGTGGTTTTGGAAAATGATGGTTTCGTTTCTTTGTCGTACTTGAATAGAAACCGTTCAAGTAGAAAGCCTCTGTATATTGGTCTTCGAATCTCGGTCGATCCTTGTGGAATATGCGGTGGTGGAAAAAGTGGGTTAGCAAAATGTATCCTCTCGAGGTTCTCCTATTTCCTCAGCGAACAAATTCCATCACTTCTTCGCCATCAGTTAGATCATACCAGTATGGTTATTTCCTATCTAGAAAACTATCGAATCATTCTAGATGCGTCAAAAAGGGCTAAAAACTAAAGATCGTTTTGGAGGAAAAGTTCAGGAAAGATGGTCATATAAGAAAAATCTATTGTTTTGTTTTCTCGCAGCGTTAAAAGCTATATTAGTATTTTAGTAGGCGACAAAGCAAAAATGGCACAGGAATGATTTAAAAATCTTTTATTTATTACTGATACCGTTATTGTCTGTTATTGACTTCGATACGGATCTCGATTTACACTGCATAACTTACCTGGATAGAGAGGATCATCGTTACGAGGGACATATGAAAACAGTTGAATGAGGTTACATGTTCTCTTATGAAGGAAATTACGGAAGGGAAATATGAAAAGACAAACCAAGTCAACATCTAGTTAATTAGTAAATATGAATCAACAAAATTAGGTAAAAAATTAAATTAAGTATCACGGGCGTTAACTGTTTTTAATTATCGAGCGTCGGGAAAATGGCCGACGGCCCTTAGAACGTCCTTGGTTCATAACTAACTATAAATAATAACACCGGTTCGATAGACGATGGAACAGTGGAATCCCCATGATCAACAGTAGGAGTATAACCAGGACTACCGAAGCTTTTCAAGGCCACCCCAACACGTAAATCTGCACCCCTAACTGTATCATAAATGGTCTCTAGGTCACCGATCCCTAACGGTGTAGGCGGAAGACAGCGATTCTGATGACGTCATCCTGCGATACAGTTAGGGGTGCAGATTTACGTGTTGGGTAGGCCTTGAAAAGCTTCGGTAGTCCTGGTTATACTTCTACTATCAACGTAGGTTGAGTGTGGATAAAGCGAAGTCTGACAGGTCCACAAACGAAGGCAAGGCCCAAGGCGCGCGGGGCGAAGGCTGAAGTGCGAGAAGCGGCAGAGGCCACAGGATCCCCCTTTGCGAGGTTCCGCTTTACGCTCCACTGCAGCAACGCGCATTGCGGTTTGTGTTCTAAAGTCTACAATTACAGTGTGCAAAAGAGGGATGTGTTCCGAGTATTTCTATTCTTGGTCGTTCACAGAGCTCATACAGTACTATTTGATAAAAATTAAAATTGAGATGAGAATAGTAAAATATATAATTTCTAAAAAGTTTGTTCCCATATATTCAAAGGCATTGCGCAGAAACAACGACAGTACAGTCTATCCTCTGATCAACGAAATACGCTTTCAGTGGCAGACATAAAGTAATGACTTCCTGTGATGATGCATTTAATACATGCGCAATAGAAGTGCACAATCACATTTGAAAAATTTCGAATTTGAACAGATCCATATAATTTTCAACACTGAATATAATAATTTGCATTGCAACACTACGCAGTGTGACATTTTGTACTACAGATCCTATTTCCTACTGATCAAAATGCAGAAAAAAGAGTAATTTATACCTAACTTATTGTATTAAATGTATGTATAACTATAGAATTAAAATTCTGATTCAGAGAGAAATGTTTCAAGAGTATTTGCATCTTCGGAATTCAGAAATCGCAAATTCAATGCCTTCTTTGATAGAATAAAAAAGTTTCAATATTTGTCATGACTTCCTTCACTGGGAACTTCTCCAGAAAGGTCAGGAACACTGGAAAAAAAATCACACACAATATTTTACAGAAACATTTCTATATGAAATTTTTCCGGCCTTATTAAAACATTTCCCCTTATCTCAATGACAAAAACACTTCCGTCAACGCGGAGCGTAATGTAGAGAAACGCACGTTAACCACCGCTCCATCACTATGTGCCCGCGGAGTCACGTACTCGGCCAACGTCCCACTCGGGTGCGGCGGCCAGGCGGGCGTGCGGTCCGCTTCCAGGCCACGCTTAGTAATGCACGGGCTGTATCGGCAGCAGAGCTCGCAGCGCGGTCTCTGATCCAGAGATACCGCCCCAGGCGCCCCACCCCACCCCGCTCTAGCCGCTGAGCCCGCCCCTGACGTCGCCTCTGTCCCTGTCCCCGCCTCCTTCACCGCCACCACCACCACCACCACTACCTTCGCCCTTCCCCGCCCCCACTACCACCTCTGGCTTTGTCCTCACCTCCGCCCCCACTACAGCCTCCACCGCCGTCACACTCTCCCTTCACTTTCCCTTCCCCGCCCCCGCTTATGTCCCTATCTTTGCCACTATCACCGAGCCCGCCCCGCCTACGTCACCGCCACCCCCTTCACTTTACCCTTCTCCGCCACCGCCTCTGTCCCTGTCCCGCCACTATCACCAAACCCGCCCCGCCTCCGTTTCCGCCATCTCCTTCATTTTGCCATTTCCCGCCACCGCCAGGGTCACCGACCCCGCCCCGCCACACCCCACCCCACCCCACCCCACCACCGTCAGCGCCACCATCACTAACCCCGTCACCACCAGACCTTTCACTTACTTTCCCCTTGACCGTCCCGCCGCTGTCCCCGCCACCGCCACCGTCCCCCCGCCCTCACTGCAGCCTCCGCCTCCGTCACAGCCACCCCCTTGACTTTCCCCTTCACCGCCGCAACCATCGCCTCCATCACCGCCCCGCCCCCGCGGCGAGTCCACCGAAATATCTGCGGGTGATACCGGTTGTAAACATGCCAAGGAACACTTCGCTGCGATAAGAACAGCAGCCACGGCAGCCCAAGCAGGCGAGCGCGGACGAAAAAATGTATCGTTGGCCCCAAAATATGGCGCAGAAGTTCGGAAGCAATAAAGAAATGTGAAATAATGTAAGACGTAAATGGTCCGTGTAATGGCTTCTGCGTAAAATTACGCACGAGAAGTAGATCTACGTACACCAGAAGGGAAAATGAAAATAAAGAAATGGAGAGGTAATATGTAGGTTTTCCAATTTGGTTCTGGATGTCAATGATGAGAAATTATCAGGGTGATTGAATTAGGAACAATGAATTATTAGTTGAAATAAATACTTTCTCTTCACGCAAATAAATAAGCCGTGGTAAATAATAAATGCAAATAAACATAACTGCAATAACTGCAACCATTTCGAAAAAAACAAAAAACAAATACATTACTCAGTAAGGCATTCTTCATTTATAAACGAGGGACACCTATAATATTTTTTCATCGGACGGCAGATACTTCAAATTTTTCTAGAATAGTATTAGAACCATGAAAAATCTCACCCGTGCCCAAAATAATAAGCAATTGTGCAGTCAGACGTACACGCAATTGTACAGTCAGATATCAAACTATTTTCTAAATAGCTAACGAGTGACGGATATATTTCATCAAAAATCACAATTGCAGAGATTTTTTTTAGCATTGATCCTCGAATTGTATGTTTTGAAATATATTTCATGATAAAACTAAAATTTTGTTCTCGTGATTGAAGACGAACATAATTATATTAAACAATAAATCATCTTGTGGGATTAAAATATAAGATAATAGGTAACCCATTTCAATTCATAAAGCTAAAATAAAGTTAGTACCAGAATCTTGTTATAACGCATTATCATATTGTCGCACGTTGTACGCGTTAATAACAACTAGTTAGACCAATATCTGCACCATCAAATCACTTGTCTATGACGCCTAACAGTGTGAAAAACAACCGGATATGTAATGCATGTATAACGGAGTGGACATGACTTTATAAAATATTTGCTCGTGCATTAGCCGCGCAGGCGTGATACGACAACGTTAATGAACCTCTCGTAAAGGATGGGCAAATTGGCTACTCTATTAACATTGCCGGACACGTCATTTTGTGATTATCGCTTTACGGCACATTTTAGAGAAAACAGCTAACAAACATTAATTTACATACCGTTTATGGCGTGAAATATATAATCAATGGTGCGCAATATTCAACCAATTTATCATCAGTCATTAGTTGCGACACGGTAACATGGAAGATACATATTCAACCCAACACACATAACACACACGTCATTGAAATGAAGTGATTTCACTTACATTGTCACCTAAAACAAACAGAAGAGTAAATTCTCTAGTGTACGTATAACAAATGAGAAAAAAACTATACTTGATGAGACTAAACCGAAAAAAAAAATAATTGAGTGAAACTAGAAAATGGACGTTGGCATATATTCTCCGTAACTTTAAAAGGTAAATGATCACACAATATTATCAAAATAGCAATGACTCTTCAAAACAGTGGTAAACTAGTGGGGTTACAAGCTGGCACAGACATTTCTGAAAAACTTGTAAGAGATACGCGTATATTTAATAATTGAAGATCTCGGCTCTAGATAGACGTGTTTTTGTTTTTCTTCACAATTAAGATAATCGCCATAACGATCATTCCAATTTGTATAAGTAATGTGATTTGAGTAATGTAAGTAATGTGAACAAATGACGCTGCATTACGAAAAGAGAGAGGGCGGGGGTCTACAAGGGTTGGGGTAGATGTCATGACAACTATTTTTTACTAAAAGAAATGTTACCGGATCACACAATTTTATTGGTGGCGTGAAAGAAATGCTGCACTAACGTGTGTTCAAAACAGCTGATGGCTCTGTGAGCACAGAGAGCAACGTAAAATCAATTGTCTAACTGCCGCCGAACGAGATGAAAGCAACCAGTTTCGGGCAGCGCTTTTACCAAAAGATACCCATTCTCGATGTTAGAAATGACCGAGAATGCCACAGGGAATTGGTGAAAACTTTATAAAAATTGTTTGAATTGGAATAAAAGAAATACACACTTATTTTTGGAGACACAAAACGTTATTGAAAATAACATTTACACAATATAATTCAATGCCTTATGCTCTAACGGAACCACAAAGGAAAAATTTTTAAAATGATGAATTTTTGAGAAAATATTGCTTACAGATCTTTTTTTTATCAAGTTCATTCAAAATTACGAGATATTTGTCAATGTTTTGAACAAAGTGTATTTAAAATAATTTGAATATATAGTGTTGTCAGATGAAAAGTATTAAGGAAAAAAATTGCTCCATTAATTAAAATGTATGGATGATACGAAAACACGAGAATGTTTGTAAATTTTAAAATTTAGCAAATGCACTTACATATTCTAGAGCAAAAACTTTTTTAAAAACATATTTGAATACATTTTTAAAAAAGAATGACAATATCACGGGGGCTAAATGTTAAATCCCCCCCACATGTCATTGAAATATATGATTCAAATTTGTCAGGATTTGGCCTGATCAACACATTTTGTCTAATATACTATGTTCAGTTCACGCACTAGTGTTGTTCACTGTCAATGTCAGACATGCAGCAGAAGAACAGACGGACGGTTTTCGAAAATAAAAACAGTATCTTTTCAATGTCCAGGAGTCCAAAACATAGATTACCGTCAGAATCTGGACGACAAGTTTTGCAGCATTACAGATGTAACTTTATCTCTTCTTCGTATTCGAGAAAGGAAAAACTCCGAACACCATACGCTCTGGACAAACGATATTTACCAAGAATCACTCTATTGAACAACACAGACCAAATAGTACTTCCGCCATTTAATGTGTGACAGATAGGTGCAACTTTAAAAATTATTTACCTCTTGCCCACGAATAAAAATATATCGATCTGAAAAATGTAAAAAAATTAACAAATGATGATCCTTATAATATATTTTCGTAATAATATATTTCCTGAAAATTTTTTTTTATAAAATAAAAATATTTCTCTTGCTCTTGAAAATAAGTGAAATAATCCCAACAAAATGATTATAGGAGAAAAGAAGGTAAATAAACAGAATAAAACGTTTAAAAATAAAATGAAAATAAGAATGATATGTGTAAAGAACAGAACGGGTAAATAAAACAAAAAACCACAAAATTACTCATGCATGTCCTAAGAGGAAAAAACCCTTAGTGTGAAAATAAACAACCAAAATAGTAAACGGGTGAGTTTCGGCGCTGAAAAGGACGACCCATGAAGTGAGAGAATGAGATAAACCAACAGCTGAGCAAAGGAGAGACGTTCCCCTTCAGGAGATCGAACGGTGGCAAACAGCCCCCGGCGCTTCTGGGGCGCAGGTGACGCTTCACGGATCGCTCAGGACGAGGCGGCGGGCGGGAGGGGGCCCTCCGTTGCGTCACACCGCGCACGACCCCCGTGCACCTACGCCCACGGGCTTCACCAACCCCCTGCGCCCCCGCCTGCAACGCCCCCGCGCCGCCCCCGCGCCGCCCCCGCGCCGCCCTCGCGCCGCCCTCGCGCCGCCCTCGCGCCGCCCTCGCGCCGCCCTCGCGCCGCCCTCGCGCCGCCCTCGCGCCGCCCTCGCGCCGCCCTCGCGCCGCCCTCGCGCCGCCCTCGCGCCGCCCCGGACCCCCCCCCCCCCCAACCACATCCGCACCCGCACCCGCGCCCAAGCTAGTACACTGAGCAAGCAATACTCTACCGCCTGCCCCCTCTTACGACCCTCTACACAGCCAAGCCCCACCCATCTCAAGTCACCCATACTTTCGCGTCGTGTACCCTGCCACACATCGCCAGACCGTCTCTCGTCACCAGCGCCCTCGTCCCTCGCCCTCCCCACACGCACTCCTCCGCCCTCGTCCCCCGCCCTTCCCATGCACAGCCCACCCGTGCCGCCTACGCCCTGCTAGCGACTACGTCACTGTCGGCAAATAAACAGGGAGGTGGCAAGAAGCGCCGGACCGGGCGGCGGTCGGCAACGCGCAAGAAAGCGAGCGACCAGCGCCGGCGCCGGGGGCCGGCTCCGACGCCGCGGGTGCGACGGGCGCCGGGCGGGGTGGTGGTGGGGGCGGGGGTAGGGAGGGAATGGGGAGGGGGACGGGGACGCGAGTGGCGGAGATGGATCGGCGACGACCAGCTGGCGAGCGCGAGTGCGATTCCCGAAAGCAAAACAGAGCACTCCCGACGTTCGCGAGCGCAGCGCGAATTGCTGCCACTGGCGCTGTTGGCGTAACGGTGAGACAAGAGAGGGGATCCACACCGTTGGGCTTGTGACAGGCACTGCAGTGCTAGAGAACTAGAGCAATGACCTAGAATATCTTCTCAATCTACGCAAATACTCTATTATTTGAGGATTCAAACCCAGTGATTAAATTGGCTTAGCGGTTTTTCAATATTGCCAAAGTGATGTCTTTCAGGAATACCAAACTATGATATTCATCTAAAATAACCTTCAAAACGCTATTTAAATGTGCCGAGTGTTACGAGTGGTTTTTTTTTTGAGGGGCATTATCCATGGTATTCTACCTCACTTCCTCAGAATGCACTAAAATTCATTCCCTAAACTATTTTCTGCGTACTCTATAATATTAGTATATTGTAGTAATTTACAATTGGATTTATCTGGTATAATTAAATTTAGTTTCATCTTTGAAACGGGATTGTTCTAATTTCTTTCCCGCTGGAATTGAAGTGCTGCTTAGTGAGACAAATTAGGACATTTTATTGGGTATGGAGAAAGAAGCGTTCCACAAAAACTATTTATCTGATCATTACTGAATAACAGTACTTGACTTAAAAAATGTTCACATAGTATTCATAAAAAATTCTAGGAATGATTGTTGAACTCATTCATTGTTGACAATGACAATGTGCTCCTGTTAATCCCTAAGGAAGCAACCTACTTTACATAGAGGCATCACACTGTTCACTTTCTTATTTCGTTGCCTACAATTTCTCAGTCGTCTGTGAATTTTCATCATTACTTCATGTATAAAAACTGCCACTGAAAACTTTGAACTTTTTATCACTGCTTTCTTCTACAAACGACTAGTTCAGTTTGTATAAAATATCGTTTCCATTATCACGTGCGTCATTTTACATCCACAACACGAACGATGCTGCACATTAACCAAAGATACAAAAAACAAAAGACAAATTCATAGCGGGATTCCAAAGATATTAGGAAACGATCAGTACGAAGAACTTTCTAATACAGGCAGAGACAGCATGCGATCATAGTTTCAAGAAGAGTTACGTTTTACTACACATTTAGTGGAAGGCATACTTTAAAGGAATTACGTTCTGCTATGTGATCCGCGGGAAAGGGTGAAAATATATTTACATTTTGAATTTAAAAATGGTAAGCCTATTTGCTTTTGATAGTGATTTTTTTCGAACAATACGTCTGTTTTCCTCATTTCATTTCAAATAATAATACATTTTGCTTCAATAATGTAATCAGCGAATCATAGAGAGGGCCAACACTTTCCAAATAGCAGTTTTAAATTGACCAGTGTGAATATAAAAATATACAAAGCCGAACTTTTCATTTCAAATACTTTTCTGACGTAATTTTTCAACAATATTATACAAAATCAAAACTTAAGATGACAGAGAAATTGATTATGGGATCAGGGAACATCTCGGTCATTTGAGGTGCCATCGTAAACCTGTTCATTGCTTAAGAGTAAGAGATCACTGGGATTAATTTTAAATTACGAGAGTGGCGTTTTTCAACCTTCGATAGACTCTCACAAAAAGACTATCGTAAAAAAACAAACAATTTTTTTACTGTACGTTAGGTAGAAACCTGATCATGTTATCTACAAAATCGCCGAATTGCTTAAGGGGTTTCTCTTATATGTAGACGAGCTTTTCGACTCCCTCATCGGCGAATGTCGCCGACAGTAATGTGAGAAGGGCTTAAACTGTACTTTTAAGCTCAACATTCATCTGGAAGGTTTGGTTTCCAAGCCAATTCTTCATTTCGAGAAAGACAAGAAAAACATTCGGCGCCAAGTCCAGGCCGTACACCGGGTAATCAAGCACATCGCATCTGCTCCAGAAGTAATTTAGTCACAGCATCACTGTGAGGACGGCGTTGTTATGAAAGACCACATTCACAGAAGCCAGAATTGTTATTATATTTTGGAAAGTTAACACCGCATGGTCAGCTCATCCCTTGACAAATTTCTGCTGCACTATTATTTTCTTCCTGAAGAAGGCGAATAACACTTCGCAGCTCTAACGCGCCGGGAATGTCAATCCAAGCCGCCATCTTCACCACAGCTTATCTCAAATTGACGACATGGCATCGGTAGTGGCAGAGAATACGGTGAAAGAGATGCCCAAGCGACTACATTCTGAAAAAGTTCTATTTGTCTAACAGGTTAACGAATCGATCCGAGGTAGAGAAATTGCAACCTACGTACGAGGGTTGTACCAAAAGTAAGATTCCTAAATCTTTTACAAATAGAAAATATTATTTATTGTTATTAATTTATACATAGTTGAAAAGCTTACACTGTTGTCTATTTTTCATCATAGTCTCCATTTTTTCACACTCTTTTGAAGACGGTGCTCCAGCTTTTGTGTTCGTAAGTCGAAGAAGTCTCCCGCCAATTCGTTGAGGATTGCGATAACCCAACGTTTCTGTTAAAGTTCTTTCAATTGTGTGGAGGGAAGATTCAGATATGCGTTCAACAAGTTCACGGACCTTCCGATCTTTGAGCAGCTCACTATAGATCTTCTGGGCAATCGCATCCGAAACCGGTGGTCTTCCACCCCGCTCTTCAACGTGAACTTCCGTGCGACCCTTAGCAAAAGCTCTGCACCTCAGACGTGCTGAACGGACATGCACTCTTCACCATAAACCTCAGTCAGTTGCCGATGAGTCTTCACTGGTGGTAACTTCCTTGCGTGGATAAAGTGGATTACTTTTCGAACCTCGTACTTGGCGGGAGCGGCGATCAACACTTCCATTTATGACGGCTGCCAAGCGAACACTGAGCGACGAAGCGAATCGCGGACGGGCGAGCTCGAGATTGGGAGAACCACTGTACACGACTGGTCAGCGTGCTCGCTTCCCAGTACGCAGCCCCGGGTTCGATTCCCGGCGGAGGCACGACTATAGTGTGCAATGTTCCAGTATATGTTGCTGTGTGACGAAGAAGAAAATTCACTTCTTAGGTTGAGAAGACCGGAATACGGCGTGGGGTGTCTACGTGCTAACCACACGTACCCTCTTAATCCATAGCCGCGAGTCAGGGACGTCGCCGGTAGGCCTGAGCTCGTTCACGGGATGTTGCGCCAAGTACATACTGTACACGACACTGTTGTCGAATTTAGCCTAGCACCTTCCCTCGAGGCTGTAGCTCTTTGGGAACCTTACTTTTGGTAGAACCTACGTATTTGTATTTCTACGAAGTAAACTTTGACGCCACGGCTGTGATAATAGTTCACTTCCGTCGGCTATTAGACCTTGGATAGTTTGGTAATCACCAGTGGCGTCGAGCGTACAATCGTCGTCTTGTAGTCGAACACACCGGAAGCAGTGAGGTCTCGGTGAGAACGTGTCCTGAAGTGTTGGATGCCTGTGGGCGAGAGTGACGCCCGCCAGAATGGAATTTGAGGGTCGGCGGCTCATGGAGGAGGTACGTGGTTTCCCTGTCACTTACATGCGAATACCGGAGCAGCATCCTATACAATGGGTCACGGGCCGCGCGAGACCCCTACTGGCGCAGTGATGAACTTCCGTATGTTCCTTCTCATAATGGTAAGCGTCTCCAAGATAGAAGCCAGAATTCAATAGAGGATTCTTAAAGGCTGATAAAAAGTAGGCATAGTTGAAGAAAAACAATTTACTTTAAATGATACAAGATGAGTATGCCCAATAATATTTTATGATAATGATTGCTTTGAATATTCTAGGAAATTAAGCTTTCGATAATTAGGATAGTTCTGCTAAGATGAATGTGTGTTATGATTTTGTTGTCGTTATGTTTGAGGGATGTTGGCGTTGAGGATATTGATAATTTTATTTTCAAGGTATTACCGTTTATTCTATTTTTATAAATTATTTTAAATTAAATTAATTTTTATAAATTATTTTATTAACTAATATTTTTCATTAGTTCTAATAAAAATAATATTGATAAACCATTCTTATTTTGAATATTATTTTTATTAATATTAATTACTTTGTATTTATATTATTTTTGAGAAGCAAATCTTTGAAATACGAATTATGTATTTTCCATGAGGTGCAACTGATGGTTACAATTTTTTTTATATAATCTTTACATACAATAACCAAAAGAGTAGTAGAAACATGTATCAATTATAATAGATAAACATGAGTGCTTTGGAAATTGTCGATAAAACACCAACTCGTGAAGCGAGGAGGGGATTTATGAGAGAATTTTCAAAGCACTAGGACTTTTCCACGAATGACATTACATCCAACAGTTTTCCAAAATGTGCCAAATATTGAAAATAACTGAATGTTAAAATCAAAGAGATTATGTAATAGGTCATACGCGGTTTTATTGCACATCAACTCGGCGATTTATACGTACAGCCTTCTAAGATGAGTCGCAGATTATTATTGGCCAGCAGGGAGAGGTGATAAAATAATCGTATAAAAAAAGCGATACATTTTTTGAGATACACCGCCCTGATTGCGGCATTTTATATCTATAGTTATACCCTACTAGTTTTAATTTCACGAGTTGAATAGTCATTTTCAGTAAACTATTATTAGTTGCCAGTTTGATATAGCATTATGTCTTATCGCAAACATCTATCAAAAACAATGTAACTTCGAGCGGTGTAAATAGTACACGTTTTGAATTCTGGGAGTAAGGGATCAACATTTTCATGAAACGTTCTGAAAAATTTGCAAATAAATTTAATCAATATATTTTACTTTAGATATCAACAACTCTCAGGCGATGCTTATACACCCAATGTAATTACTTAAGGGTTGAATGGTTGTGTACGTGTTTGACAACTAGTATCATTCCATCTGAAAATATCATCAATACTCTGTCATCTCCAACTGATTTGGCCACGCAATTGTTTCAAAACTGGGTCTGGAGGTACAATAGGAGAACACGATAACCTAACTATTCGCAGAATCACAGCCAGCACTAGTAACACGTGTAATATATGACCATTTCTAAAGAGAAGGGTGGATTAACGTGGCTGCAAAACAGAGGTGAAAGGTACGCATAAAAAGCGCGCCAGCAAAAACAACCTGGAACGAGCGCCGGGTGAACCAGCGATTAACCTGACAATGGAAATAACGAGCGGAGATTCGAACGCGCGGGCTGCCGTGCTGACGAGCCGTGTGACGTTCGATGAGCGCAGCGAACGGGGGCCTGTCGGACGAGGTAAAACAGGGACAACGACGAAAGGGATGGGTGGGTACGGAAGGGGCAAACGGGATGCTTGCCTCCACCTCTACCAGCAGAAAACAACGACGTGACGAGGTCTGACGATTGGATGCGATGAGGAAGGCGAAGGAAGATGGTGGGGAAGAGGGACGGAGAAAGAGCAGCGACGCGCCGAGGAGACTGCAGGAATTGATTGGAGGTGAAAGGGCAACGGCGGAGATGGATCTGCACGAACAATCGAGTTTGCGGGGAAGGGGGCGGCGGCGGAACCAAGTGGGTGGGCGCCGCATGGGGGGGCTTTCAAAACGGGGAGGGAATGGCGCTGACCACGGGCGTGCGGGGACGTGTGGTGCAATGGCGGCGGGAAAAGAACAGTGGTGCAGCTGAGGGTGGTGGCACGAATGGACGCCGGAGAGGTTCGGACCGACAAAGCAATAGGTTTGTGATGGTGGGCACAGGCAGAAAATGGAGAACTAAAAGGGGGATTAAGTGAGAAAGTGAGGACGTGAACGGATACTTGAATGAAGACCGTAAATAATGACGTGAACAACGACGAGAACGATGACGTGGGCGAGGACGCGAACGACGACGTGAACGACGACGCGATGACGTGAACGTCGACGCGAACGATGACGTGAACGACGACGCGAACGATGACGTGAACGACGACGCGAACGTCGACGCGAACGATTGACGTGAACGATGACGCGAAAGATGACGTGAACGACGACGCGAAACGACGACGTGAACGATGACGTGAACGATGAACTTGCATGATGGCGCGAATGAGGACGAGATTGAAGACGTTGAATGGAAAACTGTACAAAGTGTGAGAGAATGTGAGAGACGTGAATGACAACTACAATGAGTACGTGAATGAGAACTAGTATGACGACTAGAATTAAGGCGAAAGAACAAATGTGGATTAAGATGCAGGTAGAGATAAGGGAGGACAAGAATTAAGAGGAAGATGGAAACAAGGATTAAGACGAAGGAAGAGACGAGGAAGAGGACGAGGGCGGAGAGGAAGAGGAGGAGGAGGTACGGACGGGGCAGAGACGAAAAAGACAATTAGAAAGAGAACAAGGCCGAGCCTTGGGAGAAAGCGTGGATGGAGGCAGAGGGGGGAGAGCGGGCGGGTGGAGGAGATGGCGGAGGCATTGTCAGATGCGTGGGTGGAGTCGCGTGCGGGGGCTGGGGCGGCGAGGGCAGGACGCACAATGCGGCGGGTGGGACGCGCTCACGGGCGACCGCGCCCCAGAACGCGTTCCCGCTCGCCGGCTGATTGCGCAGGATCTTTGATGGCGGCGGACAATAATTACGTTGGGAGGCCCGATTAGCCTTTGGCGCGGGGGGAGCAGTTTTTACGCGCGCCCCCGCCAGCGCGCGCGGGCGGGCGGGCGGGCGCGCGGGCGGGCGGGCGCGCGGTCGACCGGCGGCCCGATGACACAGATCGTTAGGCGCGCGCGTTGGCAGGTCCGCTCGCGGGAATCCCTGCGGCCGTGCGCGCGCGTGCCTGCCGCCCGCTCGCCCGCGCGCGCCCGGGGCACGCGCGTGGCCAGATGGCCCCGCCGCCGCAGATGGCTATTCCGTGCCGTTGCCCTGCAGATGCGCCATGAGGTGCGTTTGTCCTTTGGTAACGAAATTTCCCATCCTCAATCGCTCACAACCCACCGAGAGCCTGCACGAGCTCTGGCATGCTTCCTACCACCTTTTCCTACTCCAGCCTCGCTCGGCCGCTCGTTGGTTGGGCAGTGCACTTCAGTATTTACCCGCACTCCCGTTTGTATTTATTTTAACGACCTGCAAGCGAAATCCTGAGTGTTCATACGCATTACGCTTTCCCGTATTTTCTTGTTTCTTCAACAAATACACTTCTATTTACATTGAATGTCTCGACTGTTTTTATTTGTCTTGCCTGCAACCTTTGATAACGGTTGTATAATGACCCCATTTGATGTATTTTCAGCGTAGACTTTCTTATAGAATTTGCTCTAACATTTTCTACTTATTCTGTTTCCCAATTGCACTCACATGTTTCATAATAAAGCTCTTTATCGTGTAACGTGTGTTTACAGTTCTCCTGTTGGTTTTCTTCTGCATTCTCCAAATGCGTTAGCTCTTACTTTCCCCCGTTTTTTCACACACTTATCTGTGTAGTTACATTCCGCATTTTTCGCAAGACTCATGTCACTTTTCTTCTCCTCTTTTCTCTCCAAACAAAACTTCAGCAATTACGCTCTCGTTCGTTCAACCATCCACTCACAGCATTTGCAGTTTCGAGCGGTGTGATCCAGCCCTACTATCTAGTTGTCCCCCTCCTCTCTTTCGCACAGCTGAACCTGCATGCGCCGGACCCTCCCCTCCCCAACACCCACGCAGTTAGCGCGAGGGGGCGAGTAAACAAAGAAAGGATGTAATTAACCGAATGGAGAGCAGTCGTTCACATTATATGCGCCGCACACGCGCGTCCGTTTTGACGGCGCGTTCAACCGAGCCCGCTCGTTTTTTGTGGCGCTCTCTCGCCATGACGCGCGCACCTAGTAATGTGAACATCTCTCTAAATCCTCACCGGCTACACTGCGGGATTTTGGAGAGATTTGATACCAGTAATACCGGATCTCTCGATATGGAATGTGGATTCGATATCAGAAAGAATAATTTATGGTAGCGCGTGAAGCTTACCTCTTGATATCACGATGGCGCTCTCTCTCTCTGTCGTTTTATCTTATCCGACCCCGCAATGTACACAATGATTTTGACAAAAGAGGGTGCGACAAATCACGAGAAATGAATATATATTACCATAAATCACGTTCGGGTTTTAGGGTTATTGGAAACGTATTACTCGTGATATCAGCGAATGGTTCTTACTTCAGGTTCATGTTTACGGTTATTACGCCTCAAAGCATTTTTACGTTTCAGCGACGTACTAAATTTCGATAATTTCGCTGTTAAATATTTCTTAAATATTCAGACACATTATTCAATTCTTTCAGAGAACATTTTGTTCTCAGTGAACTGTATTACAATATTTGGTAAGTGATGCTGTTAACTACTACGGGAAGTTGATGATAATGTATATCAAATACCAATATTACGTACAACTGAACGTACAATTGACGTACTGACGTACAACTGAAGATAAATCTACCTACCAATCCACTTCGTGTATGTTAACAATTTCCATGTAAGAATATGGCAATGTGGCTCAATTGGTCTATCGAGTGCGTATATATTGATATTATACCTTCACAGCATTATATTTTGGGACGAATAATTTGGCAAATAAAAGCAAATTTTCAAAAAGTATGATGGGATTAACATTTACATGCAAGCAGTGCTTGATATCCTTAAAAGAAATATTAGGTCCCGTATCACGACCCAAATTAATTATTAATTTAGTACTATACATTAACTTATTAAACACAAATCACACTTAATAATTAGTAACAGTGATAGCACTAGCTCTATGTGAATGTAATGATAATAATAGGAAATCAAAAAGTAGAGTCTATAATGATATTTAATCGTTTTTTACTAATAATTGTATTACGTTTGTAGAAATGATACATTTAAGTGGTATATTATTGAATTTTAAATTTACGAAAGATGGTTGAACTTTTAAATAGAAGTTGCCAAGTGTGTGTCCTCTACTTATTTTCCTTAGGTACCCGAACGCCGTTCCGTCGCGTGCCCTCAAAAATCAAGTCATGCTCTAGTATCACTCTGCTGTACCCCTTACAGAATCGCAATGAACGCAACCTATGTTACCGCCCAGCACTTATCGATGGGAAGGCACTCGGATGTAGTGAACTCTCGGTTGTAGTGAACTTATGTATAATGTAAGTGCAACGGGACCAGAGACTTAAGCATAAAAGTATTCGGTTATAGTGAACTCTGAACCTCGGCTACATTGAACGCAGTAAATACAACTTTCTGGAAATTAATTCCTTTCTGGGAAAAAAATGTCGTGTCAGTGACACAGATTCAACACTTGGAAAGAATATCGTCCGCAAAGTTCATAATCGAAAAATCTTCCCTGAAGTGGAGATTGCGGACACGTAATAGGAGTTTACTGATGATTGATAAAGGCGATACAAATGAAGGTGTTCCAACAGCGCAAGAGACATTAAAGGGTGTCAAGACTGCATTACGATTCTTAGAGACAGCGAACTCTGCAGAATCAAGTATGGAGAGAGCACGAAGTCTGCAGAATAAAATTTTCAATTCGTGCATTTAACGTATTTTGGTGCGTCACTATTAATAAAATCAATCATTGTGGAAAATTTGTTTATTTTGACAACATTGGATATAGCAAACCTCTGATGTAGTGAATCAAAAATATTAGTCCCCAGAAGTTCATTATAGGAGTCGAGAGTATTGGGGAATGGTGAAGTGTGAGTGTAACGCGACATGCCTTTATAACATTAACGTACGCCACTCAAACGGGCCAGGAAACGAAGGATTTTGTACATACAACAAGAGAGTGAGGATGGTGGGACGGTATTATGTATAACAACACAGGACTTAAACAATCCACGCATGCAAACGGCGTCCCCCAAAGTATGATAGCTACTGCACACGTGCCTTAGCGTCTTCGGCCACAGGGTCGTTAAAGTAGAGCGTCTTGTGATTTTTCGGTGAAGATCTAATTCGACATCAGCTTCCAGATACACAAGTAATGAAACTTTAGTATTAAATTTTCCATATTTTTAGGGTGGAATTTCAATTAATTCTTCCCATCCCGGACATAATATTTCTAGTTCTTTATTTGTATTATTTTTGTGACTAAATGATACTATGAAACTCTTAAATGTTGAAGATATTTTAGCTGAAGTTTGTATTGTCACCATACAATAGTTTGACGGGACAATTCAAACACTTCCATTATTAAATTATGTAACACATTCTCTACTAAAATTGATAAACAACTTTCGACTCTTCACCAAAAGCACTTCATTTCCCCTTTTTCTCTTTTTAAGTCAATTACATTTATTACAGGTAAGTTGAGGCAGGTTGGGATCAAACAATACTATAATTACACCGAAACTAAATCTCCCAAACGTGAATAATTCAAAATTCCTCAAAAACCTCAATCAATAAATAAAAATTCCTCAAAAACCGTAATCCGTAACCCATTCCCTCCGAAACATCTGACCAGGCATCAAGAGAATGCTGCGCGCATCCCTTCCTCCGGTGCCGGTCATAAACGCGACTTCTCCCTTCCCGGGGGGAGAGACCGCCTTCGCAGAAAAATCGAAATGAAGCAGAATAATGGAAAGCATTTCCCTCCACCAATCACGATCCTGCGGTTCCCTTTATCCGAAGCCGCTTAGTCCGCAGCCAAGGATCGCGCGCAATTAATCCCGCGACGTGCGCTGCCGCCTTTGGGCGCGTTCCGGAAGCTCCCCGCCTCAACGCATGCGTCGCGTCGCGTCGCGCCGTGCCGCGCGCCCATTGTGCTCCGCGCCGTCGTCGTTGCCCGACCGCCCGCCCACCCGCCTGCCAGGAAAGCCTCACCCGCCTAGTCCCTTCATTCCTCCTCACCCCTCGCCGACCCTTTCACCAGGGAGGCCGCAATGGTGGAGGCCAACTCGCGGAGACGGCGGTGGTAGGGCGGGATGCCTCAGGTGATGTGACGGTGGTAGTGGTAGTGGTGATGGGGTGAGGTAGTAGAGGTGACAAGTGTGGTGAGATGGCGGTAGTGCGGCGAGATGACGGTATAGTAGATATCTGGGGTAGAGTGGCAAGATGGCGGAAGAGTGGTGAGATGGTGGTACTGTGGCAGCATGTCGATAGTGTTATTGGTCGGCAATAGTGACTGGTTGGCGGTAGTGTAGCAGGATGCTAGTGTGCCAGGATGGCGGTCGTGAGACAGGATGGCGGTCGTGTGACAGGATGGCGCTAGTCTGGCGAGATTGTGACAGTCTGGTGAGATGGTATTCTGGTGAGATGGCGGCGAAAGGCAAAATGGCGGCGGTGTGACGAAACGCCGGCGATGTGGCGGCAAAGCGGGGGAGTTGCATGATCCCAGTGGTGGAGAGATATGACGGATGAGGGTCGGTGATGTCAACTGGAGAACTTAAATTTTCATTATCTTTAAGTGTTTTGAATTTCACAAACTTTGGAAACTATACCATAGATATGTACTATCTGAACAGCATTTGTTTTCTTTTAATGTGATCTCTTTAAATGGAATTCTAATGCTACAAAAAACTTGCATTTCAAAATCTATAAGATCAGCTTATTGTCCTCTGATATTTCATCTTGTTTCTGCCTGATGTACAATGATGTTTTTTTCTTTCGCCGTGTGCACTAGAAATACTTCAGTAACAAAATTACAAAACAAAAACGTGTAGAGAAAATATTTTTTAAAATACACTTTAGATCGACTGATATAATGCTCTAATATTGTTGTAATTCAAATTACAATTCTTTACATCTTTGAATACTACTAAACATCTGTATACGTAAATGCATAAATTTTATTTTCCTTGTGACAAGTTATTTGTGTTTCATCTTAAAGTATTTATAATTTCTGACTTTTTTATTTTCCTGCGTATAATTTTTTTTTCTCTTAGAAGAACTTATCAAAATCACTACATTAGTAGAAGAGAGCTTTTAAACTATAGAACGTCACGTCGATAGACGAAAGTCACCTTCACTATTTGAAGAGAGGAATTGTATCCGAGTAAGGACTAAACAGGGGACTTTTCAGTATGCAGATTGTTCCCCCTTCACTTCCCTCACCCTC
This sequence comes from Acheta domesticus, assembly GCA_031308135.1. Lineage (NCBI taxonomy): Eukaryota > Metazoa > Arthropoda > Insecta > Orthoptera > Gryllidae > Acheta > Acheta domesticus. The sequence goes on from JAHLJT010004567.1 coordinate 193,743,121, forward strand.
AGTCCTTCGGTGCCTCGTGTTGCGCTCTTTCGTACGGCGACAGTCGCATTCCGCCCCCGTCCGCCCCCGTCCGGCCCCGTCCGCCCCCGTCCGCCCCCGTCCGCCCCGACCGCCCCCGACCACCCTCGCCGCCAGCTTCTCTTTCCACCCCCCGTTCTGCCATTCCTCGGTCTTCCCCTCCCAGCGCGAACGTTCCCATCCGTTTTCATTTTACCCAAGGGCTGATAGTATTGCACCACGCAACTTTCATTTTCGTCGACTTTTCAAAGAAGTTCTCTCCCTTTGGAAACCGCTCTACCGCGGTGGGGGCGGCGGCGTCGACGGCGGCTGCGCGCTGTGGTGGATGTTACACACAAGAAAGAATGTTATGAATTCAACAAGTTGCGAGGGGACAGCGGGGCGAAAGCCGAAAAACAACGAACAAACCGCGGCCGACTTCCCAAGAAGTTTGTCGCCTCGACCGAGTCTTATTGATTGTAGGAGAGTCACTGTTCCTGGAAGGTTTGTGTCTCGTCTGGGTGAAGTGAAGAAAATATGAGTATTGTTTGTTTATGAGAAATACGAGGAAGTATTACCCTGTAACTTCAAACAAGATATATTCATTGTCATTTTGTTGGGTGAAACATTTTACATTACTCAAGTTTCTACTATTCTTTCGAAGATGAAGAAATTCTTAAACACTTACCAAGTTAACGAAGGTAGATTATTAATAATAAAAAGCGATTATCACATTTTTTTTACAAAATGTTATTTCCAAAGCTGCGAGAAGAAATGGACATTCAGATTGACTTACCTGATTCATGATTAATTATTTTACATTACGAAAAATTCTTTATTATTATAAAATTGCAAAAGAGATTCCTGCAAAAACTGAATATTAAATCTATTAACTGATTTACGTCCCAAAGACTGAGTTAAGTTTAAGAGTGACATGAATAACAAGGCAAGATGTATTCAGCTTTTCTTCAAATCCAAATAACTATGTATGGCTTAGTATCTACCAAGATTACTTAATATTAATAAAAATTAAATTTAATCGACATGAATGAAATATGCCAAACTCAATTCTTTTTACATATTTTTCAACATGCACAGTATAGTTGAATTTGAAATTTGAATCTAATTATTTGTGTTCTTGAAACTTTTTTTATTCTCAACAAAGTAATTTACAATCTATTTTACATGAAAATAATCAGTAAATATGTTAAAATTGGTAGTTGAGAATGACAATTTATGGGTGACAGTACTGCAGTGGTACAGTTCACCGTCTTCTTACGTCTAGAACGAAAGCAATTTTATTACTTTTTGTTAGGAGTCAAACTTGAAGACTATATGTTACAATGTTTGTATTGTGACTAATTTGAAAATCTATACTGCAGTTGTAATTTAAGGACGAATTTCAACAAGTTATTTTTAACCTCCCAGATGTCGTGGGAATAATCTCAGTCCGCACAAATTTACTTTTATTTTTATTTTTAACACACTTGAATTCAGAAATCACGTTATTTCAGTGCCTTCCCACAAACATTCCTTTTAAAAATATTTAGTTTACGGTAGATCATTGCAACGCAATCTGAATTACCAGAAATTGCGGACTCCAGTTCGGTGCAACTATTAGTGTTTGTGTTTTGCTGTGTAAATTTATAAGTGTGGTGTACCATCTAGGTTTTTTTAAAAAAAATCGTTCAATTTGTTAATAACAGTTTGTCAAAAAGCACGAATGTACGGAAGTAGAAAATGCACAAATATGACACATGACCTTCGAAACACAATTGGGCTTCAAATGTTATTAACTTTTGATTAAAATGTTTTTAACACTCCTGATCTTTTTATAAAAAATTACTTTTGAAAATAAACTTATTTGTTTTGGCTATTTGCTTTCACTGACTTCTGGCTACAAGCAGATTCACAGTCCGCCACAATTACTGATTTTTCAAAATCGGACGTGACTATTGTATGATTAATTAAAGATCGTAAAATAATATACTGACATCTCTCCCTTTCTCTATCTCCCTCTCTATTTCTATTTTTCTCAATATAATTTTTTTACTTTTAACTTTGAATTTTTATCAGAAATATCAGACACGGAATTACACAAGTAATCCCAAAAACAGAAGTGAAAGCATATTATAAAATATTAGATATTATAAAATAGATATACTTGTAAATGAATTTTGTAACTTGTTTGTGAGACACTATTTTTTTTACTTTCTTCTATTGTGCAGTCTTTGTAGTGCATTGAAAAATTGTATCTGTAGTAAACTTTTGCGAGTGATAATCAGCTATGTAAATGAAAGAAAACTATCCTTCAGTCTCGTTCTGTTTCAGCACAGTACGATAATCCAGTCATGCTCATACTTGGCGAGAATATTTTAGAACCACCATGTCCAAAATTTTGGCTCTAGGAAAGCGCAGGGTAGCCGGCTTAGGGCAGCTGCGGTCACACGGTTGCAACTCGTGGCACACACAGTACACACTCATTGTCAACTCTGGAAAGATTTGGTTCGAAGAGAGGGTTTTACTACCGAAGTCCAAGCTGAGGGGAAAGATTGAGGGTAGAGAGAACAGGACTGAAGACTGGAAGTGGCTACGGCGCTGCACTGCGCTTTTCCTCGTCACTAAGGTTGAGGTATTCTTCGTTCAAAGCAAGATAGAAAACTAATCGATATTAGTTATTTATTAGTTATATATTAGTTATCTATCGACCATTCTAACAATAAGACGTCTACTCACGTTTCCAGTATTCAATATGGCAAAATTTACTTCTAAAGCTTCTGGAAGTTTTCAAGTCACTTCCGCTTGTTTCTTTTGCGAAGATTTCTTCACACAAAATTTAATCTTCACTGTACTCACTTCCACCTTATTAAGCACAACGCAATTTGTTACCCCTTACATTTTTATTTCAAAGAATAATAAAACTTAAAATAAGATTCCTTTTGAAATGAAAATAAGTGCAGATTTTTGTGACGCATAAACTCAAATATTTAAAAACATAACAAATTTCAAGAAAAGCACGTAACATTTAACAATAGTGACGAAACCACAATTTTCTCTAGAGGGCGCTGAAGGTTGAGTATCCAGTCGGCTTGATGTGTTTTCCCAAATAATTTTCATTTATCCTCGATTTAAAATGTATTTGTACTTAATTAATAGTTATTTATAACATATTTAATGATTTTCGTTACTGCAGAAAATTAGTAAAAATTGTAATTAGGAATATGTGCCATCAGTCGCAGGGGAAAATGAAGTCCCATGAGCCACTCCCCCTTGGGTATGCCACTGGTTAACACGAACAATATACGAGAGCTATTGCATAACTCAAGACAACTACGTATATATTTTGCCAACCAATACAGTGCCAGAAATAGAAATCAACTGCAATCGATTGAAGTTCATGGGAATGTGCCAATGAAAAATGCAATTACTAAATCCAGCGCGTTGCCGGTCGTTATAGGATCCTAGAAGTACGGTAAATTGACGTATGGTTAACTCCGTTAACCGTAGGTTAATTGGTGTAATACATATTTTGTATTAAAATGTTTCATTAGACACAAAAGTAAACAAGTTTTATTTCTGCTGATCATCTCCAAAATAAATATCTTTGATCTATGACAAATTTTCCAGACATGAGAGGTTAATACAATCGGCTGTGTGTATTTCTGGTAGGTACCACTTCTGGTCGAATGCACGGCATGTCCAGCAGTTGGAACGCAAATTCCTCCTTTGTACTTGCAACACGACAATAAGGCCACGCGCCATCACCCAATGCTTGTTAGAGTTTCGTATGACACTGACAATCATTTCCGCTACGCGGAACTGCAATTATCACATGTCTACTGCTTCACATTATTTACATACTACATCTATATTCAGATTTTACACATACATCTACACTCAGGTTTAAATGTAGTGTCCCTTCGAGGTCAAGAGTTGGAAGGAGAGGCGGACACTGTCATTCAATCGGGAGCTTCGTACGACTTAAAGTTTGGTGTTGAAGTTCCTGAATGGATGACAGAGTGTCCCTCTCCTTCCTGATCGTGACCTTGAAGGGACACTGCATTTTAAATTAAGTATAACTTTTGCGTGTGGTATAAACTGCCCCTAATGCAAACCAATGTGATATGGTGATGGCGTTCAGTTTTAAACAGTGCAGGGTTTCTGACATGTAAGTAACCACACTCCTTTTCTTTGCTAAAAAGGTTCTTTTGGTTCACGGTATTCTTTGACAAAAATGCCATGATATGGAATGACCATCCTAATTGATTGATTGATTGTTCGTGATTCCTGGCACGTCAACTATAGAGGTCATTCATCCCGTAAGTGTAGTGCGTGTTTTTTCGCGGGAAGTGGCGGTGATCATTTCCCCACTGGATGGCGAGATCTGGCGCCGACCTACCGTCGACTAGCGGGGTTTCCCCTCAATCAGGTATCTCCCACAATCGGGGCACCGCCCCAGCCGGGACAAGCTCTAAGCTCCCAACCGGTCTCCCAGCTTGTATGGTAGTGTAGTGCATGTTAGTGTAAGTGCATGTGTAAGGGGGTGAGGATAGGACAAGGAAGAAGAAGGAAAGATCGCGCGCGATCCGTAGCCCGTATGTTAGGTTACTGCTCTGGCATTCGCCTGGTTTTGATAGGAGAAACCAAGGAAAACTACCGATCAGAGCAGCCAGCCGCTAGAATTCTCTTCCAGAGAGCGGCTGAATTCGACTAAAATGAGCTAGTGTCGAAAATTCTCCCGCCATCAGGACTCGCTCCTAAGACCTTCCAGTCAGAGCGATTGCAGTGACATCAGTTGATGCACTGAGCCATCTCTGCCGATATAACCATCCTAAATACGAATATTATGAGAGATTTGATATTTCCATAGCCACATTATGTTCGCAGAACAATTTCGAAACTGAAAACAACATTCATTACATTTATTACATAACATAATACATTTATATCAAATATCATAAAACTCACGAAAACAATATCAACAATTCGTTCAAAAACGAGCAAAAAAAGCGCTCGCGTAAAAAAGCCGGAAGGCAGGAGTTTCTGAGAAAATACGGCTTCGCCAGAGATCCGATTCCAAAGAGAGATCCGATGAAAGCAACTCCCATATGCTAATCACCGCCCCGCTCCCGGAGCAGGGGCGTAAGAAAGGGGAGGCGAACAGCGGAAGGGGGCGGGGCGCGACGCGGGAAGGAGCGCGCAAGCTACGACCCACAGGCCCCGCCCACCGAGGAGCAGCCTCGCCGAGCAAGACGGTGAATCCGCTGCTACACGTCAACAGTTGAAACGAAAAGGCCTCCTTCGTTCTTGCAACACTTATAATAAGGCAACGCACCTTGGTCCAATGCTTGCTCGAGTTCCGTATGGCACTGACAAGCGTTTCTGCTACGCAGAACGGCAATTGAGGCGTCCAGTGAGAGAGGGAGCTAACCCACAAAATTTAAAATATCGATTTCTAAGAGTATTCGATTACGAACACACTGAATATATCAATAAATCGATGTTTTGAATTTTGTGGGTTAGCTCCTTTCTCACTGGATGCCTCGATCGATACATAGGTCTTCTGCTTCACTTTATTTACATGTATGTATACTCAGATTTTTCACATACATCTACACTCCGCTTTAAATGTAGTGTCCCTTCGAGGTCAAGGGCTGGAAGGAGAGGGGGACACTGTCATTCAATCAGGAGCTTCGTTACGGGTTCAAGGGGAGGCGAACAATGGAAGGTTGCGCCAGCTACGACCGAGCAAAAAGGTAAATCCACTGCTACATGTCAACTGTTGAAACGAAAAGGCTTCCTTTGTTCTTAAGGAATAAGGCAACGCACCTTCACCCAATGCTTGCTAGTCCCGCATAACATTGACATTTCTGGTACGCAGAACGGCAATATTGTTACATAGGTCTTCTACAGCACTTTATTTACACATATGTAGACTCAGACTGTTTACAAACATCTACACTCCGCTTTAAATGAAGTGTCCCTTCGAGGTCAAGATGAGGAAGGAGAGGGGATACTACCATCAATCGGTAGCTTCGTTACTGGTTCAAGGGAAGGCGAACAACGGAAGGTGGCGCGCAAGCTACGACCGCGTAGCAGCCACGCCGCGCAAGACGGTAAATCCGCTGGGTGACGAAAACTGCGCCGTAGGAGGAAGTAGCGGGCGGCGGTGGGTGGAGAGGGTGGTAATGGGCGGAGCTCGCCTCGAGGCCGAATGACGCGGAGAAGCGGGGTAGCGTGACGCGAGCCCCCCCAGGAGGTGGGCGCCGCTCCCGTCGCCGCCGCCGCCGCTGCCCCGCCTCCTCCCCGCCTCCTCCCCGCCCCGCCGCGATCCCGCTTCCCCTGGGGGTAAGTTATACATGCTCGTCACGGAACCGTGTGGCGGAATTAGCACCTCGCCTCTCCGCCTCCGGCTCGAGTGCCGGGGGCGGAGGCGGAGGCGAAAGCGACGCGCCGGCGCGGGCAGCGCTGCGGGTGGAGGGGGAGCAAACAAGAGAACGCAAGACGGTGAAAGAGGAGCTGTTGGTTGGAAGGCGATGATTCTTGAATTCCGACCACAAAGAGTAAGTCGTTACACGATGATTCATAATCAGTGAAAGACATGTACGAGCGAAACCGGGTGTTCCGACCATTGGCGTACAGATGTACCCGAAGGTGCATGGGGGATAATATAATTGGCTCATGGGCTGTGTGGTGTGGTTGGTTGGTTGATTTGTGGGTGATCTAGTATTCAGAGTGGTCGATTCCTCGGGTGATTTCGACCAGTGATCGGTTTCTCGGACGGTCTGGTCGGGTTGATTGAACAAGCGGTCCAGTGGTAGGGTTTTTGGATGGTTGAGTGATCCAGTGGTGAGGTAATCACCTGATGTTTTGGAATGGGAGTAACGAAGAGGAGCGGGTGTTGTACGTACACATCAGGGAGAGGAGAAGCTACAACAAAAAGATTGTCCGACGGCGATTTGGACCGACGACTGACACGTCGCAAGGGGAAGGGTAGATTCAGGAAGTAGATACAGGTCAAATAGAGAGTACATATTTTAAAACAATTATGGAAAATACAGGTACGTTAGCTAATGTCTGCTTCACTAGCATCAGGGTAAGAAACAATGCAGGTGGTGAAAAAAAAGTAAGGTGAAGAAATGAGGTCATGTCGTTTTCTACCTCTCACCGCTTCCCTAGGCCTCAGGCCCCAGGTCCCAGCAGTTGCCTCGTCAGACACGGAATGTAATGCCACTACCACCGCTGTTACTGTCGCAGTAGAAAGAGATGTTACCGCTTCCCCCGTCAGCTTGTCTCCGGCCTCCGTCGAGATGACCCTGCGAGACGCCATTTATGCCACAGAACTTTTAGTGTGCCAACCTTGCTTGTAATTCCAGGCGACGTACACATTTCCATTAATGCTCGTTTATCATTCCTTTCATGTTATAATTGCTATTTTATATTTATGTCTGTGTTTTACCTTCTAGGATGGCTTCTGATAACATCTGTTGCGGCTGCAACGTTGCTGACCGTGTACTTCTCGGATTGATTCCCGACGTGCCGTGTTTTAATCTAGTAACGTATTATGTTACTTTTACGAAATAAGATATTTTCTATTTTCTTTCGATTTAAACAACGCAATACGTAAAACGTGCACAACGTAACGAAATGGAAAGAAAATATCATCGCCACGTTTCGAAACATAACGAACTAGAAATGAATATTTTCGTTTCGTTACAGAACGAAACAATGTCACTTAATTTTCTCTTCATAGCCTTTGTTTATTCAGTGCCAACGCTATTCTTCTTCCTAATAACAACTATTTCTCATTATTACATTTGAACATGGCAGTTATTTCTCAATATTTACATTTGAATATGGCAGCATTCCGCATACATCAATACACATCGCAGCATTGCTTGAATACACATCAACATATTGCATCTCTACAACTACTACAATTGCAACTTGGCAATAACATATATGCTTCATTGCGTTCCTGCGAGAGTTTTATGCTATTAATTATCAGTATCTTCTGAGGCAGAAATAAACTACAATTTAAATTATCCGTGTATCAGCTTTACAAGTTTTGAAAAGCACTATACTCAAGAATCAATCTCGCGTGAGTTTCAGTACTCTACTCATCTTGTAGACGAGCTTCTATCCAACTCTTGAGTCCTCCAGCAAACCTCGCAATTTGTCTCCGTTTCAGAAAACTTTCTCCTTTTTTATTCGCTCCCATTCTCCAGCGGAATCGCCCATGCTTTGACCTCTGCCCCCGAACCGAACGCCTGACCGACGCCTAAGACGGCACCATCACCATCGCTACCACCGCCTCTGGCGCTAACTCCCAAGGCGACAACGACATTGTCGCCGTGACCGCCGCCGCCGCCAGCGCTCTCGTCGCTGCCGCCCCCGGCACCAACGCCGCTCGGTGGCTGCCGCCTCCACCGACAACGCCGCCGCCGCCGCCGCGGCCACAGCCTCGAATCACCCGCCCCCGCTAGCGCCCCGCCCGCCCGGCCCGCCCGGCCCGCCAGCGGAACGCCCGAGCCGCGGTTTGACACTTCATAATTCCTAGCGGAACACATGGTCTGTTTGCGCCCGCGGCCGCCTCGATATATTGCGGCCGGCGCGGAAAGCAGGGCAGCGGCGCGGGAGGGGGCGGGGTGGCCGAGAAAATCAAAGCTCAGAGTGGATTTCTTCTTTTTATTCGTTTTTCGCGCCCCGGTGCGGTTTTGTTTCCCGAGGTCCGCGCGCGGTCATATTGTGTTCCGAGCGCCTCTGCCCCCCCTCTCCCCCCCTCCTCCGCCCCCGCCGTCCGGGCGAGGCCTCGGCCCTGGAAGAAACAACGGCCCTTCTAGGAAGATGAGTGGCCGGGATTTACCCGGGCGCGGACCCGTAGTATTTTCGGGGCAGGGCGCACAATTACTTTGTTGTGCTACGTGAGAAGAATGCGAAGGCGAGGCGTCCGCTGGGCGGGGCGGCGTGGGGGGGGGAATGGGAGGGAGCGGGGTGAGAAAGAGGGGGTGTGGGCGTCCTGAAGCACGGCGGGGGCGGACGCCCGGCCGCGCCGAGTCTTCGTCGGGAAATCAATGAGCGATGGGCGAAAGAGTAGGGAACTGCATTAAAGTACGTTAGTTTGGAGAGAGGAGTGCGCCTGACAGTCTCTGAAATGGAAGGCTCGTCGCTTGTTTTCTCTTTCGGAAAAGGCGTTACTTTCCGAAGCAGGCGCCTTCGGAGACTTCCCTGCCGTTTTGCGCCTTCTGCTCTCCGAAATTGTCGGAGCCGATCGCCGGGGAATCCTCTTAAAGCAGGTCGGAAGGCGGAGTTGTAAAATTTTGATCCACTTGTTCGTTTTCTGCCAAACGAACACAAAAGTTTCATCGCCGGCTGGAATTCTAATCTAATCTTCAATTGATGTTACAGTCGCTGTTGAAGAATAATTTCACTACAATTCTGTATTCGTAATACATCTTCAAGGTATGGCTCATCACGAGCAAAATCACGATTCAAGTAATGTGCAAAAGTTTAAAGTAAATTGAGTTACGGACTTGCAATACGTAGATAGCAAAGTAATGTTAGGATACGCTTTTGAAATATTACATTTTTAATACCGTGGGAAGTTTCATATAAAAGTCAGCAGTCACAGAGTAACTTCAAATCATGTTTTCAGTAGACATTGATAATCGAATTTACTGTCTTAATTTGCTGAGTGTGTTAACGCACTGACTTCGGGCAAAGGGTCGTTTTGTGTTTGCGATCAGAACATTTTCAATATTTTTTCTCGTTCTGTTAATGGTCGATTTCACATCATTACAATGATACTTGCTGTGTATTCATTTTAAGTTCATAATGATGCAGTATTTCATTATACCTACGCAAGATCGTAAAGGAAAACACATGCTAAAATGATAGCTTTGTTAAAAATACGTGTCATATTACGAACAGACAATTAAATATAAACTTATAATAATGATTTGCTGCATTTATCACTGACTGAAATAATACGTTTCGCAAATACAACTACGCATCAACAAATTAACGTGATAATACATTGTTCAGAGGCTTAAAAGATAATTTACTCGGTCATTCAACGCTCTCTTATGCAAATTTATCAAGGCGATTTCCAGAATCCCCCTCGACGGCAGACGTCACTTCAGGGTCGAGGCTCCTCGCGCAAGGCGGCGAGCAGCGGCGGCCATGGGAACGAGGCGGGGACGGAGGCTGGGGACGAAGGCGGGTGCGGGTGCGGGCACGGGGGTGAGGCGGGGGCGAGGGCGGGGACGGGGCGGGGCGGGGCGGGGCACGGACGGGGCGGGAACGAAGGTGGGGGCCGGGGCAGGGATGGGGCGGGAACGAAGGTGGGGAAGTGGGTGGGGGCCGGGGCAGGGATGGGGCGGGAAACGAAGGTGGGGAAGTGGACGGGGACAGGGGCGGGGACGTCGGCGGGGACGGAGACGGGGCGAGGACGAGATCTAGGCGGAGGCGGGGGTGGCGGGAACGGGGACGAAGGCTGAGACGAAGGCGGAGACGAGGGCGGAGACGAGGGCGGAGACGAGGGCGGAGACGAGGGCGGAGACGAGGGCGGAGACGAAGGCGGAGACGAAGGCGGAGACAGGGATGTGACGAGGCGGGAGACGGGACTGGGGGCAGGGGTGGGTGCGGGGCGGGACGGATAAGGGGGCGGTGGCGATGGAGGAGGGGTCGGGATAGGGGCATCGCCGGCGCTGGCCGGAGTGGCGGTGACGGAGAAGGGAGCGCGGGCGGGGCGGGAGCAATGGCTGCAGTGGGAGCGGTGGTGGTGGCGGTGACGGCGGCGATGGGCGCATTGGGAGCCATGGGGGCGGTGGGTGGCGGTGGAGTTATGGCGGCGGCGGTGACGATGGCGACGGTGGTGGCGGCGGCGGCGGCGGCAGAGGGGGGGCAGTAGGAGCGGCGTGGGCATTGGGGGCAGTGAGGGGGAGTGGGGGGAGTGGGCAACGGCGGCGGTGGGGGTGTGGCGGCGGCGGCGTTGGTTCCGCCGCTCGTTACCGCGCGAGCGTCGGGAGCTTTGATTTGCGGCGACGCGGCGTCGCGATAGCGAGCTTGAAAAAGCCGGGCCCTTTATGCTTCCTGGGCGTAATGGGAACTCCGCGGGACGGACCGCCCTCGCTCGTGCCTCGTGATATATTCCGTATAACTCGCACGCTTTAATCCTGCTACCAAGGGTTAGTTTCCTGTCGGAGGAGAAGGGAGAGTTTGTTGGTTATGCTGTGGGTAGGGTCGAAGGGGTGGGAGCGTGGACGGACAGATGGTTGAGTGTGCGGGTAAGATGTTAGAAGGCTGTAGTGGGTAGCAGGAAGTTGAACGAGCGGGGCAGGTAATGGTGTGCAGGTGCGGACAGGCGTGTGGGACGGATAGAGGGAGGCAAACAAGCAAGCAGACGACTGAAAGTGCGAACAGGTGAGCTGGCAAACGGTCAAACAGACGAGCTATTGAGAGATCGGACACAGAATTCATGGGCGGATGGTTGAAGTAGGCGGGCAGTTGAGTGTATGAGCGAGCAGGAGGTTGAGCAGGCGGGCGCGCTGTTAAGATGGCGGTTAAGTGATTGAACTGACAGCTGGGTAGGTTGAGGTGGCAAGCGGTAGAGCGGGCAGGCGGGCAGTTGAGATGGAAAGTGAGTGGCTGAGCTGGTGCGAGGGCGGGAGAGCGCTGAGCGGACAAGCGGTTGAGCTTGTGTGTGGACAGGACGGCGGTTGAGAGGACAAGCAGTTGAGCTGGGCGGGCGGGCGGTTGAGATGGAAGGTGAGTGGTTAAGCTGACGGATGGGCGAGATGGGTACTTGAGCGGACAAGCGATTGAGCTGGCGGGCGGACGGTTGAGATGGAAGGTGAGTGGTTGAGCGGACAAGTGGTTGAGCGGACAAGTGGTTGATACGGACAAGTGGTTGAACGGACAAGTGGTGAACGGAATAAGTGGTTGAACGGACAAGTGGTTGAACGGACAAGTGTTTGAGCGGAGAATTGGTTTAGCGGAGAATTGGTTGAGCTGGCAAGCGGGCTGTTGAGAGGAAAGGTAAGTGGTTGAGCGGGCAAGCGATTGAGCTGGCGGGCGGACGGTTGAGATGGAAGGTGAGTGGTTGAGCGGACAAACGGTTGAGCTGGCAGGCGGGTGGGTGGGTGAGATGCATGGAGTGGTTGAGCGGGCGGTTGAACGGGCGCACTGCAAGGTGGGCTGCGCGGCGCGCGCCGCGAACAGGAGGGGGTGCAGTGCGGTTCGCGCGGCGCGAGACGGCCTTATCGCCGAAGGGATCGCGGCGCTCGCATCCTAGCGCAGGGCGTCGGGAGCGCAGGGCGTCCGGGGCGCCACTGCCCCGCAACCTTCCCCCCTCCCCGTCGCCCAAACCCTTCCCCCTCCCCTTCCCCCCTCCCTCCCCCCTCTCCTTCACCCGGCTTCCCTTCCCCTCCCCTTCCCCGCCCTTCCCCTGCCCTTCCCCCTGCCCTTCCCCCACCTCTTCCCAACGCCCCTCACCCGGCACACACAGCTCCCTCGATAGATGCCTTCCTCATTCCACCTATCACGCTCTTGATGCGGTCCCGTTTTCCTCACCATTCTTCATCGGTTCTGTTCTTACTCCTCCTGTTCGTTCCATTATGTTTATTTCGTTTCTATGTTTAGTTTTCAGTCTTTTACGTCCTAATTTCATACTTTTATTTTTACAATCGCACATTTTAGGGTCCCTGTGGTGTTCTGTCTCTGACTTTTTCTATTACTTTCCCCGTGCTTTTAATTTCTGAATACGTTCCAATCGCATCTCTGTTTATTTTTTCTTCAGACATTACGCACACTTCATTCTCAACAAATTCATGTCTACATAAATTTTAGTCAGCATCGTCCTCACGGTTTTCTCACATATCACTTCACTATAATTTTGTGTCTAATACTATTTTCTTATCTAAATCTCATTTATTTCCTTTATATTTCCTCTGTTCTCTGTAATTGCAATACTTATTAACTATTTCGTAACTTTCCGTTTTCTTCATCTTTGATGATCTTTTTCTTAACTTTTCTTCTTCTTTTGCCTCTGTGTTACTTAGTTGACGAACATTCAATATTATCCTCTCATTTTACTCCTACTATTTCTAACCCCGCGTCTTGTTTTCGCTTTCCTTATCTCCTTGGTCTGCAGTTGCTCCTGTAACTTCTCAGCTACGCAGCATCCCTGCTTCAACCTACGCCGTCTCGACTGCTTCGTTCCCCTTCCCCGCCCGCGGTCGCCGCTTCCTCCTTCGCCCCCGCCCCCGCCCCCGCCCCCGCCCCCACCGCCCCTGGCGCGCGGCGGCGGAAATGAGCGCGGAAGGAGCTCGCTGGAGCCGTCTCAATCGGCGCTGACCTCGCGTGCGCTCCTGGCGGCGGCGACTGTAAACTAGCCGAAGACATGAAAGCTCGATTGCCTACCGGGCGCGGCGGGCCCCGGGCCAAGCCTGGAACGAGGCGGCCTGCGTCGGCCTTGCGTGGGGGACTAAACCAGCAACGAAAATGAAGATGTTGATTTAAGTTGCTTGAACTTCAGGTTATTCTGTTTGTGGTAAGGTCGCAACTCATTTCGTGTAGTCACTGAATTTAAGTGAGAAGATTCGCAGTCCTACCGAAGCAAATGCTAATTTGAGTAATTTTCTAAGTTTGAAATCCATACTGAAAATAATATGAATCAACGGTACTTTCTGTCGAAATTACGAATATTTAAAATACGAGAATGTGAATTAATATTCAAGTTTATGAGTAAAGCGGCTATGAAGCAGGATTTGGAATCTATATCATTAACCCTGGAGAGGTGGCGGTTGCTAGAGTCACGTTAGACGTGGCGCGGGGTCATTTCTGACCCCTTTAAACTATTTCTTTATAAAATTATATTTAGCAATAAATAAGTGCGAAATTAGTAATTTTAATAATAATGCATCATTTTTAAGGTCGTATTCACTATTATAAACAAACATGCAAATGAGGAATTGAAACAAATAAAAGGGGCAAAATTATCATTTATCTTTCATTTTACATAGTTACTCCATTTACATTTTTCTAAATATTTCAACGACAAAAGTATCAGAAAATTCAGTAAGTTTCATTTTCTAACACTGTCTAACATAAGAACAAACAATTTCTTGAAAATGATTCAAATCCAGTCAATACAACTTAGAAAAAGTATGAAATTCAAGGCGTTTGTATTGGTTTCACAAATATTTATAGATAGATTATTACATATAAAATTTTAAAAAATTTCAGACAAAAGGTAAAGAATGTGGTGAATGGTATGTGAAATGTAAAGGTTCTGACTCGCAAAATTAGGCAACTGCAGCTAAGCAAAGATACATGGGGTCACAAAAGACCCCTCGCCACCTCTCTCGGGTTAAGTAACTCCGAAGGCGTTAAAAAACTAAAATCTTCAGACCGAATGCCTCAAAGAAACGTTTCTCATACCGTAATATGCATAATGAGCTCTTCTCGAATTTATTACATTTTTGCTGGTCCGGCGCTTCCCGATATTACCTCACATGCTCAGAGACGAGCAGAACCTGCAAGTCAATGTGAATGAGAGGGACAGAGAGCGCCAGAGACACACAGAGACAGACAGAAAGAGGGGGGAAGGAGGGAGAGATAGTGAGAAAAGGAGATGGGAGGGGAAAGAGGGAGATGAAGATCAGAACAACGTCTACCGGGTTTTCCTAGTTACTGAATAAGAAACAGAAGCAAATATGTGAATTTTGACATTGGCCTCTGAAGCTCCATATTCGTCTTACTGCCTAATGCATGGAGAACTGAAGAAATGAGAGTTTCTGTATAATTACTTAATACGAATGAAAGCTAAAGCTTTGTAATTGACCGATACCACTAATTAACAATATTTTATATTCAAAATATCCCATCGATGTGACTGATTAATGAGGTATTGATTGCTTGGAAAAGAAAAGATCGTAGGATGACTTGTCGAGTCACGTGGAAATCTGATGTGTCTCTCATCTTACACGTGCCGAAGGCTCATTAGCGAGAACCCTTATCCGGGCCTTCTTCCGGTGATAAATGAGCTACCTAATCCTGAGATGTTGCTGGGGACCACCACGGTCTGCACTCTTATTCGAAGATTGTTTTTTTGTATATTAAACTGCTGTTGTGATACTTCTTTAATTGTCCCACGCTGTGGCAAAGTCAGTTACAAATCTTGGTGGCACAACCGGAACTACGGGGTGCGAACTGGAAGAACTGGGGAAAAATAGGTTAAGGCAATTAGTGAGGAGATAAAACATCTCATGGGAAGTCGTCTTTAAGAAACAAACTATATTACTGTAAAACTGAGAAGTTCTCAAGTTACTTAGTAAAATTATTGAAATTTAAAATATTTAATCGAGAAAAGTGCACATATATTTGCAGGGAATACCTGAAATACAATCTGTATTCGTTCGTTTAGTAAATGGTTCCTGTGAACACAAAATAATTGTTGTGCCAATTATTTTTCAACGCCCCTTGTAATATTGTATTGAAACTTAGAAATAAAAATATTAAATTAGAATAAAACTAATGTTCTTGAAGAAATGGAGGCGTCCTACCCCCACCACCACCCACACTACATACTCCGTGAGCCATTTTAGAAAAAAATCGCTACGTGTGACTAGTCATACTGAAACCCAATTACGCCCTTGTGTACCAATTTCGTAGCATCATTATCTCTTTGTGGCAAATTGCATCGGCGAGCGGTTGCGACTAACATACTTCAGCAGATTTCCAGCCAACGTGCCACATTAAGGCGTTGTTGATCGCGTGAGTTGGTCACCCAGTGAACCACACTGCAACCGCACGTTGGGAAATAGCGTGCGCCGGTCACCCGGCTGCCTTCTGAAGCATGATGGAACGGGTGTTCACAGCGCGCATCGTGTGAGAGAACATTGACGCGACACGCGCACAGCGCGTATTAACATACCGCGTAAAACAAGGGGTTTCTTACATTAGTTACATTCTAGTTATTTTAATAATAATCAATCATTTATAAGGTCGTATTAACTAATGCAATATTATAAACAAACATGCAAATGAGAAATTGAAACAAATAAAAGGGCAACATTATCATATATCTTTAATTTTATGTAGTGACTCGATTTACATTTTACTGAATATTTCAACGACAAAGGTACCTGAAAATTCAGTAAGTTTCATTTTCTAACACTGTCTCACATAAAAACAAACAATTTATTGAAAATGCTTCAAAGCCAATCAACACAACTCAGAAAATGTACGAAATTTAAGATGTTCGAATTGGTTTCACAAATATTTATAAATGAATTATTACATAGAAAATTTTGAAAATCTTTCAGACAAAAGCTAAAGAATATGCTGAAAGGTGTGTGAAATGTAAAGATTCTGACTCGCAAAATTAGGCAACTGCAGCTAAGCAAATATACGTGGGGTCACAAGAGACCCCGCGCCACCTGCCACCTCTCTCGGGTTAAGTATCACTAATAGAAAAGAATTAATAGAAAGTTTAGAAGACATAATAACTGAAAGTGCTAGAGAATAATATGCTCCGAACTACAATAATTGTTAGAATTAATAATAAGACAACCACCCTCCTTGCATGCAGGAGGTCTTTGCTCGTAATGGGATTAAAACAGGCTAATAATAATAATAATAATAATAATAATAATAATAATAATAATAATAATAAGCGGCAAGAAACCGGATATAGTTATCCAGGATTTGGAGAAAAACTCGTGTCTACTTGAAGACGTTGCTGTGCCATGTGATCAAACGTCATAACCAAAGAGGCAGAGAAATGTCATAAATACAAGAGTTTGGAAATCGAGATCAGTCGAATGTGGGGCGTAAAAGCACAGGTCGTCCCGATAGTTATCGGAGCTCTGGGATTTGTTCCGCAAAATTTGGGAACTTATCTAAACTCCCAGGTAATTCAAAGACTGGGAAGTGCAAGAAATCGCTTTATTTGGAACAGCCCACATTTCGCGCAAAGTATTGTAGAGGCACCAACAGTCCCCAGAACTGGTCCTTAGGTAGCTGGTTACAACCTGGAGTAGATTTTATAGCCGATTCATAATATCTTTAGTCGTAATGTATAATAATAACAATAATAATAATAATAATATAACAATAATAATAAAATTATATGTTTTCCCTTACAGACATTTTGAAAGCAGTACCAATCCAATATGAGGTGAAAAAATCAGGTAATACGAGGCGGTCAGAACCGGAGGGGGCCAATCTCACTTATGAGAACATGTTGGGCCTTCCGCTCGAAAGACAGAAGCCAAAATGAGGCTCTGGCAGTAGCAATCAGTTAGAAGCACCAACTGGCCCAGGTTATGTGACAGAATAGCTCAACAGCAGACGCAGTACGCCACGTCTCAGATTGAGGTAATGGAGGGGGGATGACCTGTTCTGGCTCTAACCTTTTGTAATAATAATATTTATTATATCCTGCTAATGAGATTTCGCTCGGTGACATGGGGTTTACAGATCAGATAAAGATATAAATACAACTTAAAAATACATATTAATGCAAAACTACAACTAAGTAAGTGAGAAATAAAACACACATAAATATTTTGCAATCACACGCAGTTCCCTAGATGATTCCGGAAGGAATGCACACTAGGGGGAAAGTCGTTAGTGCTGCCGCAGGTAGGCTGTTCCAGTCAGTTGAATTAATAGAATAGGAAATATCATTAACGTAAGCTAGAAATAGAAAGGGGCCTAGCACGCTTCCTTGCGCAACGCCTGACGTCACTTGAATTTCATCAGAAATATAATCGTCTATCTTAACTCTTTGAGAGCGACCGCGAACGAAAGATTCGATCCCAGTGATTACTCTTGTATCAATTCCTGTATTTCGAAGTTTATTAAGTAACCATTCGCAAGGCACTAAGTCGAACGCTTTTGTAAAATCTATGACTACCGCGTCCATTGTTTCCCCTGCGTCTAAAGACTCGGAAATGTCTTGACAAACTGTTAAAAGTTGACTTTCGCATGAGTGGTCTTGTCTGAATCCATATCGCCCTGCGTACAACCATTCGCTGTTTTCCCAAACCGCTCTCATGTATTTTGCAACGAGTTTTTTCATTTGTTTACCTACTACAGATGTTAGACTAATCGGACGATAGTTTTCAACGTCAGAGCGGTTTCCGCCCTTAAGAATCGGAAAAACTATGGCCTTTTTCCAGTCATCAGGAAGAGTACCGTTGTTAACGGATATTTCGAACAGTCGCGTGATATAACGCACAATGATTTCGCCCCCAAGCTTCAGTATCTCTCCTGGTACATCATCTGGTCCTATCGATTTATTGCGACCTATTGCTGCAATATTTTTTCTAATAGTTTTGACATTAATTCTAAATAGCGAGTTACTTAGAGAGTTTTCTATCGGTATGCATTGACGGGCGTTTGTAAAAACAGATGCATTTGCTTTTTCAAACGATTGAAAGCATTTGCTTTTTCTGTTGGATCTGTTATTAGCTGGTTACCGTAACCTTTGATTGCTGGTATTCTCGTATTCGTTTCTTTCCGCTTTTTGACATATTTGTAAAATTGCGGCCAAGTATTCTTGGCTTGCAACAAGTTTGATAAAAACGTTTCCTGCGCGTGTTTTTTGGCATCTAATAATTGTTTCGAGAGTTGTTTGAAAATTGTTTTATGATTTTTGTCGCTTCTAGATCTATTGTACGCTTTACGAACTTTTGCTTTAAATCGCTTCACGGTTTTGTTATAGTATTCGGGATCGGAATTTTCTTTCGTTTTACATGGTACGAACCGATACATGCCTTCGAATAAAATATTCTTAAAGTTTTCCCAAATTTCATTTAGATTTTGCCGTTGCTGGCCCAATACGAATATTTGCCGAATATTTGAAAGATTGGAGCCCCAGTACATCGGTTTTTTCCATAGCGAAATGCGCCTTTCCCTAAACCCATTAAGTACCAGCGTCCTCATTTGAGGACAGTGATTTTTTTTATTATTTCATTACATTATAAATTGTGTTCCCCAGCACATTGTTGTTTGGCAACACCGAAAAGGTTTATTCAACAGATATAAATGTTTGTTATCGCTCAGATTTATATTCTTGTAGTTTTTCTAGCTTCCTAAGTTAGTGCATTTTATACTTTGTTTGTGCTGATAAAAAATTTGATTATATCTACTTTTCTAATTTTCGATGAGTTGCTAATTTGACTACTGAATAGTGTTAGTTTGTGCTCATACTTTACGAAGAATATAAAATTGTGCAGTTATATGATTCAATATTTTCGAGATGTTGATATTTCAGTGCCGTCCTCGTATGAGGACACTGGGACTTTATGTTATACTATTTTGTCGGAATTTGCGTTTAATTTTGTTTTTTTCTTATTCTTGGAGGAATGATCGTGCCGCTAGATGTCGCATGATTGATCACGCGATTGCTTGGTCATGTGACATCTGCTTGATCATGCGACATCGACCGGTACGACTGAGAAAGATGCTATTTTTATAAAGCTGCCTCTCCAGGCCCGTCTTCACGATGGAAGACATTGCGGCATTTCGCGGTTTTCTCGGTTGTGCCGATAGATGTCACATGATCGCGACCGTATCAAGCATTGCTTGATCATGCAACATCTAGCGGCATGACCGAGAAAGACGCGAAATGACGCGATAGTTTTATCGTGAAGACGAGCCTTGAGAGGCAGCTTTATAAAAATCGCACTATAGAAGTTCCAGGAATCTGCAAAAAAGTATCAGTTTTGTCTTCTCAGCAAGCGTGCTGCCTAACGTAAGATTCGGCGGAAAAAGACTCATTATCACGAGGATTGCTTAGGCACAATATCAGCAGCCATCATGCATAAGCAAGCCTCGCAAATATTGTGCTAAATGCAATATAACTCTCTGTGTGGAATATTTTGGTCTATTGCACTTCAGAAAGTAAAGTTGATTTTTCTGAAATTACTTTTGTACTATAATCTTAGCTGAGTACAAAAACATTTTCGAAAATATGTTTGTAGTAGACGTCTGTTCAATTATTACCATCAATTTTTCTTTTTTGGAAATATTCTTCTAGTGTAATCTTATTTGCTTTGTTGATACATTTCAATAATTTATGTAATTATGTTGTCTCAGCGTCCTCATATGAGGACAGTCCTCCACACCTACCCAAATTAATAATTTGAATTAATTTCGATAAAATTAAATAACTAACACTCAATTATGACGATTTTTTGAATTTCATTAAAAAAACTAGAGTAAAAATAATTTGGGACTGAATGGGTTAAGTAGTTTGTGTGCTTCGGTAGCCATTCTACTTCAAGTATTACTGCACAGTGGTCACTAATCCCTTCCACTACGCTGCACTCAATTAGAGACTCCGCAGGTCGAACAAGGAACATGTCTAAGAGCGCGTCACCGCGGGTCGGAGAGCCCACTACCCCTTCATTCAGTTGCGTAACTCCTATTTGCAGTGTGATTGCCGCATATAACTTGGACTGATGTAAATACCATTAATATGTTTACAATATGTCGTATTGCGTGAAGTTTAGTGAGGTTCACGAGTGAGTTTTGCCAAAACAAGACAAGCACACTGAAGATAATATCGAGGAAAATCAGAATCTCATTCATTCTCTCCCTCCCCATTCTCTCTTTCCCCTTCTCTCTCTCTCTCTCTCTCTCTCTCTCACACACACACACACACACACACACATACACACACACACAAACACACTACACGTTTATCGTAATTTTTCTCTGGAAAACGAGTGAGATCGCCACGCGGCTACAAATCTGCGCCAGAAAACGCGCGCATGTAATTATTAATTGTTTCGTTTATGTAAGCTAATCTGACACTATATTGGGCTCGTTAAGCGAATGGGAGGTTATTGTAGAGGCACAAATAGTTAAATAATGCTTATCGTAATCAACATTGTTTTATAATCAAAGCCTACATTGTTATATAATGCTTATCGTGTTTGTAAATTAGTACAATATTCTTTCAAAATCGTATTATTATCCTGAGCACTACACAGATACTAATATGTATTGAATAATATTAAACTGAGTACTTCAAACATGAAATATCAGGTCAATCATCAATTGAATCAATGCAAAGCAATGAACAAGTAGATATTGAATCTCATCACAAAAAACAACACAAAAATGTATCCATGTAAAGCAGACATGTCGCGTTTGCAAGCTAGGTAACTAGATTCCTAGAGTTAGCAAGCATTGTGTCTAAAGCAAATGGCGCGAGATTTAGAATTAAGGATTGTACATTGTTTCGGAGTGGTGGTGTTCGTAGTCCAATGACTGCATTGTCTTTCTACATTCAGATTAGGAGTTCAAAATCAAAACAAAGAAAGAGTTTCTCATTCCAAAATACTCCTCCACCTTGATACAATTGTTTATACAAGGCAGATAAAAAGAAAATTAAAATTAAAATAAATTAATAAGAATGAAGTACACAAACATTCAAATCTCGGTTATATGCTAGAAAAATCTGGCGAACATTTAGAATGACCTTCGTTGTAATGTTTAGAGCACACTTTGTGCTGAGCTTCTCCGCTAAAGCTTGCGCCTACATATCCCTTTCTGAATTAGAAAATTATATCGTACTCTCGCCCGAGTTCGCCCGAGTTCGCCCGAGTTCGCCCGAGTTCGCCCGAGTTCGCCCGAGTTCGCCCGAGTTCGCCCGAGTTCGCCCGAGTTCGCCCGAGTTCGCCCGAGTTCGCCCGAGTTCGCCCGAGTTCGCCCGAGTTCGCCCGAGTTCGCCCGAGTTCGCCCGAGTACGCCCGAGTACGCCCCAGTTCGCCCCAGTTCGCCCCAGTTCGCCCCAGTTCGCCCGAGTTCGCCCCAGTTCGCCCGAGTTCGCCCGAGTTCGCCCGAGTTCGCCCGAGTTCGCCCGAGTTCGCCCGGCTCTCCAGGCGGGCAAGCACATCTTGCGGGCGCGGTTTGACATGCCTTGCCTAACCAAGGGAAGAGTTACATATTCCCCGCGTCACAGTCCTTTAATGCACTTTTAAAAAATATACATTAAATAATGTATCCTATACTTCACAAATATTTTAGTTTTTTAAAAACAAAAAACTAAGAGCAACTGGTTTATTGGTTAATCCACGAAGACTTGAACGAATTAAAAAATTACAGATAAATTAATTGAAAATAAAGAACAATTCAGAAAAATAATTCAAGATCAGCAGCTCAGATTTCAAGAAAAAACAAAATCAAAAGAGGCAAAAGTGTCAGAAGAGAGAAAAGAGGCAACATCTGAAAGAACGAAGGAATATTGGAAGAAACGTAAAGAAAAATAATCACATAAGTAAAGGCTCTAACGTACCCCAAAGTGGGTGATCTAAGAATATATCCTACATCTCAAGCCAACTGGTATGCAAAATTATGACTCCCCTCTCAGGTCACGTGGGAGCGCGGTCGCAGAGGACAAACTTGCAAATCGACCATCTTCCCGCGTGCCGTCTTAGTCCTCGGGCTGTCCCGCGGAGCGGCTCGGGACATCAAGGCATCCTCATTGAGGACGCGCTTAAAAGGCCCCATTCACAATGCGCGGGCGGCGGACACGGCGAGGAGGCAGGCGGCGCTGGTGACGATGGTGGGGGTG